>CM070824.1:12165924-12570924 GCA_036326025.1 Chrosomus eos
CAGCCAGTCCAGAAACCGGAAGTAACCAGACAGTGCCAATTCTCTTCAATTAGACATTCTCTGATTGTACACTGCTGAAGCTTCCCTTACACCATAAACCTAACCATGAAACCTGTCCCTAACCTTACCCATAAATCCCACCTCAGTAGCAGTGTTTTGCAATACAACATCAACACAGTACATTGTATGTTTTCTTTTTATGCAAGTACCTAAAGACACCTAATATAAAGTATGACAAAGATTACTTTTGGTGTCTGCATAGTGACTTGGACAAATGCCACAATTGGACATCTTAGGAGAGAGAACAGGTTGACACTGTTACTGTATGGCAGGACTACTGATACAATGTCTCTATAATGTTAAAGGATTAGTTCACCTCAAAATTAAAATTTCCTAATAATTTACTCACCCCAATGCCATCCAAGATATCCATGTCTTTCTTTCCTCAGTGGAGAGAAAAGTTTTTTGAGGAAAACATTTCTGGATTTTTCTTCGAATAAATTCACTTCAATGGCAACCAACGTTTTGAAGTCCAAATCAATGCGGTTTCAAAGGTCTTTGAAATGCTTCAACTGGCTGTGCACGATCGCAGCTGAGGAAGAGCGTCTTACTCTTAGGTCTTATGGTCTTATCTAGCGAAACGATAGGTCATTTTCAAAAATATCTACGTCATCACATTGAAAGGTCACGCTCGAAAAAAAAAAAAACTTAGGTTTTAAAAGATTTAAACACCCAAGATACGCACACGTAAGGACCATTTTAAACACTAATATGACACAAGACTTAACGGTGCTAAATGTAACTTTTCTTCTAAAATTAATCCTTTTTTTATTGCCTGTGTGTGAAGGGGTTGTAATCACACATTACAATGATCCACTTTTCGGGTTTTGCTACTAGCCTACCTCTGAAGGCTAGTATTCCTATTTCTATGTGAAGGCTCCGGGTTGGATTTACCGCGTAATCCATCGGATGTCACGTGCATGCGCGCTCTCGAGCCTCTCTCCTTTTTATATACAGTCTATGCGACCGACGGCACTGCAGCTAACTACATGAGTCTGATAACACCAAAAAACGACCTGCCTCCAGCACAACACAGACTACAACACAAACTCCACATAAATATAAAAAACAAAACAAAAATGTATCTGCTGAAGCTCGTCAGGCCAAACGTGAATCGGATCGAATTTTAGGACGAAAACACGGATCAAGATCGGCAGAGCGTTTGAATTATGAAGAGACCTCCGCTATTTTTATTGTGATAAATTACGAGAGGTTCTCTCGTATTGCGTAAGCTAGCTTACGCTACGGGAAAGATTTCATCTTTCTGAGAAATTGAAGCCAAAAAATTATCCTATAATTTTGTATCCATTGTCAACGCAGTTCAGCTGCAGCAGACCATGAGAGGGCTAGCTAGCCGCTCATTGGTTCGCTCACGGAGAACTGCTTAAGCCTATGAGGGAGCGCGAGTGAACCCGCGACCAATGAGAGTCTGACTCGCTCTCATTACGTCACCGCCCGCCGAAACGGGTGTGGACGAGACTATAAAATCCCCGAAATAGGCTGAATACTCTGATTTTTTCATTCTTCAGCGACTCAACTGCATTTGCTGATCCTGAGAGAAGCCGCCATTGTCGAGAAGGCATCTCTAGCGAGCGTCTGGGAGACTGAGGAAGCCGGCCGTCTTCGCCACCTTCAGCCGTCCTGCGAGCTAGCGCCATCCGACGGATTTGTATCCTTTTTACAAAAATGCTTCCTATATATTGTTGTATCTAAAAGAGCGAGCGTCTTTTACAAGATGTCTGGTAAATTTTCTTGCGGCTCTGCCGCGCTCCCCTCGAGGCTGGGGACCGCCACCTCTTCTGCGCTCTCTGCCTCGGATTGGAGCACGCCGAGCTCGTCCCCGCTGTGGCGGCTGCGAGCTATGCGAAACTATGCCATTGTTGACCCTGCGGACTCGACTTCGGCCACTAAAGATGCTTCCGTGCCGCCTCTGACTTCGCCGCGGAAGAAGAAACGCCGCTCTCAGAGGCGCCGGAACCCCAGCCGGAAGCGTTCATCCTGCCGGAGCCTTTGCCTCCCGCTCTCCTTCTCCGCCGCTTCCGGACATACAGCTGCCGCCGAGTGGCCGCTCTGTTGCCTCCGATGACGCCGCGGACACCAAGGAGATATGTTCGCTTCTCGCTTCAGACGGTGAGGATTGGTCCGATTCTCACGCCTCCTCGGCCCGAGAATCAACCGGGACCCGCGCTGGAATCGAGGAGGAATTAATGCACCTCCTCTCACAGGCCGTTGAACGCCTCGGGCTCGCTTGGTCTCCTTCCCCCGAGCAGACCATCAACCACTTGGACGGCAGCTACTTCCGCCAGCGCTCGACTCTCGCCGCTAAACGGGCTGCGCCCTTTCTGCCTGAACTGCACGCAGAACTCACGAAGTCCTGGAACGCCCCGCTCTCTGCTAGAACTCGCTCTGACTCTTCCACCCCGCGTCGCGTTGTGGACGGAGCCGCAGAGAAGGGCTATCTCTCCATTTCCCCTGTAGAGGACCTGGTCGCCGCACATCTATGCCGCCCTCCGCGAGATGGCGCTCATCACCTGTGCTACCCGCTAAAGCCTGCAGTGCGACTTCAAGCTTTCACACCCGCGCATACTCAGCCGCCAGCCAAGCAGCTTCTGCACTCCATGACCGTCCTTCAGATACTACAGGGTGAAGTACTTCGTGAAGGGGACGAGAGCGGGGGAAAAAATCCCCCTTCAGTCGCGGATTGAGGATTTCCCGCGATTCTTGTTCTGCCTCGTCGCGCTAGCTCCTCTGCAGGCCGCTCACGTGACCAGCCTCCTGCACGAGCCCCACCCTAGCGCCTAGCTCAACACAGTCAGACTTCTCAGCGACACTAGGGCGGTCGCCCTCGCTCTCGCTCTGACAGCCGCCACAGACCGCCGCCTCCCCGGGGGCCTCGGCAGAGGATCGCGCTGAAAACTGATCACTCGAAGTCTGCCTAGCGTGGTTGAGAAAAAGACTGCGCTCTCCTGCCGCGGCCGGACCGCCGTCAAAGTTTCGCCATCTGTTAGTCCCCGCTCACGCGGCTACTACAGCAGTGTACCCCGCCATTACCAAGCCGGTATCCCTTCCCGCTTGCATGAGCACAAACGCCGTGTTTACGGCGTCCCAGAGAAATCTCAAAAAGAGCGTAAAAGCCTCTTGTGTAGAAAATGTGCCCACAACACTGTGTTCACTCATACACAAAGACACTCCTGTTCCCGTGTCTCACTCAGGGTCCACTCTCATAAAGCGGTCCCAACCCGCTCGAGTTTCAGAGTACATAAGCGCGCCCACGAGCCCGTGTGCGCGTCCCACCTCTGTTACACGGTCCATAAACTTGTGTAGAGAATGTGCCCACAACACTGTGTTCACTCATACACAAAGACACTCCAGTTCCCCTGTCTCACACAGAGTCCACTCCCATAAAGCGGGCCAAGCCCGCTCGAGTCTCAGAGTGCATAAGCGCGCCCACAAGCCCGTGTGCGCGTCTCACCTCTGTTCACTCTGTTACAGGGCCCATAAACTCCTCTCCGAGTGTAAGTCCCGCTGTTGTAAACACTATCAGTGCGCTCACGCAGCCCGGAAGTGCAGCGACGGGGACCATGTAGCCATTCACCCCCTAGCGTCACGCTTCAAAGCGTGGGAAGCTATTCCGGGAATCTCCCAGTGGGTGTTAAACACAATAAAGCTAGGCTATCGCTTACAGTTTTGCCGCCGCCCTCCTCGCTTCCGAGCGCGGCTAAAAACTACTGTGAACCCAGAAGCAGTGACGCTGCTCCGTTCAGAGATAGCAATTCTGTTGTGCAAAAAGGGCTATAGAGAGGGTGCCTCTGGCTATGAGCGAGTCGGGGTTTTACGGCCATTATTTTCTTGTCCCCAAGAAAGAGGGCGGTCTCAGACCAATATTAGACCTCAGATCGCTGAACAAAGTTCTCATGAAGAGACCGTTCAAAATGCTCAGTAGCAGAAAACTCCTCGCGCATGTGCGCCAGGGGGACTGGTTCATATCACTAGATCTGAAAGATGCACACTTTCAGATCCAGATAAATCCCCTTCACAGGCCATTCTTACGTTTCGCCTTCGAAGGCCAGGTTTATCATTACACCGTCCTACCGTTCGGCCTATCCCTAGCACCCCGTACGTTCACGAAGTGCATGGATACGGCGCTCGCCCCCCTGCGGAGTCAGGGGCTGCAAATATTAAACTACTTGGACGACTGGCTGATTTTGGCACAATCTCAGAGAGAGTTACTGTCTCATCGTACAGTTCTCCTCGACCATCTGAAAGCTTTGGGCCTCTCTGTCAACTGGACAAAGAGCGTACTACAACCCAGTCATACTATCTCCTTCTTGGGTATAGAGCTGGACTCGGTCACGATGACGGCGCGTCTGTCAACGCAGCGCGCGCACCGTGTGCAGCGTCTCGCCGCATCTTTTCAGATGAACAGACTCACGCCTTTGAAAACATTTCAGAGAGCGTTGGGCTGTATGGCCTCAGCCTCCACGGTGCTCCAGCTGGGGTTACTGCGCATGCGCCCGCTTCAGCTTTGGTTGAAGAGCCGTGTGTCTCACCGAGCGTGGACCACGGGTCGCCAGCTGATAAAGGTAACGCAGACCTGTAGCACAGCTCTGCAGGCATGGTCTGTGACAGAATGGTTTAGCGGGGCGTTTCCATGGGGACAGTTTCACGCCGAAAAGTCATCTCGATAGACGCTTCCAACACGGGTTGGGGAACGGTCTGCGAGGGCTCACCGGCCTTCGGCCCCTGGTCAGCTCAAGAGAGCCTCCTACACATAAACTGTTTGGAGATGTTGGCGGTCGAGAACGCGCTCATGCGTTTTCTCCCGCGCATTCAGGGCCACCACGTGCTGATCCGTTCGGACAATATAGCCGTGGTCTCTTATCTAAACCGTCAGGGCGGAGTCAGATCCAGGAATCTTTTCCAGCTGACAGAACGCATCTTAGTTTGGTCTCAGTGTCACCTGCTCTCGCTCAGAGCGACGCAGGTGCCGGGACATCTGAACGACGGTCCAGACAGCCTGTCCAGGAACCCCATTCCCCCCGGGGAGTGGTCCCTGCATCCGCTTACAGTTCAGAAACTGTGGCGTTTATTCGGCAGAGCAGAGGTGGACCTCTTCGCCTCGGCGGAGAACACCCACTGCCCAATATTTTTCTCAAGGAGCGAGGACGCGCTAGCCCAGACCTGGCCCAGCCGCCCGCTTTATGCTTTCCCTCCGGTCTCTCTGTTACCACAGGTGCTTCAGAGAATCAGGAAAAAACGCAGCACTCGGTGCTCCTCATAGCCCCGCGCTGGGAGGGTCAGACTTGGTTTCCGGAGCTCACGCAGCTGTCACAGACAGCGCCGTGGCTCATTCCAGTCAGAGCAGATCTCCTCTCCCAAGCTCGCGGCACGATCTGGCATCCCCACCCAGGGCGCTGGGCGCTACACGCGTGGGTGCTCAACAACTACCCGTTGCTTTGCCAGAGGGAGTGTTAAACACGATCATGCAGGCTAGAGCGGCTTCTACCAGAAGGCTCTATGCGTCAAAGTGGTCTGTGTTCTCGAAGTGGTGCACCGAAAAAGGTCTGGACCCACGGCTATGCGAGGTTCCCTCCTTGCTAAATTTTCTCCAAGAGATGCTGGACAAGGGCAGATCCCCGTCCACTCTTAAGGTGTATGTGGCAGCCGTCGCGGCGTTGCTGAACCCCGGCGCGGCCAGTCACTGGGCAAAGATGGTTTGGTCGTCCGCTTCCTCAGGGGAGCTAGAAGGATGAACCCCCACGCCCCCCTTCGGTGCCGATTTGGGACCTTTCCATAGTTCTTGATGCTATGAAAGTTCCCCCATTCGAACCGTTAAACTCCGTGGACCTAAAGTACCTGTCGCTAAAGACCGTTTTTCTACTCGCGCTCGCGTCAGTAAAACGAGTGGGAGACCTACACGCGCAGTCCACCAGCGCGTCCTGTCTCGAGTTTGGACCTAATGACTCCTTAGTCGTTCTCAAACCTAGGCATGGTTATGTCCCCAAAGCGATCGGCACTCCGTTCAGGGCAAAAGTCATATCCCTATCGGCTCTGCCTGCATCCGATAGCGAATCTGATTCTAATCTCCTACGCCCGGTCAGGGCCCTGAGATTATACGTTACTCGCACTGCTCGGTCAGACGATGCGAGCAGCTTTTTGTTTCGTTCGGTGGGCGCACCAAAGGGTTGGCCGCCTCGAAACAGTCCCGATCCAGATGGATTGTTGATGCCATTGCATACGCATCTAAAGACCTGCCATGCCCTCTGGGCATCAGGGCTCATTCCACTAGAGGCATGGCCTCATCGTGGGCATGGTCCAGCGGAATTTCCATTCACGACATTTGTGTGGCAGCGGGATGGGCTTCCCCCTCCACCTTTGTCAGATTTTACAATCTGGAAGTACCCGCCTTGCAGGCTATACTACTAGCAGTCTAGTGTGTTTCAGCTCTTCTGGTTGAGCTGCACTAGAGGGGATTAATTACACAGACCGAGTTCGCTCTGTCCCTCTCTATCATGTGCTTATGTACTACACATCCACCGGCCCGCTATGCTGGCCTTTTGTCACATGTACATTTATTCATTCTCACTTATAGAGTTCCCCGGGGTCCCCCCTGGGACTAATAGTGGATGCTTAGCACGCACGGCGTTGACCAGGTGTTCCCGTAGCGTAAGCTAGCTTACGCAATACGAGAGAACCTCTCGTAAGAGAACGAATCGGTTACCTAACGTAACCTCGGTTCTCTCTAGATGAGGGAACGAGTATTGCGTTCCTGGCCGTGCTTGTGCTACTAGCGTTTTCGCTTCAGTATATGAAAAAACCAGAGTATTCAGCCTATTTCGGGGAATTTATAGTCTCGTCCACACCGGTTTCGGCGGGCGGTGACGTAATGAGAGCGAGTCAGACTCTCATTGGTCGCGGGTTCACTCGCGCTCCCTCATAGGTTTAAGCAGTTCTCCGTGAGCGAACCAATGAGCGGCTAGCTAGCCCTCTCATGGTCTGCTGCAGCTGAACTGCGTTGACAATGGATACAAAATTATAGGATAATTTTTTGGCTTCAATTTCTCAGAAAGATGAAATCTTTCCCGTAGCGTAAGCTAGCTTACGCAATACTCGTTCCCTCATCTAGAGAGAACCGAGGTTACGTTAGGTAACCGATTCGTTTTCAGATATGCTGAAATAATGGTAAACTGTAATGAATAGCAAGGTAAACTACAACATATATGAGACATGAAATGAATACAAAAGACTGTCCCAGGATAAAAAAAAGTAGGTGCTTTAGGATGTAACTTTTATTTTATGTACTAGATCTACTGTCTAACGTCACTCATCCCGCTACTATCATGTTTTTTATAATACACATTTCCAGTCCAGACACGTTCAGTACAGTAATGTTACTTCCTACAATCTTACTGTCACGGTTCGCAGGTTCACTTGCTCATTTCTGTTGTCACTGCTCTGATCTGATTGCCCATGAGCATCAGCTGTGCTGACGAGCAATCGGATCAGTCGCAGGTGTACCTCGTTTGTGAGTCCTATATGTAGTGTTGTGTTTGTCATGTTCAGTGTCAGATCGTTGTTTCCCTGGTCCTGTTCGGGTCTCATGTTTGTTTGTAGTCTCGTTCTGAGTCCTGTTTTCATGGATTCCTGCATCTCTCTGCCAGCCTGTTCGGACTTTGTTTCAGTGGACTATCTCACTCTGCCACAGTGGATTACCTGCTTGGTGTCGTCCTCACTCTGCCTCAGTGGATTAACTGATCGGTGTCTGCCTTACTGGTTTCCAGGACCACGCTTCACTCACTGCAGTCACCTGCGCTGCCAAGGCATCTGTCATCTGACCAAGGACTTCTCCAGCCTTCCTGTTTCACTGTTCACTCAGTCAATTAATAAATGACTTTTACTTGCATTTGGATCCTGTGATTCTACCCCTGACACTTACTGTTAAACTGAAATTGTTCAGTCTAGTTCACTAACCGTTTTCGTTATCATATTATGCAACATGACATCATCAGAATCAGAATCAGAAAGAGCTTTATTGCCAAGTGTGCTTGCACACACAAGGAATTTGTTTTGGTACTGAGGCTTCCAGTGCACATATACAAATACAACAAGAAACATAATACAAGTTTTTAAGAATAAAATACAAAATATAAAAATATGAGAATAAAAGTATCACAGTTGGGTTTAGCCAGAATAAACATTTAGAGATTTACAGATTATGAACAAATTTACAGTGTTTTGAATATTATAAATAAATAAATCTACATGTAAGTGTCACCTGAGTTGTAAGTTGTTGCGTTAAACAGTGGGGGTATTGCACTTAAAGGCATATGCCTTGGGAGATATGTTAACTGTTCAGGAAGGAAATGGCCTGTGGGAAGAAACTGTTCCTGTGCCGAGATGTTCTTGTGGCCAGTGACTTTTGCGTAAACATACACGCCACTTTCAAGTCAAGTGGCGTGTTATCTATACGCATTTTGAGCTATCCGCGTGTACGCGTGTATGTCTACGCCGTTAAATGCGCGTGTATGTACACGCCGTTAAATATCCGAACGAAACGAAGCAAAATGTAGATCTACATCTGGGGAGCGATATTTGTTTTCCTAGGATGGTAGGGAAGACTCATTAATGGTAAACCCAGTGACGGCTAGGTTTAGGGATGGGATTGGGGTTGGTCATATATTTATATATACAGTAATGTAACGTTAAGTCAATGGCGTTCATAAGGCCTGCTATGCATATATTGAGACATTAGTGCCCCCTTGTGACTTTAGGACGCATTACTCTGATGACTCAGTATTTTTTCCCTTTAAAGGAACACTCCACCGTTTTTTTTTTTTTTTTAATAGGGCTTATTCACATTCTTTCCTACATTTAGATAGGTGTGCAAATGCATGGAATCCTTTGTTGCCAGCTAGCATGTCCTGAGTAAAAGTGATAATTTTTTTTTTAAAAACACGTAATTACTTCTTGTGGCCTGTGTATTCACAACGAGTACAAATAGCGCTGCAGATTAACACAAGGCGATTTCCTAGGCAGATATTGACTTGAGACTATATTAGGGGGAAGCACAGGTGAAGCACTGCTGCTTAGGCGAAGCACTGCTACTTGGGATTTCATGTGTTGTGTGATATCTCTGCGCCCAAGTAGCAGTGCTTCGCCTAAGCAGCAGTGCTTCACCTGTCCTTCCCCCTAATATAGTCCCAAGTCAATATCTGCCTAGGAAATCGCCTAGTGTTAATCTGTATCGCTATTTGTACTCGTTGTGAATACGCAAGCCACAAGAAGTAATGACGTAGTTTTATTTTTATTTATTTTTAATCACTTTTACTCAGGACATGCTAGCTGGCAACAAAGGATTCCATTCATTGTGCTAAGCTAAGCTAGCGCCGACCCTGTCAAACTAAAACAATGCATGCACTGAGACAAAAATTCATTTGCACATATATCTAAATGTAGGAAAGAATGTGAATAAGCCCTATTTCAAAAAACGGTGGAGTGTTCCTTTAACGGTTCAATATGAATAGAACGCAATTCTGAGAGCTCATATAGAGACTTTGCTAGTGTCCCGCTGTTATCGTTGCTGTTGTTGTTGCAGAGTGCGTTCATATACAAGTGAGTGATTTGTTTGTTATTCATCATCTTTGAGGAGCTGTAATTTGAATGTAAGTTTGATTGTATTTGCGTTTAGTTAGTTATAATCGTACGCAACACACATTGTCTATTGCATCATCCATATACGCCGCTAGTAAAAGCATACAGAGACAACTATACATGGATATTATGTATAATATTGTAATTATGAGTCAATTTGGGTATGTTCTTATTTACGGTGAAATGGAGATTGTTAACATTATTTAAACCATATGTATCGATTCCAGTGAGCTCACGTGTCAGAGAACGTGATGCCATTTTTCTTGAGTGCTAATCTAGTCCCTACATGTCTGAATCGATTGCTATGTGTATAACTATGTACATAATGTACGTATAATTGACATATTGAGCCCTGGCAGAACTTAGGGGTGTGGTAAGAAAAAGGCTAATCACCCTTCGGCGGGCTGAGTGGCACAGGAAGAGGGGCAAGGAGAGGGCCCGTAGGCGCAGTGCCTTCATTGCAGATCCATTTGGTTTTACAAGGAGGCTGCTGGGAGAGAAACGCAGTGGTCAACTCTCATGTCCTGAGGAGGATATCAACAGCCATATCCGCAGCACCTATAGCGATGGCATGAGGGAGCACGACCTTGGTCACTGTGCAGCCCTTATATGCCCACCCGAACCTAGCACCCTCTTTAACATCAACGAACCCACCCTAAAGGAAGTCAAAGAGGTTATCAAATCGGCCAGAACATCATCAGCACCGGGCCCAAGTGGAGTTCCATACAAGGTCTTCAAACATTGCCACAGGCTTCTGGAACGTCTTTGGAAGATTCTAAGAACCATCTGGAGAAGAGGGAAAGTACCTCAGCAGTGGAGATATGCAGAAGGCGTGTGGATTCCCAAGGAGGAAAATGCAAGTAACATCGAGCAGTTTAGGACAATCTCCCTCCTCAGTGTTGAATGCAAAACCTTCTTCAAGATTGTTTCCAATCGTCTGATGGGATTTCTCCTCAAGAACACCTACATAGACACCTCGGTGCAGAAAGGAGGAATCCCAGGGGTCCCAGGGTGCATTGAACACACAGGGGTGGTGACACAGCTGATCAGGGAGGCACGAGAAGGCAAAGGGGACTTGGCAGTGCTGTGGCTGGACCTTGCCAATGCTTACGGTTCGATACCACATAGATTGGTGGAATTGGCCCTGAGCAGATACCACGTCCCAGAGAAGATTCAAAATCTCATCCTTGACTATTATAACAACTTCAGTCTTAGGGTGTCCTCTGGGACTTCAATATCGGAGTGGCATCGTCTGGAGAAGGGCATCATTACAGGCTGCACAATCTCTGTGTCTCTGTTTGCACTGGCCATGAATATGCTCGTGAAGTCTGCAGAAGTGGAATGTAGAGGTCCACTGTCCAGATCTGGCACCCGACAACCCCCGATTAGAGCATTCATGGACGATCTAACGGTCACCACAACCACAGTGCCTGGATGCAGGTGGTTTCTGCGAGGCCTCGAACAGCTCATCACTTGGGCAAGGATGAGCTTCAAGCCCGCGAAATCCAGGTCCTTGGTCTTGAGGAAAGGAAAAGTAGCTGATCAGTTCCACTTCATGTTGGGAGACACCAGAATTCCATCAGTGTCAGAAAAGCCAGTGAAGAGCCTGGGCAAGCTCTTCACTCACAACCTGAAGGACACCGCTGCACGGAAGGGAACCAGCGAGGACTTCGAAACATGGCTCTTGGCAGTGGATAAGTCAGGGCTTCCTGGTAGGTTTAAGGCCTGGATCTACCAACATGGCATCCTCCCTCGTCTCCTCTGGCCACTGCTGATATACGAAGTCCCAATTACCACCGTGGAGGGCTTTGAGCGGAAGGTCAGTCGATTTCTGCGCAGGTGGCTGGGCCTGCCACGGAGCCTAAGCAGCATTGCTTTCTTTGGCCATAACACCAAGCTACAGCTTCCCTTTAGTAGTCTGGCAGAGGAGTTCAAGGTCACCCGAGCCAGAGAAGTCCTGCTCTACCGAGACTCAGTTGACACCAAGGTCTCCTCAGCAGGGGTAGAGGTCAGAACAGGAAGGAAGTGGCGCGCCCAGGATGCAGTGGAACGGGCGGAGGCAAGGCTGAGGCATAGCACCCTGGTGGGTACGGTGGCTACTGGGCGGGCCGGGCTTGGTAGCAATCCCAAGCCATGCTACAGCAAAGCCAGAGGAAAGGAGAAGCGGAAGCTTATCCAGGAGGAGGTACGAGCCGAGGTGGAGGAAGCTCGCTTCAAAGTGGTTTTCTCGCTTCAGGTTGCACCACAAGGTGTATTCAAGTACTAATGCTTGTGATTATTGTTCATTACTAATTTAGTATTATTATTTTCTGTTTGTTAAGAACCACTCATACTACGTTACACTCCAAACTACTCTACCATACCCTCTACTACTTGTACTTCAATTGTTTACTCAATCCAATTCTAAGACTGTAAATGCCTCTACAAGCCTCAATACATTAAAGCGTACTTCGTCTCTGACCGGTCGACTTATGTCTGCTCAATATCCACCAGCACCACACTAGTCTAACCAACAGCGTTTGCTCAAAGCTATTCCATGCCGTTTCGCCAGTATGGCAAGAATTTCATCATTTGTAAAACCACGATCGAAATACTCCTTAATCTGTTCATAATTCATCATGTGTCAGGTCGCATCAGAATAATGAGGGTGCCAGTCGGCAAGTCATAATTTCGATTTTTAAAGTCATAATTTTGATTTTTTTAATCTCATAATTTTGATTTGCATGTCAAATTCGATTGGCATGTCAAAATTTCGATTTGGCATGTCAAAATTTCGATTTGGCATGTCAAAATTTCGATTTGACATGTCAAAATTTCGACTTTTTATCTCATACTTATGACTTTTAAAGTCATAATTTCGATTTAGTAAGTCAAAATTTTGACTTAGTATGTCAAAATTTCAACTTTGTATCTCATACTTATGACTTTTAAAGTCATAATTTCGATTTACTAAGTCATAAATTCAACTTTTTATGTCATAATTATGACTTAAAATGCTCGATTTTTTTTCTTATGTGGCGGGAATGGGCTTCCATAAGATACAAAGTCAAAAATTTTGACATACTAAGTCGAAATTATGACTTACTAAATCGAAATTATGACTTTAAAAGTCGAGATTTTGACATGCCAAATCGAAATTATGAAATTAAAAAAATCGAAATTATGACTTGTCGATTGATCTTCGGGATTCACTCGACAGGACCACACAACATGACAGGATGAATGTATGCGTCCATAGAATTGTGAACACATTAAGGCTATTTGAATCCAGTTGGGTGGAATTCTTGCCTTTTAGCTGAGCGGATCGGGCAAACTCACTTCTGAAAGGATTTAAGCAAAGAATTGCATCACCCCAGGTAAGTCACAAAGTAGGCTACACACGGCTATTGCACAAGTAAAGAATCACAAAATGAATATTATAATTCGCATAGCCTATGTGAATGATCCCGCGTCATATTTGTAAATCACATTTAGAACATGGCTTGGGCGCCTAAAACAGTCTTAAGAATATAGGCTACGGGAAAATTAGAACTCATGTTTCAGATGTACGCCTATATGCCTAATAAATAATGGAATAGGCCTACATATAACATTTTATGGGGCAACCAATATAACATTTTACTTTATATAGGCGACCATCAGACTCCCTACGTGAATGAAGCGGCTGCTAATGGCCCCGCCGCCTAGAACAGATTATCTGCCCGAGGCCAAGCCTGAACTTGACCCGATATTTCCCGCCATTATCCTCGGACCGCACCGGGCCCTTAATCTAGAGACGTGCATTCCCAACGCAATAGTGCGTTGCGGGACTAGATTTGATGGCCGAGTGCGGGCGCGGTCGGTAATGCACTCACTCTGTGTGTGGTTTGCGGGAGAATAAAACGATTCGCGGGACTCCCGCAAACTAGAATCTATGAATAAAACATATAAAAACAAATACATTTTTAATCATCTGTTGCTGAAAGGAAAAATTTACAGGCCAGAGTTTCTTTTTATAACATGTTTGCATCGTTCAGCGAAGTAGCCAATCACAGACATATGTGTTGATTTCTTGAACGCAATGGCCAATCAGAAGCATTTAAGATAGACTCCCCTCACCGCTCAAAACAGACTTTTTGTTCAGAGCTGAATTCTGTATGCTGGCAAATCCTCTCTAATTATAAAAAAGTGTGTATTAAGAAAGATTCATTGTGCAGTCAGCTTCATTGATAATAACAGAGATGTGTGAGATCGCGATGAACTTATGTCAGCTTTTTAGGAATTATTAAGGGAGCACCCATTCAGTCATGCCAAACCATGCACGCAGTAGCCTGCTTGCTTTTATGTTATAACAGTGGTTTGTGTTTTAATGCTTTAATAACAAATAATTTATCAGTAGCATTTATGCTGATGTGTATATGTTGGCGACACATAGGCTAACTTGAAAGTATTTGGAGGTACAGAAAAAAAGTATATTTGCTTGCTGGATCGGGACAAAACATAAGTTGCGGACGGGAGAAAGTAACATAGTAGTTGAGAACGTCACTTATAACGACACACGTATTACAAAATGGTCAGGTTTAAATCGTGCTCAGGCTCATAATTGGACACAACATGCACGGGCTCGGGTAGGGTCGGACTTGATTTGTTTGGGCCCTATCTAAGCTCTACACTAGGGAGCCCCCAAACTATGGTCCGACCAGAGAACCATATGGGTCCAACCATATAAACCCTGACCGTGACATGTAGGCTAACTGTACAACTAGATGTACATTTGCATCAAATGTTAACGCAGCACAAGACACTACTTATTCACAATAACAAAAGTTCATTATTTGCATTTGCTTTAAATGCTTTTTTTTTTCTGAACGCGTACGTAGGCTACACTTGGAGCGCGCGCACACTAAAAGCCTGTCAAACAGCGTCCGATTATTGGACTTTATCTTTTACATCTGGTTGTGCTAATACTGTTAAATACACAAAATGTTTACATAAACACAGTTGCCTACAGTATGTCTAAAGTGAAAGTATTCAGTTGCGTCTGGTCTGTGTGTTAGAAGCGTGCAGGTCTTAAAGGGAATGCAGGGTTATAGTAAACATCCTGCCGCTTGTTCTTAAAGGGATAGTTCATAAAAAAAAAAAAAATCTGTCATTATTTACTCACTCTCGCGTTATTCCAAAACTGTATCAATTTCTTTCTTCTGCTGAACACAAAGTAAGATATTTTGAAGAATATTAGTAACTAAACAGTATACAGGAACAATATGGAGGAACTGTTTGCCACATTCTTCAAAATAACTTGTATAACAGAAGAAAGAAACTCATTCAGGTTTAAAACAACTTGAGAGTGAGTAAATGAGGACAGCATTTCCATAGGTGAACTTTCCCTTTAATGTTAATAAATGTATTATTGTTATCTTTTTACAGGTCTTATTTAAGTATTTAATTTAATATTGTCTGTTACAATTACATTTATTTGTTATATAAGAGGATAATGTTTATCTAAATTTATTTTTGTAGTAGGCCTAGTTAATTGTTTAGCACTTTTACACTTTTTTTTTAACCAAAGGCAATTAAAGCACTTAACTTTTTTACAGTAACTTGTCTGCTGGTTTGTTTAACTACTTTCAGTGCACATCAAAAGACTTTGATTATTAAAGTGAAAATTAACACCTCTTGTGGGTTAGCTACTGTTATGATTAAAAACCGTAGAAGGGAAAAAACATGCCAGGCAGACATTGATGTAAGCAACAGCTACAACTAAAAAAATATATAATGGGTGTGTTACATTTATAGTCTGAGAATAATCAAGGATTGACAATAGTCAATCATATTGGTGGCACCGAGGGGCCTCCAAATAAAATTCTTAGGGACCCATAAAGGCTTGGGCCAGCCTTGTGTATTGTAATGACACAAATTATTGGGTCAATTTTACTGGTTAAACATGTGGCTTCGTTATAAAATTGTACTTTTATAATATGTGTTTATCATATGTTTAATGGTAATAGGGTTGTCTATTTTATTTTTATGTCTGTTCTATTCTGTGTTTTTATTTGAATTAACTTTATTATACACTTTCCTTTTGATTTTCTATTAATTTCTAGCATCCTTGTTCTGACATGCCTATAACACAAGTACAGTTTAATGTACAGTTTTTTTGTTCTGCAATTTTGGAATGTTTTATTTTGAGTCAATTAAACCATTCCCTGGTTAAAACATAACCTGTTTGTCCTCCTATTGACTCTTATAACACAAATCTCAAATGTTATGTCTTCAGCAACACATATTTTTTAGTTATGAGGCTCCAACTCACTTTGAATTAGTTCTCTACACAAGTCCACTGCTGCAAACACATAATTTGATCGCCTCGATCTCGCCGGTGGGCTAAAAGCAGACTGCACATATTCCGTCCAATTCAGAGCTACATCGTGACTACAGATCGACATGTCATGAAATTACACGGGAACCTTGTAGATATCATTAGCAATGCGAACATGATGGGATATCAACCATCTCGTGCGTTGCCTGCCCAACAATTTTTTTTTTTTTAACACAACACACACACACACACACACACACCACACACACACACACACACACACACACCCACACACAACACCACACACACACACACACACACACACACACACACACACACACACACACACACAGCTCCTGTTTATACCCGCGGGGCGGGGCGCGTGACGCTTCTCACGCTCGCCAACGTTCATTGGCTCGTTCTGTAGACACTCGAAGTTGATAGGGCTCCCTGAAGTGATCCAATTACGTCGTCACGTCGTCACCAACTCTCATTGGTCGGTCCTTCCAAACAAATTTTTTTTAATTGGCTGTTCTAAAACACACGAAAATAACTAATAAAATGAAAATAAAAGAAATATTCTGCTTATTTATGTGTTAATGCTTTTTTGACTTATTTTGATGTTTAATTCACAGTTTTCACAAGTTTTTTTTGGGCTAAAAGTAAAGTAAGGTATTTCAATACTAAAATAACAGTCCTCCAAATAAATATGCATTCCGTAAATAATTACAATGCTGGTAATGTTTTCTGTGTGAAGACAATAAATATGTGCATTACATAACAGTGAGTCACAGCTTACAGACACACCTTTTTGCACACCGCACACCAAATAACCAGGAAAACCATTTCAGTTCTTTAGTTCAGTGAAACCGAAACTTATCCAAAAAAGGTTGCTGAGCTGTTGTGTGTGCTTCTGTGTTCACACGCTGTAATATGGCTGAAGCCAGTGTTTTATGGACTCAGGAACAGTTCATCTGTCCAGTGTGTCTGGATCTTCTGAAGGATCCAGTGACCATTCCCTGTGGACACAATTACTGTAAATCATGTATTTCGGACTGCTGGAATCATCAGGATCAGAAGCGAGTCCACATCTGCCCACAATGCAGACAGACCTTCACCCAAGACCAGCTTTAAATAAAAACACCATGCTGGCTGAAGTGGTGGAGAAACTGAAGACGACTAAACTACAATCTACAGTTTCTGTTGACACTGGACCTGGAGATGTGAAGTGTGACGTCTGTACTGGAAGAAAACACAGAGCAGTCAAGTCCTGTCTGGTGTGTCTAAACTCTTACTGTCAAAACCACCTTGAACAGCATGACATTTTTTTCAAAGGTAAGAGACATTATTTGATGGATGCCACTGGACAACTCCAGGAGATGATCTGCTCTCAACATGGCAGATTGCTTGAGGTTTTCTGTCGCACTGACCAGCACTGTATTTGTACATTGTGTACAATGGATAGACATAAAAATCATGACACTGTACCAACAGCAGCAGAGAGAACAGAGAAAGAGGTAAGAACAGAAATTGGTTCATTGATGGGGAAAAGCATTGTTTGCATGACTAATATAATTATTGGGATGATCGGTCCGTTTTTCGGTCTATCTTGTCTAACTATTGGGTTTTGAAGAGGTCATGTTTTGTGACCTTTTGTCCTGCTGCTGCCCAAGGTTATTTTCATAAACGCAAACTGAAAATAAGTCTAAAACTATTGGTCAAAAAACATTTTCTTAAACTGAAACAAAATTAAAAATTCATAATAAATGTAAACGTAAACGAAACTAACATTTACTGAAAAACTAGCTGAATAAAATAATAATTAATTAGCAAAAACATAATGTTTTCGTAATTAGTAAGCTCTTTACTTTGGTGGAAAATCTGACCTGTGCCTGTATGTCTTCACTTTGCGTCGAACACAAATCGCTCGTCCTAAACGTCTGGTCAAAGGATGCATTTGTGGCAGCAGTGTAATGCGAAATAACACAAGGTAATGAGACGCAAGTTTACGCAAGTACTTCTTTAAACTTGAGCGCAGCATTTTTAGAATGCCTTTTCATGTGCGATTTAATGTTCTACTATACTGTATGTTTGAGATGTCATGTTTTCATGAAGGTTGACAGGCTGAAAGGTGCTAAAGGTTTACGGCTAATAATATTATTGTCCATGTGGAGACATTTCCTCACAATATGAAAATACAAGGAGCCTGTTTCAGAAAGGAGGTTAAGTGAAAACTCTGAGTATGTTAACCCTGAAATGAGGCAAACTCTGGGTTTTCCATTTCAGAATGGGAGGTATGTCAAAGCAGAGTTAGTCAAGCCGTTTCTGAAAGAGAGGTAACTTATACTCAGAGTCAGTTACCATGGTAATTTACTCTGTGAACCTAACCTGTGGTGCGTTTCCCAAAACCATCGTTGCTAACCTGTTAGCAACTTGGATGGTTGGCAATGGGAAATTGCATTGCAACCATCAAAGTTGCTAACTTAGTTAGCAACGATGGTTTTGGGAAACGCACCCCTGGCCGGGAGCAGGTTTTCTTATGTAAACCCAGAGTTTTTCTTTTAGTAAATGCATTTTGATTTAACAATCTTTAGATATTTTGACTGGAAACAACAAGACAAAAATGCTAAGTAAGAAAAGCATTTTTTTGCAGAGCAGTACATTCATTCATCGCATGTTTCTATATAACACCGGAGAGAACACATTAGTAAAGCTTCTGTCTCAGAGCGGGAAGGAAAATGTGATGCTCGCTCTCATGCTCTTTCTGAGAGTTTTTGTGTTGTTTCCTGCACACAAACTCATGAGTGTCCACAGTACACTCACGAAGTCCACAGTAGTCGATTGTCGAGTTCACGCGCGCGATCAGTGGGGAGACAATCGACTCGACAATCGACTACTGTGGACTTCGGCCGAAAACAGGAAGTACATACAGGTATGTGAGCTGGCTGAATTAACATCACTTTTATTCATATCGATTTTTGTCGTTGTTCTCTGCACTGACAGCACTCCAAATTTGCAAAAAAAATGAGCTCAATGTTAAAATTGACCGGAGTTCTCCTTTAAGTGTTTGGGGTCAAAATGACCCCACATTGAAAATAAATGGGAAAATGAAATGAAACTTTTTTTTTCATTTTGTTTGTCAAAAAAAATAAAAGTAAATCTCAAAATTTCTACATATAAACCAAGGACTGGTCCTAGAGCATAAATAAAAAGTTGAACGAACTTTCCATCTCATACACACACACACACACACACACACACACACACACACACACACACACACACACACACACACACACACACACACACACACACACACACACACACACACACACACACACACACACACACACACACACACACACAAATGTAGGCTATGTAACTGCAACAGAGAGCTTTTTTTAAAGAAATTGGCTAATAAAATAAACAAAACCTAAAAAAATATATACATTTAAATCAAGGTCTGGTCCTAGAGCATAAAAACATAGTGGAACGAACTTTCTATCTCACACACACACACACACACACACACACACACACACACACACACACACACACACACACACACACACACACACACACACACACACACACAACACACACACACACACACACACACACACACACACACACACACACACACACACACACACACACACACACACACACACACACACACACACACAATCACACACCACAACACCACAACAACAATGTAGGCTATGTAACTGCAACAGAGAGCTTTTTTACAGAAATTGGCTAATAAAATAAACAAAACCTAAAAAATTATATACATTTAAATCAAGGTCTGGTCCTAGAGCATAAAAACATAGTGGAACGAACTTTCTATCTCACACACACACAGTACACACACACACACACACACACACACACACACACACACACACACACACACACACACACACACACACACACACACACACACACACACACACACACACACACACACACACACACACACACACACACACACACACACACATGTGACTGCAACAGAGAGCATTTTTATAGAAATTGGCAAATAAAATCAACTAAACTGGCAAAATCGGAAAAAAATCACAAATGCAACATGGAACAAGCATGTCATGCATAAGTTAAATATGACTTCTTATGATGCGTTTAATTTATTGTTCTCACAATTCACACACACACACACACACACAAAAAAATCATTAACACTTGGACTAATGTTAAAATGAAAAGACAAAATATAAACAAATTATTCTAATTATTAACAAACACTATAAATATATATCAATGATACAAAAATAACACTGAATGCAAATAAATATGCATTCAGTATTTTACAATGGTATACAGGTAATGTTTTCTGTGTGAGGACACTAAATCTGTGAATGTGCATTAAAGGGGTGGTATGCAGTGTTGCTAGATTGGAAATATCTAAGTATCGTACCAGAAGCTCAAAGTGCTCTCTCACCTTCACCTTTACTTCACAATTAAGTCTCTGTTGTCTCCAGAGCGTGTATGTTAAGTTTTGGCTCAAAATACCCCACAGATAATTTTGTACAGCATGTTAAAGTTGTCCCTTTTTGAGGGTCAGGTGTCCCTTTAAATGCAAATGAACTTTGAAAAGAAAAATATTTCCCTTTACTTTGAACTTTGAGCGTTGCAACTCTGCAGATGTTATTTATGCTCAAACAGCAACGTTACACAATAACTAAAGATAGAAAAGTGAAATCATAATCAACCACCCCTTCAAATAACAGATTACAGACACCTTACACCTTTGCACACACCGCACATGCAAAATAACCAGGAAAACCATTTTAGTTCTTTAGTACAGACTTGAGATACTGAAACTTGTTGTTTTAACATCCTGAATATCTCTCGAAGTACAACGATGCACCTGTCCTTATCTCAAATCAAAGTTTTGATAATTCAACTGTGAATGCAGAAAAATCAGTTCTCTAATCGTGTAGTGTTTGGGCGGCATAACGTCTGTTAGATGTTGCAGTGGTGCCACCAAGGGTTGGTTTACTCTTTTTGATTATGCACAGCGATTTCTTTTGTGTACAAAGCAAAATCAGCGGTTACATGCAGAGTTTAAAATACACTTTTTTATCCACCGCCAATGTGGCTTTTGTAGCAAAATATACTGGCCTTTCAGAACTTCTACAAGCGAAAACAAAATATCATAAATAATCCAAATGATCAAAATCATTGCTTAGGGTTAAACCAATTTATTATAAATCATTGTTTGCAGATACCATAAAAAATAAAAGAGAAATAAAGCAGATTCGTGCTGCATTAGCAAAATGGTCCTGGTTTCTAGTGTAACATCATTCCCTGACAAGTTTAAAATATTCTAACTGACCCTTCAGAGTGAGTTTTTTGAAGGCGACCATTATTTTAGAACGTTTCCCCTTGTTGTTTCCATGGCGACCCATCATATTTGTCATGTGACAGACCACAGCCACAAAAACACTGCATGACAGATGTACTGCTTTTATTTCGTTTTTAATAAAACCCCTAGCATTAAATAACATGTCAGTCACTGCTTACAGACACATTTTTGCACACTGCACACACAAGAATTGCAATTGACATTTGCAATATCCACATGGCATTTGACAGTTAGCTTGTGCCTCTGGCAAATACACCAATATAATATTCATACAACATTTTACAAGATGATGTTTCATGTTTATTTCTTACTTCTGTGTTCAATAGAGAAACTTGAAAGAAACAAAGATAAAATACCAGCAGAGAATCCAGGAGCGAGAAAAAGACATTCAGGATCTGAGAGAGGCTGTTGAGTGTCATAAGGTGAGTATCGAGGAGACAAACAGCACTGCTGGATTAAAAGACGTACTGTTTAGACTCTCCTTCAGATCTGAAGACATTGCAGTCCCACTGAAGCCCACTGTGGATCACATGATGATTGTAATGTGTGTCCTAACAGCGCTCTACACAGGCAGCAGTGAAGGACATCGAGAGGATCTTTACTGAGCTAATACGCTCTATTAAGAAAAACCGCTCTGAGTTGACAAGGCTGATCAGAGATCAGGAAAAGGCTGCGGTTAGTCAAGCTGAAGGACTCTTGCAGCGAATTGAGCAAGAGATTGCTGATATGAGGAGGAGACATGCTGAGTTAGAGCAGCTTTCACACACAGACGATCACATCCAATTCCTTCAGGTAATAGAAATGTAGAAAATAATTTCAGCGTTGTGCTTTAACATCATTTACTGGCTCTCTAGGCAATTAAAGTGAAACAAAGTTTAATTTAAAGTGCTAGATTAGTTTGCTAAAGGCAAGTCACTGAAGATAAGTCAGCAAATGCATGTATTTGACTGTAGTAGAGATTTGTGGATTTTTTTCCCCTGTCTTTTTTGTAGGGGTTTCAGTATCTATCTGCACCTCTTGAACCTACAGAGAGAATTACTGTCACTTCACCTCTCTCTACTAATGATATAAGCCAATCTATCTGTCAGCTGAGAGAGAAAATTGAGAATTTCTGTAAAGATGAGATCCAAAAGATTTCTGGTAGGTAAAGCACATTCATTTACATAATCTAGTATCATTTGAAAATCTTAGAATACATCTACACACATTGGATACTGTACAGTAGATCATTTCCTCTTTCCTTAAGAATTGCCTGTTTATGTTGATTTTCTTAGTTAAACACATCAACATTGTTCTAAGGACCAGAAAGGACTTCCTACAATGTAAGTTGCAAAGAAAACAAAATATATACACTGAGCATGCATGTATTCCTAATTTGAAAATTCTTCACATTATTCATAATCAGAGATTTCTCCACAACACACAATAAAAATGTTGTTTATTCAGAAACAACAATATAGAAAATGCTGTTTTATATCTACATAAGGTCCATCCTCATGGTGGCATCCATGTTAAGATCACATGGTCAGAATTGAAAATTATATAGCACCTTTCCAGGACAGGAGGAGTTTATAAAAAAAAAAAACAATTAACGGGGCCAAGCACACTAACTACAAAAATTAGTAATTGAAGACATTTTTAGACATAACGCCTAAAAACACAAACCTTTGAAAATGGGTTTCAGAGTGCACGTTTTTGATAATGATACAGTTATCGTCTCTGTCTAAAACACAAAAACACAAAACTGTGAAAACGGGGACGTCAAACACATGCGTATTAGTTTTTAGTCTATAGGCATGCGCATTTGGTGCGAGGGCCCTGTAAAAGAATGCATATGTGCGTAAGTGTAGTCAAAGTGACATTGCTAACTACTGGCCTGGCATGCATAATACAGTATTTTTAGTCATTTCTGCTGTCTGTGTGAACATGGATCGTTTTGATAACATTGTCATCTGTACAAAGAAAAAACTTTTACGTTTTTAGGGTAAAAGAACTCAGGAAACACAGGGCTTAAATACAGGGAGTAATTGTTAACATAACACAAAACACTTAGACAGAATGATTCGTAACCTATGAGACACACTAGAACTCAGGTTGACACAAAGGGGCAAAACATACATGTGACATTAGTTCCCCCTCCCGGAAGGTGCATCCCCGGGCCATAAACAGCCCAACTGAGGGAGGGGACTCTGGTGGTGGATGTGGAGCTGGAGAGGGGCGTAACAGAACTACTGACAGCAGAACAATCCATGGGGGAGTGGAAGGTGGAAGGAACCGGGTGGTAATCCAGAGTCCAGCCAGGACGAGGCCCCAAGGCAGAGGCAAGGGAGGGAGGAGTCATGGTGGAGGTTTGGTTGTTGACACCATGGGGACGATGGACAGAGATGGAGCCATCTGAGATGGAGTTCCATGTGGAGCTGACAAGTCGAAGAGCCAACGCGACATTGATGACACTGGAGACCGATGCATTGTGACGAACGCCCTAGGCAGAGCCAGGGAGACAGAGGCAAAGCCGGTGGAACCGAGGATCAAGGCGGAGCAAGATGGAGCCGAAGGCGCAGGCAAGACGACGTTCGACCAAGATGGAGCCGCAAGGATGAGGGAGCCCGATGGAGCCGCAGGGGCGATGGTTTCTGGTGGAGCCGAGGGAGTGAGGAGCCAAGGTGGAGCTGATAGGTCGACAGTCAGAGGAACGATGGGTTCAGAATCTGGAGGCGGAGCCAGGGGATCCTCTAGACCAGTGGTTCCCAACCCTGTCCTTGCGCCTCCCCAACACTGCGCGTTTTCTTTGTCTCCCCAATCAAACACACCTGATTCAACTCATCAGTTTCATTAACCCATGTGATTATGAGCTAATGAGTTGAATCAGGTGTGTTTGATTAGGGAGACAAAGAATACGCGCAGTGTTGGGGGGGTTGGGAACCACTGCTCTAGACTAGGCAGAGCTGGTATCCTGTAGATCCGAGGCAGATCCTTGCAGAGATCTGTAGGAGGAGATGGAGAGGGGCTGAAGGGAACCAGCCGAGGCAGGATTGAGGAACTGGCTGATTTGGGTGAGAGAGGGAGGCTGGGCAGGCACTCAGGAAACTTAGGAAACTGTAGGCTGGGTAGGACCAGCGAGGAAACACGAAGGTCTAGGCTGGACGGGACCAGCGGGGAAGGGAGAGACTGGAACAGCATCCAAAATCGCATTCCTCTCTACAATATGTGAAAAACAGTATGTGACATAAGAAGTATGTCCGAATTCACAGTACTCATAAAAGAGAATGTAAAAAGTACCGGGATAACCTACTTCTTTTGGCGAGATTCTAAAACGTGCAGAGGATTTGTGAAAGACAGTGAAGTGATGTAACTGACCTCATAATGACAACGTCAACAGGACGAATGTAGTACATCCGGATTACATACATTTTACACACACTCATACTATATAGAACATACCTTTTTAACAGTTGTTAAGTAATTACTTATTCAAAATAAGTACCTACTCGAGAAAGTAAGTGATTTCAGATGCAGCCAAGGGAATTACCTCCTCAAAAAGTTCCAAACAGTGTCCAGAGGCCAGGCTATACTCATCGACAGTGTCCGGGCTTTGGGCGGGGCTTCCCTCCAAGCCCGCGAAATCCACCAGCACTCCCTAGGCAATGAACGGTCTTGCCTGCTCACACACATGGTCAGACTCTCTGTGTGGTGAAGGCTAGGGTGATGTCTCTCGTTCCATCCTCATTACAAGGTCAGGCTTTTACATCACGTCAGCCTGAATTCCACAGTCTACGGTGGGCTCTAGCGAATCCTCCGTGCAGCTTACGGGCGGTGAATGGCTGGACTCTGGGTGTGGAGTGGGGCTGGTGTAGTCCTCCTCCTTGCGGATCGTGAATGCCAAATTTTTTTTAATTTTCAAAACTCACAGAGTGAAAAGCCTTTTATTACAAAATGGCCGATTCCCAAAATGGCTGGTATAGGAACATTGGATATCATTTGATACCCATCCAGTATGCTGCACTGAATCACAAGAGGACCAGTTTTAGGAATTTTTGGGCAGACCAATCAAGAATATAATCAAAAAAAGTTATTTTCATATCTCCTGACCACTTAAGTGGGAATGTGCCGAAAGTGTGCATCTACTCTCATATTAAGTTTCGTCTTAATATGCAAAAATTGTGGAAAGACACCCTCACATTCATTTTGGCGTACTCTGTCAAATTCTTTGATGCATTATACAGGAAAGGATGGGTGTATCAAAAAGCTTTAAATTACTTTTTGCCTGCACAATCTGAAGATGATTACCTCTATTAGAAGGTAAAAACCGGATGAACTGTCTAGGCTGGGTTTGAAAAAGTTTTTGTTTTTTTTCCAGACAATTCTGGAAAATGGTGGTCCCGCTGGTCCCGTGGCTGTAGGATTTTCATGACAAAATGACATCATATGGGGCAATCGAATCATTTTTTAGCCAAGGAATCAGAGGGGCAAAAAATATCTTTTTATTCTAGGACTTGTGATTCAAAAGTAATTAGCATAAACATGAGTGCAACTTTGGACAGTTGGTGGCGGGATGGAAGGGATTGAGTTAGAGATTCCAAAATTGCTGCAGGAAATGTTTAGACTGTCCTCTATCTGTATGATACATTTCCCACATGTGGTTCTATGGGCTTCCAAAAGTGAAAGAAGAAGGACAAATAATAATAAGAACCTACACACCTTCAGTGCTTGGCCCCTAATCATGATCATGTGGGCCGGTATATTCTATGATTCAAACATTAAGTCAAACAACAGTAATTTCTGTAATAGTAATGTTCATTATATTATAAACATTTCAGTTCAATTCAAAATATTATTTTTAAAAATCCTTAATATTTACATGTTGACCGATCACTGATGCATTTTTATCTTCATCAGATGCTCATCAATTCGCACTTGATCCAAACACAGCGAATAAACACATTCGTCTGTCGGAGAGGAACAGAGTGGCTACTTACACTGACACAGTCCAGCGGTATCCTGATCATCCATACAAATTTGATGTTTATTATCAGGTGATGTGTGAGAGAGAGTGTGTGAACGTTGTTACTGGGAGCTGGAGTGGAATGGTGATGTGGGTATATCAGTTTCATATAAGCACATCAGCCGGAAGGGAACGAATACTAAGTGTTTGTTTGGGTATAATGATCATTCCTGGAGTTTGTTCTGCTCTCCCTCCAGATACTCATTCAGGCACAATGATTTGGAGACTGACATCCCTGCAGCCTCCATCTGCTCTAGAATAGGAGTGTATGTGGATTGCAGTGCAGGAACTCTGTCCTTCTATGGCGTCTCTAACACAATGACCCTTATCTGCAGAGTTCAGGCCACATTCACTCATCCTCTCTATGCTGGGTTTAGGCTGTACAATGGATCAACGGTAAAACTCTGTGATTTAACATTATAGAATACAGAGGCATTGTATCAGTAGTCCTGCCATACATAACAGTGTCAACCTGTTCTCTCTTCTAACATGTCCAATAGTGGCATTTGTCCAAGTCACGATGCAGACACCAAAAGTAATCTTTGTCATACTTTATATTAGGTGTCTTTAGGTACTTGCATAAAAAAATCATAGTACAATGCACTTATTTTGTTGGTGTTGTATTGCAAAACACGGTAACACTTTATTTTAAGGTGCTATTAATAAGCAGTAATTAACAGTTAATAAGGCACTTATAAGACCTTATAAGATGCATATATAGCATTAACTACTTCATATAAGGGTTAATTAAAGCACAAGGCGAACCCGGAGAGGAACTGAGTGGCCCCGGAGTGGTCATGACCCAGCTGGACCCCAGGGGATGGAGTCTACACTCACCCTGGCTGTAACTGTCGTGAGGCTCGTCGGCGACACGATTGAGTAGAGCGGGAAAAGTGAAACAAAGCAGTCCTCAGAAGTTATATGAAGTTTAATGCTTATATGCATCTTATATGCATCTTATAAGGTCTTATAAGTTCTTATTAACTGTTAATTACTGCTTATTAATAGCACCTTAAAATAAAGTGTTACCCAAAACACTGCTACTGAGGTAGGATACGGGTAAGGTTAGGGACAGGTTTCATGGTTAGGTTTAGGGTGTAAGGGAAGCTTCAGCAGTGTACAATGTAAAAACATGTATTGTACACAATTTGCATTGTATTAGATGATTAATTTAAATGTTAGTACAAAGTAGTTAAAGACATTTATCATTAAGTGGGACCATAATGCTAGTTATTCAAAATATCTTAATATTTGTTCTGCCATACTGTTCACTTCAAAAGAAAGATGCGTTGTTTATTTATTAAACATTTAATTCTATGAATTTATTTTGCCTGTATCTGGAAAAATAGGAAATAATATGTTTGTATAATATTGTAGGTATGTTATTTGATCTAAAACTATACTACTCTGAACAGTCACACCTCTTTCAAAATATCTGAATTTTAGCCAAAGCCAATGGAATTTCACAACAGAGCTGTTTAACAATTCAGGTGACAGTTTTTGAATGAATGAGAGATTTGAGTGTTACGACAGCTGGGGCGATGATACTTTTTTTTTTTTTTTTACATTTTCTTTATGAAATATTGACCGTTTTTTTATCTACTTGTTTTATATTGTTTATAAGTGTTTAGGTTTGTAAGTAGGGTTTAGGTTATGGTGAAATGCAATAATAGTGTAATGTAACAATATATTTTAAACTGAAAATCAACTTGGTGGATATATGGGAGAAATATGAGTTTTTGTTTAAGTGCAGGTTTCTGTGTTTTCATAATAATAATAATAATTTAGGTTTTAAATAATTGTTATATTATGAATTGAATAATTATGAATACAATATTAACAATTTAGAGACTTGTTGTTCTTGTTTCACAAAGCAATAAAGCACAGTGATAATTTTCATTCTTAAATCAGCTTTTATTTTTAATTAATGTTTCACAAATGTTTTTGACTTTTGTTTGGAATAACTGCTGTAATACACTAAGAGTAATATTAATATGAAAAAAATATTATTACTATTAGTTTTGAAATTGAAATATGATTGTTCTTAAAGAATTTTTGTGGAATATGCTGGATTATTTCAAATGAATGTCTATGGATAACATTACTGAGTAAATACTTTGTAATTGTGGCTAAAAATAGTTTTGTGATATTTCTATTCTACTGCTGTTCTTTTTTGTGTGTGTTTTAGAAAGTTGATGTTCCCTCTCAGTCCAAAATTGCTCTATTATGAGCACATACAGTAGCACAGAATGCAATTTCATGTCAGCAAGACATTACTTAAAACAGTGTTAATTGAGTATTAGCAGTCAGAATAAAAAGAACAGATGCTCAAAGAGAAAGAAAATGCTCAAAATACAAACTGTATTCATTTACAAACTTTAATTAATGACAGAAAGACAGAAAGTGGGTGTGCAAATGAGCAAAGATTTATTGTAAAATGTGTTGAATAAAAACACGATGAAGTGTTCTTTTCACATTTGGGAAAAAAAAGTAAATGCATGAAAATCTATGTCTCTGTCCACTTCCGTGAGTGCATCAATCACCTCTTGGGAATGAAGAGGCTTCTTTTTGGGTTATGAAAGTTCCACTAATTAATTAATTGATTAATTAATTAATTTTGAAATTACATCTTTTGATGGCTTTGTTGTCGATACTCTGAGGCTTCGAATGTTTTCCATTTGACATTGCAGACCCATATGATGGGTTACCTAATTTTGTCATGCTGCTGTAGCAGCACAATGTACGGGGTGGGAGCAGTGGTGGAAAGTAACTAATTACAAATACTTTCGTTACAGTACTTGAGTAGATTTTTCGTTTTTTTTTCTACTTTCTTGAGTATAATTAAATTGTGGTACTTTTACTCTTACTTGAGTAGAATAAAAATAAAGTATTCAACTTTGCTACATCTATTTTTCACCGAAGTACAAAGTACTTGACAAGGTGCGACGAAAACAGGCAAGCTGACATTGACACACTTTCAACTATTGCGGTGGAGCCACTGCGCTTCAGCCAATAACAGTCAGATCTGAGGCTTCAGCAATAACAGACAGGTTGACTCGGCAAAACCAATCAAAACTTCAGTTTGGCTGGGGGAAGGGGTGTTCAAACCGCGCTTTGACATTCAATCACTGGCACTCGTGTTTTGGTTTTGAATCAGTATCTATAGGGATCTTCGCCGTGACGTCACGACGCGGTTACATGCGCTCTGGTTGGCAAAAGAAAAGTAATGGCCGCTTGCTGCGCAGCGCAAAACCGGTGCAAACACAGAAGAAAAATGGTTGTATCGTGCTGTGTGATCGGCTGTGTTAACAGGTTCGATAAGAGTAACCCCAAGAGCTTCTACCGCGTACTTAAACAGCCTGAATCAAGAAGAAAGCTGTGGATTTCTGCAATTATGTCTAGAACCCAGCGGACCACGATCGCGTCTGCTACCTCCATTTTGCGTTAAAAATTAAAACTAATTTTGTAAATAAATGTTACTATTAGGTTCTATCGCATTGATGGGTTAATTAATGAATGAATAACTGTACAAAATACCTCGAATACGTGTCAAAGTATTTGTTTACATAACTTTTTGTGTGCATGTGTGACTGAGCAATAATAACATTGATTATACTTCCATGGTGTGAGGATGTTGTTGACAGTGCAATTTACCAGTTATCCTTAGTTAAAACAAGTAATATTCGTAATTATGACTTATAGACATCTAAAGATTTGTACGCCTTGATCGACTCTGGTAAACATAGATGGCGTGTCGATGAGATACAGGTAGATGTCGCCGAATGTCAAATCTGGCCATGTGTCCGGGCTTTTGCTCCAATTCTCACTCAGGTGATATGGATCAGGCAGAGAACATGAACTCTGATTATATAAAAGCTTAACCTTATATCTCATTTTAGCTTCTTCGGACAAAGAATTATCATATGCTGACAAAACACAGGTAGACTGCTGCATGTTTTTGGTTCTTTCTTCCAACCAGTTCGCGACCACGCCCATATCGTGACGTCACATGTGACTTCGGCGAACATCCCTATAACGTTTCAATATTTCAGTGAATGCTCATATTCTGAGTTTAAATTTTAATTATGGCAACTCCTGAAATGGGTCATCCCATTGATAATACCAGAGCACTGAGCAGTTGAAGTAAATAAAAAACTCGGCTCATAACATGGATGCAGTTATTGCATTGACGGAGCAAGAACAATGTAAGTGTCTAAAATACATGCACACAGTTCAATTAAATTCTCGCCCTCTATAACAATATAGTTAAACTAAATGTACGAAGCAAACTTTTTTCAAAGCTGAAAAAACCTCAACAACAGTGAAATAAGATCACAAGATTTATCTGCAAAAGTTCGTTACTATAGCAACAGTGGGCTCCCAGCACATTTTCGGTAGAACGGAAAAAAATGAGAATTTAATTTAACATGTTAGTAACTTTATCTCACTTCACTTTTTTATTCATACTGTTGTAAATCTCTATTTTTTATGGGACCTCTCACTTAACTTGCTTTTTTGCTTTCAATTATGAAATGATTTAACTGAAATTTAATTCAAAATCACAATACATGTCAGTCGTTTTTGAAATTGGTTTCATGTTGCTTCTTAACACAGAGTGGGAATATATTATTTTATTAAATTCTATGATACAAGCTTGATTAGCATTGCATTAAAGGGTTAGTTCACCCAAAAAGAAAATTAGCCCATGATTTACTCCCCCTCAAGTCCTCCTAGGTGTACGTGACATTCTTCTTCAGTCGAATACAATCACAGTTATATTCAAAAATGTCCTGGCTCTTCCAAGCTTTATAATGGGAGTAAATTGCTGGAAAACATTTGGGGGGGGGCAAAAAATTACTCCACACGGCTCCAAAGGCCTTCGGAAGCGAAGCCCTGGGTTTTTGTAAGAAAAATACCCATATTTTTAACTTTATAATCTAAAATAAGTAGCTTCCGGCAGACGACCATACGCATAATACGCAATTCAACGTGCACCACAGGACAGGAGTAACGAAAGACGCCTCTACTGGTTTAAACAAATAGGGCAAACTGAACAAACTGAAGCTCCTCTTCTATTGTATAGAAATCCTCTGACATTTCTCTTCTAAATTGCAAATTCGAGACTGGTGTTTTTTTTGCTCTTTCCTCTGAGCTTTCGCGTTGGTCATTACGCTGTGCGTCGGGTCACGGGTTAGTCTTCCACCCTAAATCAATGCGTACGGCCGTCTGGCGGAAGCTAGTGATTATAGTTTATAAAGTTTTGAATATGGGTGTTTTCCTTACACAAACGCATGGCTTCACTTCAGAAGGCCTTTATTAACCCCCTGGAGTAAAAGTGGAGCGCTTTTATCACGGATGGATGCACTTTTTTGGGGTTCGAATTTTCTCCAGCCATTCACTGCTATTGTAAAGCATGGATGAGTCAGGACATTTTTTAATATAACTCTTGATTGTATTTGTCTGAAAGAAGAATGTCATATCTAGGATGGTTTGAGGTCGAGTAAATCATGGGCTAATTTTCCTTTTTGGGTGAACTATCACTTTAAAGACAAATCATTCTTATGAAAATGCCTGAGATCGCTTGATGAACACAGATATATTATCGCTATCATGTGTTTGTCTTCATGTTTCAGTCAAAACGTCCCTATAGACCCCTTATCAGTTGGTAAACATGGTGACGTTTTTCTGTGGGCGGAGCTTAGTTGGCTGCAGAACGATCCCTCTGGCCGCTTCCCTAACGTTATTTTGCAAGTTTTGTTAGCTTGTTTTTTAACAATGACTGGAGAAAATCCGGTTTTATCTTAATGTGCAAGGTCACTCAGTCTCCAGGACTGCGATTTTTATTTGCAAAAGTTAATTTTAACGGACGGAACCAGACGTAAAAAACGTTTTACGGCTGACCCGTACACGCTCACTCAATGGACGATCTGACAGGATTAACGCTACCTCCGGTTGAGTGGCCTGACTTCTACACCTACCTGATAGAGAAACCGAGCGTAAAGAGAAACTGAGGGCATATAAATCTTTAGATGCCTATAACTATGTGCTGAATGGTCATGTACAAGACTTGTGTGTACGATCCGCAGTTCTGCCGAGCCAGCGCGAGAAGACGACAATGTAAACAGTGACAGTACGTGCAATGTTAATGATGTGAATATTTTCGAGAAATAAAAATTCCAGATACAGCATACTCATTTTTCATTGATTCTTGCACCCAACAACACATCAAGATGACATTTAACAATAATAATAATAATTTAAGCTCCTTATGTAGCCGAATCTGTGCTGGTTTGTATTAGCCGCCTGCAGTTTTCCGTTTGTTTTGCCTCCAGCTAGCGCCGTGACGTAACTGTGACGTCGGCTGATAAGGGGTCTATTTGCATGTTATTATAAAAGGCATTTCCTTTATATAGTTTAATACTTCTATGAATCTCACTTGTGAACTTTCTGCGTGAGGGATGAATCAGTACTGGGCTTCCAGTATAAATGAAATCGATGACATGTGAGTGTTTAGCACTCCATATCGCTATCATCTCCCCATTTTGGGTAAAAATAGAAAAATAATACTAAAGTACTTTGTACTTTGTAGTACTTGAGTAGTTTTAAAGCAAACTACTTATTTCTTATATGAAACTACTTCAAACTACTTATATGAAAGATATGAATAAAAATGATGTTAATTCAGCCAGCTCACATACCTGAATTTTCTTCCTGTTTTCAGTCGAAGTCCAAAGTAGTCGATTATCGAGTTCACGCGCGCGACCAGGCTGTATGAGATCCCATTCTCCTAACTCGATAATTGACTACTTTGGACTTCGACCAAAAAACCAAATGTGAGCTGGCTGAATTAACATCATTTTTATTAATGTCTTTCACATCTACTGCAGTCAGATTGACCGTGTTCACTCTTAATAACACCACTCACATGGCTGTGCACTTGTAATGACACATCAAGGATGTTAAGAGGCTAAAAGCAGGTTTAGAACTTGGCCCATTGAAGTCAACAGGGTGCGAATTTTAAAAAGAGGATAACACGGTGTAAGCAACACCGATTTTTGTCGTTGTTCTCTGTACTGACAGCACTCCAAATTTACAAAAAAATGAGCTCAATGTTAAAATTGACCGGAGTTCTCCTTTAAGTACAATTTGTTAGTACTCTTTCCACCACTGGGGGAAGCAACCATTAAAAATGCTTAGAAACAATGTCCATATAAAAATAAAAGAGAGAAACACATACACATTTCAAACTGAATTTATTTACAAATAATTAGGAAAATTAACTTGTAAAGGACCGACCAGGCTGAACAAAGAGCTAGTTATTAGCTATGATGGATTTGATCCAGTCAGTGTAGCGACACACCTCAGCATAAACCCCAGGAAAGCCTGGTTTAGCACAGCCTTTGCCCCAGGAAACAACACCTTTCAGTTTCCTCTTGCACACTACAGGACCACCAGAATCCCCCTGAGTAGAAAATTGAAAAATGAAAAGGACAAAATTGTGGTTTGTATAAAAATTTAAAACACATATAAAGAGGAAGACTAAATCAATAACATATACCTGACACGAGTCTTTGCCTCCCTTCATGAATCCGGCACAGAACATGTTTTCAGTTATTTTTGCACCATATGCTCCCCTACACTTCGCACTTGAGAGTACAGGCAAATTCAAACACTGCAGGACAGAAGCAGTGTGATCTGGAAAAAGAATATGCACAGTGCTAAAACTTGTATAATGACTAAATGCATGTTTAATATATTAAATAAAAGTAAGAAGATTTTCATTACTCAGCCATCTCACCTCCAGCTTCATCATCAACACCCCATCCAGAAACCAAGCACTGCTCCCCTGCAGAAGAGCAGCGGGTTGACAGACGGATTGGCTTCACATACTTGTTGAAGATGGCAGGCTTTATCAGCTTGATCAGCATGATATCATTGTTAAGAGTCTGATCATTATAGTTTGGATGACGAATCATCTTCTCTGCATTGATCAGCTGCTCTGTGCTTTCAGTAACAGACACGTTGTGCTTTCCCAGGTGGATGACGAGTTGGCGTCTATTTGAAAAAAGAAACTCATATTTTACTCAGTCCTAATATAATGTTAATCAGAATATTGCCTATACCTACATATTAGGTCTATAGTCTTAAATAGGTTGATACATAATGGTTATGGCAAGACAATGACAGACAATAAAATCCTGCATTAGTATGCTGAAAAAAAGAAATAAAAAAACTATTTATTGAAGGCAGAAAAGAGGCATATATAAATACTGTACACAAATGTAAATTTGTTTCAAATTTGTTAAAAAATTAGAGCTGGGTGCCAACGGTTGGTAGACTAACATACTCTCATCTTTATTATAATACAGAATGTGTAATTTTTTTTGACAGCCTTTCTTTTTTTTTTAGAAATTATGATTTTTTTTCAGAATTCAGAAATGGTGAACAATAACAACCTTTTACTAATTGATTACTTAAAAGGGTATTCTTTAGGGAAAAGGTAGTTTGATGGTAAAGTAGCTGTAATATGTTGAATAAAATACGGGTTAAAAAGGGAAGTTATATACTCACATGAAACTGCAGTGAGCTGCAGACACAATCCATCTTTTATTAATCAAAGATCCTCCACAAAGGTAATGCTCATCCGTAAGGTAAACTTGCCAGGGCTGGGAGTGGGGCTGACATTCATAACCTCCAATGATTTTATCACTTGTGCTGTAAACTTAATTGAAAAATGAATTATTCTTTTATTAATATTAATGCTGAAGACTATCTATAATACATATCAGTGTAGGCATAAACAAACAATTGTCACGAATAATGCCTAATAAGATAAATACATACCCACAGCCACAACCAGAAAAATGAACACAACAGTCTTCATTGCAGTACAGGAGAGAAGGACTGCTCACAGCTTTAGAGCACTTCTGCAAAGTTCAGGATTAGCATTCATGTTTTTAAGCAATTTTTTGAACACCACACAGAACCTAACAGCCAATAAGATCACAACAAATGATTCGCTAGTAAAAAATTTGCATGTGAGACAACAGTTTTTTTCATACAGTTTTCCATGGTCATAATAAATGCGTTGGAAGGAAGCATGGACTTATGACAGTATAAAGCTTATAAAAACAGATGACCAAAATGCTGTTTTACTTTTTGAGTGACACACAACTTAAGATTGTTAAGACTTTTTATTATGTACAGTATGTTTATTGTTTTCTTAACTGTTCAATAAAAGAGAAATTCTCTAATTAATAGCACATACTGATGTGCTGACTCAACATCACACAAAATAACAATCTGTTTTGACATAATTTTTTCGTCTCGTCCGTTTGTAAACATCGCAGTTTTTGAGATTCAGTCACTCATTTTAATACAGTTGTCACTGCTGACATTTTGAAGTCTGTACTTGGCAGCATGACAATTTTTATTTGATTCATATTATGAATGGGTTATATATACAGAAAGCGAACAATGAACCTCTTGTTTCCTTCGTCATTATACTCTGTTGGTTATAAGAGATTGGTCGTTGCATTCACATTCTCAACATGTCTGTGAACGTTTTTTTTTATTGTGGATTTAGTGCAGCCACTGCTAGGATTTCGTGCATGTATGGACATAGGGGTTGTGAAAATGAGTCCAGACGTCCACCAGATCAGCATAGAGAGCAGCACAGACTTTACTTCTGGTCTAGTACAAAGACCTGTTCAGCGACAAGTTAGGAGAACTTCCAGTTACATACTCCATGATTTTGGATACCAGCATACCGCCTGTGGTCCGCCCAGCTTCACCTGGGCCAGGTAGCGTATGTAGGCCACATCTTCACAAGCGAAGGCCTAAAAGTAGACCCGTCTAAAACTGCAGTGATCAGTGACATGCCAGTCCCCACGGATGTGACCGCACTACAATGCTTCCTGGGCATGGACAATTACCTCAGCAAGTACATCCCAAATCTCAGCGACATCGCAGCGCCCCTTAGGAAACTCACCCGCAAAGAGACAGCATGGTGCTGGTTTCAACAGCATCAAGAGGCTTTCGAGCACCTCAAATCATGCCTGTCCAGCCCACCAGTACTGGCATACTACAATGTCAAAGACCCAGTTACACTGTCTACGACAGTGACTACGAAGTCATGAGCGTGAGCTACATTTCCCCAGCACGCCTGGAGGAATTCCGTAGACTTACAGAAGAGGATGAGGTTCTACAAACTCTTACCACTATCATTCGACGCGGATGGCCCACCAGAGAAAGCCAGCTGCAGTCTGCCATTAGCCATTTTTTTCCATACAGAGATGACCTGACAGTGGAGGATGGTATCATCATGAAAGGCCATAAAGCAGTCATTCCCCGATCCCTACACAAGGAGTACATCAAAATTGTACACAAAGGCCACCCAGGTATTGAGGTAACCAAGCGTAGAGCTAGAGGTGTCATTTTTTGTTTTGGCCTACAATGTCAAAGAACATCACAGAAGAGTTCCTCTCATGTGCAGTATGCAATAGCACATCAGCGGAAAGAGCCCCTCCTGGTCACCCTGTTCCAGATCTGCCATGGTTCACAGTGGCCGCAGACATTCTTGAGTGGCATGGCAAACATTATCAAGTTCTCGTGGATTCATATTCCATTAACCTCAGAAACATTCCCTGTGACCCAACATTAGGCTCTCCAGCTGAACGCCTTATGTCTCGCCAAACTCGTGCAACCATTCCGGTGAGCACTAAACTGCTGGTTTACAAGGAATGTCAAGCAGGTCACCGCCCAACTCCTCTACAAAAGGCTCACGCTGAAGCGATACTATGACAAGTCGAGCCACCCACTACAGTGGCTGGCAGAGGGACAAGTGTTCCGCATGCAGACAGCGAAACAAGGCTACGACAAACTTGGAACGGTAAAGGAGATGAGTAGGGAACCATGGTTCTACATAGTTCAAGCAGATGGGAAGACTTATAGGAGAAATCGCCGCCACATACTCCCTGTGGCTGAGCCACTACCACCGCAGCTCCTGGACGATCCAGACCCTCAGGACACCAGCCCCCCTACGGTAGACAGTTTTCCTTCACCACAATGCCGACACCAAACACCGTGCAACCCCAACACCCATCCTCCCCCAGCCCAAATCCACAGCACACTCACCCATTGAGAGTCACGACACACAATACACCACACGCTCAGGTCGTATCTGCAGACCTAATCCCAAATACATGTGAAAAAAAAAAAAGTTTTCTTCTTGGTGTAATTTCATCCCAGCTATCCAGCGTGTTCAGTATTGTGACATTTCATGGACTTAAACACTCTTGGTGATTAGTAGACTGTGAAGAGGCCTAAATGTTTAAGTCAATATGAGGTATTCAGTTAACCTTATTTGTTTGGTTTGTGTTGTAAATATAAGTTTACTAGTGTTTCCTTGTTTGATAGGGCTAAAGACTAACAGGAAGGGTAAAGACAAAGTTTACCCAACTGTGACGACTTCCGCTTCTGTGAAACCTGGAAATGTGAGGGTCAATTGCAACAAAACCACTCTACTTGTGGGAAATCTTTTGGCCAATCTCTTCCCCTAGATCTGGGTTTGTGGTTTTGTCTTTGGTGGTGTGGAGTTAAGAGAAGTAAAGAAAGAAGTAAAAATGTTTGTCACTGTTTGTCTCTCTCTCTCTCTCTCTCTCTCTCTCTCTCTCTCTCTCTCTCTCTCTCTCTCTCTCTCTCTCTCTCTCTCTCCTCTCTCTCTCTCACACACACACACACACACCACACACACACACCACACACACACACACACACACACACACACACACACACACACACACACACACCACACACACACACACACACACACACACACACACACACACTGTATCAACAATCAACAACATATATGTTAGACCCTATACCGACTAAACTATTGAAAGAGATGCTTCCAGAGGTCATAGATCCTCTTCTCAATATCATTAATTCATCTTTGTCTGTAGGATACGTACCAAAAACCTTTAAGCTGGCTATGATTAAACCACTTGTTAAAAAAACGCAACTTGATCATACAGAATTAGTCAATTACAGGCCGATCTCGAATCTACCTGTTCTGTCAAAGATATTAGAAAAAGCAGTATCCTCACAACTGTGTTCCTTTTTAGAAAGAAATAATATCTGCGAGGATTTTCAATCAGGATTTAGACCGTACCATAGTACTGAGACTGCTCTCATTAAAGTCACAAATGATTTGCTCTTATCATCCGATCGTGGTTGTATCTCTCTATTAGTGTTACTCGATCTTAGTGCGGCATTTGATACTATCGACCACAACATTCTTTTAAATAGACTAGAAAACTATGTTGGCATTAGTGGAATTGTACTAGCATGGTTTAAATCATATTTATCAGACCGTTTTCATTTTGTAGCAGTAAATGAAGAGATGTCTCATCGATCACAAGTTCAGTATGGCGTATCACAAGGCTCAGTACTAGGACCGCTGCTCTTCACTCTGTACATGCTACCATTAGGAGATATCTTTAGGAAACATGGAATTAGCTTTCACTGTTATGTTGATGATACTCAGCTGTATATTTCTATAACGAAACTTACCAATTCACAAAATTAACGGAATGCATAGCTGATATAAAAAATTGGATGACTAGTAATTTCCTACTACTAAATTCTGAAAAAACAGAGATTCTAATTATTGGACAAAAAACTTCCTCACCTAATAACGTAGAATACTGTCTAACACTTGATGGCTGCTCTGTTAAGTCTTCGTCGTCAGTTAGGAACCTGGGTGTACTCTTTTATACCAATCTTTCATTTGAAAGTCACGTGTCTAGTATATGTAAAACAGCATTTTTCCATCTTAAAAATATATCTAAATTACGTCATATGCTCTCACGGACAAATGCGGAACAATTAGTTCATGCGTTCATGACCTCAAGGCTAGATTATTGTAATGCTCTACTGGGTGGTTGCCCTGCACGCTTATTAAACAAACTACAGCTGGTCCAAAACGCAGCCGCTAGAGTTCTTACCAGAACCAGGAAGTATGACCATATTAGCCCGGTTCCGTCAACACTGCATTGGCTGCCTATTAAACATCGTATAAATTTTAAAATATTGCTGATTACTTACAAAGCACTAAATGGTTTAGCTCCCCAGTACTTGAGCGAGCTCTTAACGCATTATAGTCCTGCACGTCTACTGCGATCTCAAAATTCTGGCCAGTTGATAATACCTAGAATATCTAAATCGACTGCTGGCGGTAGATCCTTTTCCTATTTAGCACCAAAACTTTGGAACAATCTTCCTACCATTGTCCGGGAAGCAGACACAGTCTGTCAGTTTAAAACTAGACTAAAAACACATCTCTTTGACCTAGCATTCACATAATACATTATAGACTTCGATAATTAATTGTTAGGCTGCATAGATTAGGCCAGCCGGAACCGGGAACACTTCCCTCAAATCCTGATGTACTTGTTACATCATAAGAAGAATGGCATCTACGCTAATTTAGTGTCTTTGTTTATCCCGAGGTTTTCCTGCAGCCTGCCGGATCCGGGCCGTTTCCGGATCTAACGAGGGACCTTCGCCTGGACCCGATGACAACGCAGTGCTGAAGTGCCAACTAGCCTCTCCCTATGGAGGATCCCTAATCCACTCTACAGATAAAGCGCTATGAAATTACGGTTTCGCGTCCCTACGCCGAATTGATAAAATAAAATTCTGCGTCAAAATTTATAGGCAAGACATAGTAGTTGTTTAGGCATGGTTTGTAGCGAATTACGAACGTGCGCACACATATATTCAAACGCACATAACTATAGAATCAATTCTTAACGCGCATGTAAACGGCATCAGCATTTATCACAGGTTCGCGTTTAAAGTCTATTTAGAGAGAACAGCGTCGTCTTAGCGGCCCCTAATTTAATAACAAATGATCATTTCGACGGAAGTGAATCAATCAAAACTAACTTTAGCTGGAAACAACATATTCAAGAACCGCTATAAAACCAAACCATTCTTTGTTACCTTAAATTATATGTTTGTCTCTGTAAAGCTGCTTTGAAACAATCTACATTGTTAAAAGCGCTATATAAATGAGGATGACTTGACTTGACTTGACACACACACACACACACACAACACTGCACACACACACTGGTGCAACAGCGTTATGAGGACTCTCCATAGGCGTAATGGTTTTTATACTGTACCAACTATATCTTCTATTCCCCTACACTGCCCCTATCCCTAAATCTACCCATCACAGGAGACATGCTGCATTTTTAATTTTTTTAATAAAACATTGTTTTTATGTTATTTAAGCCATCTGATTTATGAGGACTTTTGAAATGTCCTCATAAACCACACATAAGTTGTAATACCAGTGTAATGCACATGTCATTATACAAATTTGTGTCCTCATAAATCACACACACACACACACACACACACACACCACACACACACACACACACACACACACACACACACACACACACACACACCACACACACACACACACACACACACACACACAGCTGTGGTTTATATGATATATGAGGACATTCCATAGGCGTAATGACTTTTATACTGGACAAACTGTATATTCTATCCCCCTACACTGCCCCTGTTCCTAAACCTACCCATCACAGAAAACATGCTGCATTTTTACATTTTAAAAAAAAATGTGTTAAGCTTTTTGAAATATGAGGACGCATGCAATGTCCTCATATATCACGTGTAAGTTGTAATACCAGTGTAATATGCATGTCATTATACACATTTGTGTCCTCATATATCACAAAAACAAGAGCACACACACACACACACTTTATTTGAAAGAAAATCTATATGGGTTAATGTGAATAATTATCATACCGTATTACACATGTTTATAATTTAATTTGAAATGTCTCAGTGTGACTGGTACAAAGGTCTCATTCTCAAAGAAGTAAACCAAAGGGTAATAAGGTATTTAAGAGTTTCGAGATAATTCACACACATAGGAGGGTGTGTCTTCAAGAGCAAATGGTCTCCTGCTCGCAGAAGGTGTAAACTCAAACCAAATTCCTATTGTTAGCAAATGGTTCCATGTAAATCATCTTCTGCCCCAGTAAGTCTAGGGCGGTGATTAATGTGAATTTGCACTGCGAACTCATGTTTACATTTGAAAAGTGGTTTCTGCCTTGGTCTGTCTATATAATGAAATGCAACGAGAGGCTGGGTGATTCTGTAAACCAGACTAGCCCTTGATGCAAAGTGTAAAAAACACTTTGCATCATGTATTTTATAATGTCAAGGTATTGCATCTTCTCTCTTAAGAGCATTTGATGTTTGTATCTATTATCTTTGAACTTATTATGCAATTGGCGTGATACATTTATTCGACATAATAAATTGTAAACATTTGATTTTATTCTAAACGATATTATTTTCAGTAAATAGTTCAAAGAATAGTCAAACATTCACTCACACTTAATGATGCACAGATATCATTAAAACCTTTTTCATTTATGGAGTCAGATGAAATAACGAGTTAATACATATGAGAAAACGTATTTCATTTAATCAAATCACTTTGCCACACAAAAAAAGACGGTAACGTGCAGAGACCTTCACCCGCTGACCGGAAAAACTTCTTCGGGCCGATCGAGCCGGGTGTATAATAAATATGTAATTTTTTGCAAATATTATTAAATGGCTTAATAAGCGAATATTTGAGTTGAGTTATGCAATTTACAATTCAGTAATTTATAAGCTATAGCCTATGTGGATGAACTGCAATAGTACACCTGTCAGGATAAGGTCTGGTTACGTTTTCATTCTGCTTCCTGTTCTGAGGCCTGTTGCAAGTTGAACAAACAGAGTTTGAAAAACCAAAAAAATACAACATGGTTTAGATCAGGTTTGTGGGCTCACAACAGTTTCATTGATTTCTTGTGAGAGACGGGGCAATTCACTTGTCTGTTGAAGATTTAGGGCCAGATTTACTAAATGGGGCAAATTAGCATGAGAGTGCAATTCCACAAATGTCGATGGAAGTGGCAAGTTTGTTGTAGGGCCGCCATTGTAGCTGGCTATCACCTGCTGTTAGCATCCATTGACTCCATTCATTTTGGCGTCACTTTGACAGCGAATAACTTTACATCTGAGGCGTCCAAAGACTCCATTTATCCATTATTCATTTCTAAAGAAACACGACAATGTCTAAAAGGCTCCATTACTTTGTATCTTACGTTATGTAGAAGCCGTTTTTGTAAAAATAGGCTAACGATTGCGTCATAACACGCGACTCTGTGTCGCGCTGAAGAGACATTTACCGTAAAGACAGAAGTAGAAGCTCGCGCGCAATCGGGGGGACGTGGAGGCATAAAGTCAAGGGAGAAGCCCATAGAGAGTCATAAAGTTGCTCCTGCTGCGAGCTCATGAACAGCTAATACTCACGATCTCCGGCTCTGCAAGATTCGGAAGGGAATGATTCAGATTCCTCTTGGCACCGCTACTAGAAGACGTCCAACTGTCAGTCAGGTTGCTCACAGTTTGAGCATGCGCAGTAAGCTTGGCTATCAGGAAGTGAGTGCCCATGTTGGGCTTCAACTCTCTCCGTTGAAATCAACGGGGTCGCTGTGTCCATTTCTTTTACTGTCTATGCTGCTGATGCGCAAATTACTGTAAAGAACACAGACGCAGTGAAATCATTTACATAATGACCAACGCAATCTACCAAGAGCAGCACAAATTAGTCGCAACATGGGTTAAGACATGCTTTTTTGGACGTTAAATAATGGCACAAATACCAGTAAGTTGATGTTCCCTGAGAAGGGAACGGGACACTGCTTCGAAGACGACACTATGGGGAACATCTCTGCATGATAGCGTCTGAAGCACGTGTGAAACTACCACAGACTTCCCTGAAGGGACACTCATGAAAGCAGAGCCTTAAGATGCCATACTTCTAGTAGAATGCGCCCTGATCATAAGAGGTGAAGGCAGACTGCACGCACCATCCTCAAAGCACCACAAAGGAAACGGTCTCTCAGCTGAGTGTGTTGAGATCATCTTAAACTCTAGAGCTCCATCAACGAGGAAACTGTACACCTTAAAGTGGAATATGTTAATTTATGGTGCAGAGAGCGTCGGTTGGACCCAATTAACTGCCCTGTGGCTTCAGTACTGGAATTCCTTCAAGACCTTTTCTCTCTTTCTTTTCTTTCCTTATCCACACTAAAGGTTTACATGGCGATTATTGCTGCCTTCCACGTACTTTTAGCTGATGGACCTTTACTCAGGGGCCAGACCCATAGCTTCCACAGCTCCGGCCAGGGGTGATAAATTGTGCCCCCAACCTGAGACAGAAGCTCCCTCCTGAACGGAATTTTCCAAGGATAACCCTTGAGGAGAGCTATGAGATCTAAAAACCATACTCGGGCTGGCCAGAACTGGGCTACCAGTAATAGACTGATCCCCTCCTACCTGACCCTCTCTAGAACTCACGGTAGCAGAGCAATCGGGGGAAAGCATACAGGTGCTGCTTCGGCCACGCTTCTACCATGTCATCCAACCCTAGCAGGGCTGGATGCGTGAGGGAGAAGCATAACGGGCAGTGGGTTTTCTTTCGATATGCAAACAGATCCACTTTCAATTGGCCAAACATCCTCCAAATTAACTCCACCGACTCAGGATGGAGACACCATTCCCCGGGCCTCAGCCCCTGCCTCAACAGGATATCTGCCCCCACATTTTGGTCCCCAGGGATATACATCGCCCAGAGTGACAACAATTTACCCTGGGACAACAGGAGTATATGATGTGCCAGTCTGAACAGAGGACGTAATCTCAGGCCCCCCTGATGATTAATTCCAGTACCTGTAAATATGTACTTCAATTCTTTTATTTTTGGGTGGATTATCCCTTTAAGGCTGATGTCTAGGGCTGCTCCCTGGCAGCCCTACGAGACCAGCGAGGGATGGATGTTAAGTTAAAAAAAGTATGTTTTATCATACTCTCCATGTTGTCATTGTCATGTGACCTTCCTCAGTCAGCTGGTCGCTTCACTGCCATTCACAAATCCTCTCCCGTGGACTTTTTACCTACCCTTTTATCAGCACAGTGAATTCGGACATTCTTATTTTGTCACATACTGTTTTTAACCTACTATATAGTAGGGAAGTATAGGAATTCGGATACTGTCCGTGAATTCTGTCTGTTCAATCCAGAGTCGTTTGAGTTTATGTGTATGAATATTTTTTTTCTTCGGATCACCTGCATCGTGTGCTTACTACAATCACACAATGTGACAACACTGCACAGCTACAATGTTACTAACGGTATATTTCAAAAATCAGTCTCTACTGTGACGAAAACCATTTATGTGGGTCCATTTTACACATTACAACAACAAATCCACCTTCAACCTGTAAAGGGAAAACTTTTTGCAGTTCATGAATTCACCATTTGACCCTTCTGCCAATCGAAAAGGTTTTACATGTAGGTAATCATTTCGGTCACCGTGGTACTTTTTTTTAGATGGGTATTTTGATTTGATCACCTTCAACAAAACAGAAAATCATGAAGTCTTTGTCATGGTATATGTTTCATTATGTGTAGATTGTGTACTACAGTACTTTTAAGATTTCTGTTAACATTAGAGAACAAACGTCTCATTGGGTCAGGGTATATTCTGGCAAACCGTTTGCCAGTCACGTCTAGCAATCGGCAAAGCAAGCTGTGGTACACGCCATTTACCAACAAGCGATGGGTAATTCGCAAAGCACAATTTTATTTTCTGTTTTCTCAGCACGATACTAGAACAGCATAAAGTAAGAGGTTTGAGACGTAAGAGGCGTGGCACCAGTTAAAACATTTCAAAGTTAAAGTTCAGGCAAACAGGTATTAATATACAAATTTTAGTCAAATATTGATTGATAATAGCTTAATTAAGTAGATCGCAATTATATTTGGAACAATATAGCATATGAATCCAATAAAGAATCCAACAGTAAGATATTGGCATGAGCATGACAACCCCATTCTTATGTAATATCTTAATAAAATATAGAATTTCTATCTTTAAGTTCACACCTCCATTGTGTAATATAATTGTAAAGTCCATTAACATAGATTTTAGCAGTGGTTCTCAAACTGGTGGCCATGCCCCCTGTATAAGGCTGCCATATGCAGAGATGTATAAAGTACTAGAGACACAGACTTGAGTAAAAGTACAAGTGCTCTATCAAAAAAGTGACTTGAGTAGAAGTTGAAGTGCTCTTTAAGCACCATACTTAAGTGGAAGTACTAAAGTATTCAAAAAAAAATTGTACTTAAGTATTGCAAGTAGTTTTTTTTTTAAATTTACTACTCAAGTACATAAAATAACATTGGGCTTTGGGAATTACCCATCGCTTGTTGGTAAATGGCGTGTACCACAGCTTGCTTTGCCGATTGCTATAAGTGATTGGCAAACGGTTTGCCAGAATATACCCTGACCTCATCTCTTGCCTATGACCTGGGTTTGTGGAGGCCGTTTTGTCATCAGTGGGATAGAGTTTAGAGAAGTAAATAAAGAGAAGTAGAAATGTGGTCACTGTTACAAACAGAGTACATCCTTGTACAGGCATGCTTGGTCTTAAAAAATAAGTATCTTTCAAGTTAATTTTATTAAATAAATTAAGTATTAAGTAAATTTAGAAAAGTTTAAATGTTTTTCAGATATACTTGAAATATACTATTATAAATGTAGTAGAATGCCCTATACATTGTAAGTGTACTATTTTAATACTTCTTGGGCCTAAATTGGCCCACTTTTTAATTAAAAAAAATATATATTTTTAAGAGTACTTTAAAGCTGCCGTCGGCAACATTTTTTTGATCATATTCAGTGAATTCGACACTATAATCCGACAGAACAACATAAATAAAGTGGTTTTAGAAAAAAAAAACGAGTTTCTAACTCCACCTGGTACGGAGCCCCTAAAGGGACGTGGTGGTGGAAAAAAATTTAGGATGGGAGAATTTTTGTTTTTTTTAATCTTTTGCGTTCCCTCGCAAAACTTTTGCGTTCCCCCGAGAAACTTTGCGTTCCCTCGCAAAAGTTTTGCGTTCCCTCGCAAAAGTTTTTCGTTCCCTCGCAAAGTTATTTGCGTTCCCACGCAAAAGTTTTGCGTTCCCTCGCAAAGTTATTTGCGTTCCCACGCAAAAGTGTTGCGTTCCCTCGCGAAGATATTTGCGTTCGCACGCAAAACCTGTTGTGAGCTCGGACAGACACTTCCTGTTTAATGTCCCGCTGGCAGTGCTTCTGAGCTCCGTACGTTAATGGAGCGTTTCATAGTGTTTGAACTTGGACTCGAATATAAAGAAATGCGGTCAAGGAGTTCAGTGAAGCTGGCAATATTCAAATAGGCTATTCAAACTTCCCGGATCAATATTCTTGAGCTAAACGTTGTTAAAACACAAACGACACCTATTTACAATCACAGTAACCTAGACAACGAGCTAATTCTCCTCAAAACGAGCTTTATAATATAAATGTATCTCTAAACAGCCGATTGAGAGACAAGTCCAAATAAGGGACCGTCTGCAAAGTGCAAATCCCTAAACCTTTCTGCACATTTTATATTATTAAACATATTCTATAGCTTCACTATGACACACTGTAGCTACTATCGCCAAATTTAGTTCACACATCACTGCTATCCTGCTGGTTATACTACAATACTTAGTTTGATTTAAAAAAAAATCATATAATTCTTATGATTTTTTATTATGAAATAAAATCAATAACTTCACTGTTATACGCCATTGAAATTCAGTAAGCAAATATAATGCATAAGCTATGATTGCAACTATTATGTTAGCTGCGCACAGTAGCAATATAATTTGTGTAAATACTAGGCCTACTTATTTTTTTATGTGCAATTACTTCCCATACTAGTTTTCCCTTAGCTCAAACAGTAGAGCACTTGCAATGCCAAGGTCACATGACCTTTGATTCCCAGGGAAAAGCAAGAACTCATATGTAAATGTGTACCTTTGGATATTAGTGTCTTCCAAATGCATAATAACTGTAAATGTAACTGTTGTATAACCAATATTAGAGCAGTGATGTGTGAACTAAATTTAGTGTGTTACAGTGAAGTTTTGAATTTTTTCATAATAAAAAATGTGCAAAAGCAGTGTAGTGACCAGTGGGCAACCATTGATGTGTAAGCTGAATTGGGTGGCACTACAGTTTGCAACATTAAAGTTAATGACTATTTTTGTATTTTTGAATATGAGTTGATGCTGTAGTCGTTTTTTGGGCAATATTGCACTTTGCAGATGGACCTCTAGCACTTGACTTGTCTCTCAGCCGCATGCACATAAAGATCAATTTAGCCTATATTATAAAGCTCGTTTTGAGGAGAATTGGGTTGTAGCTCGTTGTCTAGGTTACTCAGTAACCGTTACTGTGATTGTAAATAGGTGTCATTTGTGTTTTAACAACGTTTAGCTCAAGAATATTGATCCAGGAAGTTTGAATAGCCTAATTGAATATATTGCCAGCTTCACTGAACTCCTTGACCGCATTTCTTTATATTCGAGTCCAAGTTCAAACACTATGAAACGCTCCATTAACATACGGAGCTCTGAAGCACTGCCAGCGGGACATTAAACAGGAAGTGTCTGTCCGAGCTCACAACAGGTTTTGCGTGCGAACGCAAATAACTTTGCGAGGGAACGCAAAACTTTTGCGTGGGAACGCAAATAACTTTGCGAGGGAACGCAAAACTTTTGCGAGGGAACGCAAAACTTTTGCGAGGGAACGCAAAGTTTCTCGGGGGAACGCAAAAGTTTTGCGAGGGAACGCAAAAGATTAAAAAAAAAAAATTCTCCCATCCTAAATTTTTTTCCACCACCACGTCCCTTTAGGGGCTCCGTAACCTGGAGCGTGTTATTTGTTTTGCAAAAATCCACAGCTCCCTGTTCATCAGGTCCAATCAGCGCAGGGGGTGTCAGATCTGACTGTCAATCACAGATCGGGCACACGCCACCCCTCGCGAACGTTACAATCACATGCACACGCCTGAAGTTCGCGCAGTAACGAAAAGTGATGGCGGATGTATCTCACTTTCAAAACACTAACAGATCAAGTAAGCTCATTTAGAGTATAAATGACGTTAGCAATTGCAATCTATCGGTAGATTAGCCAAGGCAGCATACCTCCAAATACTCCATGGTGTTGATGGATGCTGATGAGACGGGCGCGTTCACAGAAAACCTGCACACGCATTGAACTCGGTGAGTCGGTGGGAGGGTATCCGTTGATGGTGGGGGGGGGGCATGAGAGTTGTAAACATTCAAAATTTTGCCTAAGTCCACTCAATCTGCCAGACTTGCCGACTGGAGCTTTAAGTGTAAAAGAAGCGATCTTTGAGTACATAAATAACTTGCATCTAGGTGTTTCTCTTTTTGCAACTATACTACAAGTGAGCATCAGTAACTCAGTGGTTGTTTGTGCTAGATCTTTCAAAATAAATAAAATGAAAACATGGTAGCTACATTTGTATACTACAAATAAAACTGACCTCCCCTGGATATGTAATACACAATCATAGATTATGTGAGTCAATGTCAAATACAAATACAAATGAGTTGTAACACTTGCTGGGGACAGATGATATGAGAGGTAATTTACTGAAATAAGATCCACACTATCTAAACCAGTGTTTCCCAACCTTTCTTCAGACATTGAGGAGAACTGGCCCCGACTGAGCCTGGGTTCTCCCAAGGTTTTTTTTTTTTTTACATTGGGTCACCTGATGGAGTTTTAGGACGCCATTAGGTCACTTGATGGAGTTTTTCGGTTCCTTGCCACTGTTGCCTTTGGCTTGCTCAATTGGGGATATTCAAATTAATTAACTAATCATACCATTGATCAGCTCTACCAAACTTGGATGTCTTTTTTCCAGTAATAAACAAACATTAAGTTGTTTTGGTTGATACTGTGAAGCAGCTTTGATACAATATGTATTGTGAAAAGCGCTATATAAATATATTTGACTTGACTTGACTTGACATTGGCACCCTACACTAGTGTTGTCATTTCTAACTTCGATACACCTTTAAAAATAAACAAATTCATTGCCATTTTCGATGCAATAGGGAAGAATATATATATATATTTTTTTTACTGAAAATTATTTCAGTAAAACAAACTAAATGTAATTTGTTTTGTCATATGACAGATATGCATGAACACTAGACAAATGCAGCCAAGGTGAATAGATCTCAAATTTCAGCAATGAATGAATGCATAAATTAATGAAATAATTATATTGTATTTACTGACAACAATAAGAAACATGAATAAATGAGTAAAAGAATGAATAAAAGTAACCATCACAATAAATAAATACATATACAAGTCAACAACATATGAAACATATTTAAACTTATTGTTTTAACAATCAATTTCCAGGCGGTGAAACCAACATCCTACTGCCATCTCAACACAGCTGTGTCAGTTCTGCGGCTTTATTTAGATGTACGTTAACAGCTGTCCACCTTGTCGTAGACTCACTCAAAACCTTTGATGGCAGCATTCCGCTTCATTCTCCACCGAATAAGCACTATGTGCTCATCTGTCCCTGTAACATCCAGACAAGATTCAAATTACCTCTGTGATTTATGTGCTCAATACTACATTTTCATGTTTGTTGCTGATGTGTTAACGCACTTTTTATCCAAACTAAAAGTTCCTTAATTTATCAACAGTACTAATGGACAAATAAAATAGATAACTTATGTTAAGTTACTTTATGTAGATTTGTTTATCTACTTTACATTTATCTAATGTAAGCAGTGTTGATGTGGCGAGCAGGACGATGCCGGTGGCGTGAATCGGATGATTACTGATGGGCGACACCTGCGCGACGCACCGGTCTCAAATATACTATAGGCCTACTGAAGAGTTGGATTCTGGAATCCACTGCTGCTTCAATGTATATCTAGTGAGTGATTATAATCAAGGTATTAAAGGGGTGATGAACTGAGAAATCAAATTTTCCTTGAGCTTTTGGCATCTGAGAGGTCATCATATTATAAGAATGTCCTGTAAGTTTCAGAACTGAAAACGTCCTTGTTAGTCCAAATAATGCTTTTATTGACACCAGCCTCAGCAAACGACTCGTTTTTCAAAAGGGGGAACTATGACGTCAAAGAGGATAAAACACCACCCCCGCAGAAGAAGATCAACTCCTACTTCAACACGGCCGGTTTAGCCCCGCCCACCGATTCGCGCATTTACAGGCCTACCTCGTGATGACAAACCGGATCGAGCTACCGAGCAATACAAAATTTTGTGCAGTGCCTGGATGTGGAAGAAGACAGTCGCTGCATAAGCTTCCTCTGGATTACAATAGGAGTGCATGAATAAACTTTATTTTTCATGACGTTCCACTCCAGCTGATGAGGTAAAACATTGTCTGTCTGTTCGACAATCCTGTCGAGGATTGTTTTGTAAACAAGACTGGATTTGCAGACCGATTAAGAGTAAAGAATGGTGCTGTGCCGTCTATATTGGATCTGACAGGAATTATGCAACACCTGGACTCTGGGTCGAACATGTATGGGCGAATCATTCCGGTTGCCATTTTACAACATTGGACGTTTTCAAAACAATTTCCCCCAAGTGCATCGACAGGTGAGTTGAAACTCATTATAATATGCAAAACTGTTATCCACTCACAGCAGTGGGCGTTTACTTCCAAGTCTTCAGTGCGAGACGCCCATAAAAACAGAGCGTTTTTCAGCTAGGCTCAAAACTAGGTTAGAAAATAGCCTATTACTTATTCATTTTGATGTTTTTGAATGCAAAAACCAAGCGAACGTCATAAGTTCACCTCAGACAACAATATAATAAGATTTAAAAAGCTAGTTCATGACCCCTTTAATCAATATTTTTCCTTCTAAATATCAAATGAGTTGAATGACTTGTCTTATGAGATTTTACTTTGTTATAGAAGTTACCATTGTGATTGATTACTGAGATGTTCTTTTCATGTTCTCTAATGTCTGTATTAAATATCTGAGAGGTGATTGAAGGGCCTGGTACAAATACTGTGTATAGCTATGAAACTGTTAAATCTTAATGTAGGCCTACCACATTTCAAGACTTGAGGTGGATTTGGAGCACATTCTGGACCTCTTTGTTCTTCTACATTAAGCTTAGCTAATCAAGCAATGTCTTCCAAAGCTGCCAACTCTCACGCATTGACCGTGAGACTCACGCAATTGACCCTTTTCACACGCTCTCATGCCACACATCCATTTTCTCACGCAGAGAAAAATCGCGGACAAAGAGGACACTGACACCGACAGACAAGACAGATAAGGTTACTTTTGATATGGAACAAATTCTCAGCTGTCAGATTCTGTCAATATTTTTACGAGATTCACACAATAAATAACGTTTTGGCACTTTTAAATGTGACAGATCGCTGTAGCGGGTCAGTTCAAACAGCACGTGATAGGCTACAGTAGCCTACAACTTATTATTATTTTTTTATCCCCCCTGTAAATATGTTTGGCCTACTTAATACTTTTCCCTCCTGTTTATAGCTAGGGAGTTAGCTTATCTTGCTGTACTTTTGTATACTTTTATTTTGTTTTGGTAGTTTGGTTGAGGAGTTAGTTTGGTTATGTTGGTTGTTTTGGTTGATTTTGTAAATAAAGACTATTTTCTATTGTGAAACATAATGGTAATTTGGGTTATTTTTTTAAACAATTCTGTGGCTGGAGTCAAGGTGGTGTCATGCTCTTGCACAGTCATTCACCACCATCTATTTTTGCTTCTGCGTTCCTCCTTCAGACCAATCAGGAAATTGTAAAAATGTTAATTTGACTACTAATGTTTTATTAAAATCAAATGTTGCATCCCAGCTAACAAAAATAAGTTGTCAGAACGTTTGCTATTAGGTTAGAAAAACGTTATTTCGGAATGTTTTTTAAACATTGAAAACGTCCAGTTTTTTTAATGTATCAAGAACGTTTTTTCTTGGTTAATGTGAACGTTAAAGTAACATTCCATGCACTTATTTTGAAAATGTTATTAAAACATTATTTCTGAACGTTTTTTAAACGTTGAAAACGTCAAGTTTTTTTAATGTATCATGAACGTTTTTTCTTGGTTATTGTGAACGTTAAAGGAACATTCCATTCACTCATTTTGAAAATGTTATTAAAACGTTATTTCTGATTGTTTTTTAAACATTGGAAACGTCCAGTTTTTTTAATGTATCAAGAACATTTTTTCTTGGTTATTGTGAACGTTAAAGGAACATTCCATTCATTCTTTTTGAAAATGTACAGATCGCTGTAGGGGGTCAGTTCAAACAGCACGTGATGGGTACATACCTAAAATTTATTTTTTTTTTTTTTATCCCCCCGTAAAATGTTTGGCCTACTTAATATTTTTCCCTCCTTTTTAGCTAGGAGTTATTTTATTTTGCTGATTTTTTAAAAATTTTTTTTTTTGTTTTGGTATTGGGGTTGGATTATTTGGTTATTTGGTTTTTTTTTTATTGTGTTTGGTTTTGCCCCCAAAATTGATGGTGGCCCCCCCTTTGGGGGGGGGGTTTTTAAAGGTCATGGTTTTGTAGTAAAGGGAAAGGGGTTTAAATTCCCCAGGAAAAAATAAATGTTAAGTCTGTTTAAATTTAATTTTGGGGAAAATTTAAATTTTGGGGGGGGAAAAAGGGGTAAAAAAAAATTTTTTTTTTTTGCGAAATTTTTAGGAATGTTAATTTATTAAAAGGTGTCATAGTTGTTATAACAGATTGCGGGCCTTATTGGGAAACGGGGAAAATTATTTTTGGTGCTAATTTTGGCTTAAAATAAGTTGGAATTTCCCTATTAATTTAAAATTCCCTTGGGAAGGTTTGCATAACCCCGGGGGGGGTTGTTTTAGAAAAAGAATTTTAAAAATTTTAATTTTTTTATTAGCGTAAGTAAAGGGAAAAAGGGTGGTAGAAATAAATTAAAAATAAAAAATTTTTTGGGTTTTTTTAAAGTTTTTTTGGGGGGGGCCCCCCTTAAAGATTTGTAAATTTTTATTTTAGGTTTTTAATTTTTTTGAGGTAAAATGGTTTTTTAAAAGAAAAAAGGGATAATTTTTAGGGCGGTAATCTACCCCAGCGTTAAAATTAGGTTTGTTTTTGGAGGAGAAGAAAAGGAATGTAATTTTAATTTAATTTTGAAAAAATTAAATACATTGAGGGGGGTTTTTGGGTTTAAACTGTTGAGTTGTTTTTTTGTTAGTTTTAGGTTTTTTTTAGGGGGGGTTTTTTAAAAGAAGATTTTTTCTGAAGATTTTTTCGTTTTCATTTTTTTTCCCCCCCCTTTTTTGAAAATTAAAATCATAAAAGGGTGTTTTTTTTAAAACTTTTTTAAAAAAATTTAAATTTTTTTCCCCCTCTGTTTCTATGTTGGTTTTTGGGGGAGTTTTAAAAAAGTTAGGGGGAATTTTTGAAGGGGGAGGGGGAATGTGAGCCTTTTTGCAGTTGCCTGTTTTTTCAATTTTTGTGGTTAAGGGTTTTTTTTTAAAGTTTTATTGAAAAATGGGGGTCCTCCAACGGGGCCCTTTCCCCTTTTTTTAAACCCCCAAAAGTAGGGGGGGGGTTGGGGGAGTTAAAGAAGGTATTGGGTAAAAGTTTTGAGGAAGAAAGTTGATGTGGTGAGTAGGAAAAAAAAATGTTAGTAAAAAATTTTTTTAAATTAATTAAGATTTTTTTTTCTCTGGCATCTTAGTTTTTTTTTTTTTTATTTATAAAAAAAAAAGGTTGGTTTGGAATTTTAATTTTTGGTTTGTTTTGAAAGAGCCAGGGAGTTTGGGAAAAAAAAAAAAAAGGGGTTTTTGGGGGGGGTTTTTGGGTTTCCCCCAGAAAAGGGGATTTAGGCTGTGCGGGGCCGAACGCTTTTGGGTTAAAAAAGGGGGGGATTGATTTGGGGAGTTGGGGTTTGGGGTGTTGAAAAATATTGTTTTTAAAATTTGATGTAAAATTTAATTGGGGGAAAAATTTTGGTTCCAGAGTTTTTGTGTTAAGGTTTGAGAAAAAAAGGGCCCCAAAAAGGGGGTTTTTAAAATTTTTTTAAATTTTTTAAAAATGTTTTAAAAGGGGAAATTTTTTAAAGTTTGGGGTGGTAAGGGTTTGGGGCCTTTGGGGGTTGTATTTTTGGGGTTTTTTTAGGCGGAAACAGGGGGGAAAAAGCGGAAAAGGGGAAAGTTTTTGGAAAGGGGAAATTTTTAAAAAGGGGGGGGGTTTTCAAGGGCAATTAGAAGGGGGGTAACCAAAAGTTTTTTTAAAATATGCAAATAAATTTTTTGGGGAAAAAAATTTGTTTTTTTGGTTTTTTGCTGGGTTGATAACCCTTAGTGATATTAAAAGTAATTAGTTTTTTAATGGGGGTTTTTTTTAAAGTTTTTTAATTTTTGTTAGCGTTATATTTTTGAACCACCCCCTTTTTTTAATTCTTTAGTTTAAAGTATTTTTTTTTTTTTGGCAGCCCGCCAAGGGGGGTTTTTTTGGGTTTTTCCCATTTTTAAAAATGGGGATTTCCCCAGCAAACTGCTGCGTACCAACAGCTTTCATGGACCATAAAAGGGGGGGAAAATTCAAAAAAGACCAAACCCCCAAAAATTAATTTTAACATCATGAAAAATAAATTTTTTTGGAAAAATAATTTTTTTTTTGGTATTTTTGACTAAATGGTCCTGACTGAAATTTTTTTGGGTTTAAACCATCCCCCGAGGGGTTTTGGGGCCCACCATCCCCCCAGGCTTACACAAGATACCGATATTTCTATTCACCTAGCTTTTTTGGGGTTTGAACTTGGGGAAAAACTGTGAGCTTACCGAAGGAAAGGACAGAGAACCTTAACTCCTGTTGCCGGGGCCCAAACCCGGGGGACCCCCTTCCCGCATAATATAAAAAACTAGGGGGGTTTTTTTAAGGGTACCAAAACCTGTTGAAACCTTTTTTCCCCCCAATTTTTTAAATTTTTCCAGAGTAAAAAATTTCTAAGTGAATTCAAAATTAAATTACAAAAAAAAAAAAAAGACTTTACTTCAAGATTCACATTTTACGTGAAATTACCAATTTTTAAAGCCCTCGGGTAGTACCTTTCCAAACAAGGGAAACATAAAAGGAAAAATTTTACTTTTTTTCAAAAACCAAAAAAAAAAACCAAAACCCCCCACAAGGGAAAAAAGAACAAAAACTCAAACAACAACAACAAGTCAAATCAAACAAACATGTGGAAAAAAACAAAAAAAAAACCCCCGGGGGGAAGCTTTCCCCCTTTTTTTTTTAAAAAAAATTTTTAAAAATTTTTAATAAACAACTTTGAAATAATTTTTTTCCCCAAAACTTTATAAACATCACAAAACGTTCCATGAATTTTGTTTAAAGAACGTTTCAAAAAACCCTTATGAAAAAAATCACAAAACTTTCAGTAAAACTTTTTTAGAAAAATTTTTTAAAAACCCCTAAAAAATTTAAAGCTCACAAGAACTTTTCCATAAAACATTGTTTTAAAAAATGTAAATGTTATTTTTAAAAAAAAGTTCGTTAGTAATAAAGACATGTAGGGGGTTTTTGTCAATGGCACTTTAACAATGGCAAGAAAAATTGTTAGGGACAAACCCAAAACAAAAAATTTTCAGTTCACAACCAAAAAAAATTTTTTTGAGATTGACCTCTAAAATCTTTACAGTGTGTTTGTGATGGCAAGAAATGTAAAAAGCAGCCAAACTGGTGTCGTTCTGTACCATCCAACGGGGGACCGGTTCATTTTTATTAATAAAATCATTATTCACTGTATAAAGTAGTGACCTGAAATCGTAACCTTGAAGAGCTATTTTCTGTCATAAACCCTAAAGCATAACCAAGCATAGACAGTATCAATGAAGAGAGAAAAATAATAATGAAGACAGACTTCACTGTTCACACACACACACACACACACAAACACACACACACACACACACACACACACACACACACACACACACACACACACACACACACACACACACAGTTCCATTGCAGGCTATGCGAGTCCCCTCTTGTATAGGTAGACATCGTTCAAGTCCCCTGTTGGCCAGTGTAGAGCGATACCCCTGTGTTATGTACATAGACAGGTGTGTGTGTGTGTGTGTGTGTGTGTGTGTGTGTGTGTGTGTGTGTGTGTGTGTGTGTGTGTGTGTGTGTGTGTGTGTGTGTCTGCAATGGCACAAAACAATGGCAAGTAAATTGTTAGGGACTGCTATAACCAAGCATAGACAGTATCTATGAAGAGAGAGCGTTAATTAAGAAAAATAATATTATGTATGATAAGAGGCGTCTTCTAGCCTCTGCTTTTGAACTGTTGCCGCCGGGCCGTCTGTATTTTTTACCCCGTTGTATGAAAAACAGATTCAAAGGCTCTTTTCTCAATTTTTTTTTTTTTTTTTACATTTTTGACAACTGATGGTTTGATCATTCTTTTTTTAATTGTATATTGTATATGTTTATCTATGCATATTGTGATCTCTGATGGCTGTGTAAACATACATACAATGTAACATTATATATTACATTGTTACATTGTATGTATGTTTACTGTGTGTGTGTGAACAGTGAGGGGAACTGGCAGTGAAGTCTGTCTTCATTTTGTAACTTTTATCTAATATATTATTAGAAATAATTTCATATTTAAATATTGATTTAAAAAAAAATCTCATAGCTTTATTTATGCAATTGTAAATGGAGTGCAAATATATTAATGCCGCTTCTGTGTCAGCTCTGCACTGCACTTTTTAATATGCTTTTAAAACATGAATCAGCAGTTTATAAATACAGCTATAAAGCTATAAATGCTTTATTATTGTTTTAAAAGCATCTCTATAATGTGTTTTAATAATTGAATTTTTATTAGTTAAGCATTTACTAATGCTTAACTAATGATTAATAGCGGGAGGTTATTAATGTTACTGAAAGTACCTTAACTAAGCAGCCAGTAAAACAGCAGCTCTACAGTCTCAGAGCCTCTGGGACAGCCAGCCATTCAGACAATAGAGAAGTGTGAAGGACGTGTGTTAACAGGCCACTGCAGTTCCTGTTCCAGCCTACAGGAGCGCTGCTGAGTATGGGCTTAAACACACACACAAGTCCCCACTTGGTCAAAAGTTAAAAAAATTCACCAAAGCGCTTTTTTGCTGATTTTAACATGTTTTAAAGCATGACAACAGGGGACTTGAAAAAAGTCCCCACTTGGCTCGGCGGTCCCCTGTTGGTGAGTGTGTAACGACACCAAGGTCCCGACTTAGATAGGTAGACAAGTACACACACACACACACACACACACACACACACACACACACACACACACACACACACACACACACACACACACACACACACACACACACACACACACAGCTTAGAATAAGTGAACACACCCATGTTAAAGTTGACTAAAAAGAGGAATAAAAAATCGTAATGCCTTAATTAAAAAAATGAGGAAAACTCCAACCTTTAGGGACATGAATAATGTCCCTGAATTCTTTGTGAATAAATAATGTATCGCAAATAATTAAATGTTCTTCTTTAAAACTACAGGGTGCATATGTCTGGACACTTCTATCACACACCCTTCACCATATAGACATTTTTTTTAATTTCAGTTAGTTAAAGCAACACTATGTAACATTGTTTATCTTAAAATAATGTTTCCAAAATCTTATCAGTGGTTCATCAAGCCGTAACAGGGTAAAAGGCACTTCTGCCATAGCCTGACGGGGTCTGTATCGCTTTTACTGGCACTATGTAATTTTGGGGTTCGGGTAGGAACCCGACCACAGAAAGAACTACAAAATCTGACTGCTTTACGTCAAGCTCTACAATAGTCATTATTTCGCTTTTCTTCGTTTCTGATGTCGCAATACATCATCCTTTCATGAAATCATGTAACATACTCAACCTTGTCTGTGGACATTGTTCATTCTAAAGCCGGTGCTGGATAAACGGCGAGTGTGAATGCGACGGTAGGCTAAATTATTTACGACAGCGGCAATGGACAATTTCTTTTCCAACTAGTAGGGCGACCGAAGAGGAAAAGTTACTTGGTGTTACTTTAATAATAATAACAATAGCCTAGCATGCGGCCTATAAATCGTTAAAAAGGAACACTTCAGTACAAAAATATATGGATACGTTTAGTTCAAATGTTTCCATTCGTTACAAACACAGTATTTAACAGTAAACATGTTTCTAAACATTATAATATTCACCATATTAGAGTAAACACTGATACTAGCCTAACATAAAGCTGTGTTTTATTAAACATAAAAACATCATTGTGTCGTACATGACATATACATTTCCTGCCTGTCTAGGCTGTAGTTCATATTTCATGTTTCTGTCGATTTCATAAATTTTAGCAACAGTTCAACTGGAATGTCTAGTGTATGCAACAATAACACTAACTAATATAATTCATAATACATTTCTTACCTTACATCTTTCTTGTCTTCAAATCACGTTCTTCTTTTTCTGATGTAACTAAATCCAATGTAAGCTCACTGCGTGTCTTCCGAACTCGACGAAAAGCAGAGGACTGATGAAGTTTGGTGCTTTGTTTTTGAGGTAATGAGCGTGTTCTTCTTCTTCTGATGTAACTAAATCCAATGTAAGCTCACCAATGAGCTATAGACTATGACTATACTTCTCGATGACAATGTTGGGTGACAATGACAAAACATTGTTGGGAACAATGTTCCGACATTGTCTCGATGACAATGTCGGAAGACCAATGTCTTCTGAACTCGAAAAGCAGAGGAGAGGAGTGAAGTTTGGTGCTTTGTTTTTGAGGTAATGAGCAGTGATGCCGGTAACGCGTTACTTAGTAACGCGTTACTCTAATTTGACCCCTTTTTTCAGTAACGAGTAATCTAACGCGTTACTATTTCAAAACCAGTAATCAGATTAAAGTTACTTATCCAAGTCACTGTGCGTTACTATTTTTGTCATTTTCCTTAGTAAAAATATATATTTATTTCTTCTTGCATCTCGGGGAGTGTGCGCGACAAGTCACGTTTTCAGCATGAGGTTCACGTCACGTGTATACGTACCACGCAGCGACACAAACGTAAACAACAATGGAGGGAGGAGAGAGATGCGCTTTTTCTAGCTGGAAATACAGTCACTATTTTGAGTTTGTGTCTGTCAGCTAAAGATGGCAACATTAAGGTCCGTTGTAAACTCTGTGCTGGTGGCGACAAGTGTTATCTACCTACAGAAACACTTCGTCAAATTTGAAAAAACATATGGAGTCGCAGCACCGCACAGTCAAACTTGCATATTTTTTCCCGTACCCATGTTAAAAGGTGAGAGCTTTCACACTGCACGCGGGTGCGGTCCGTCGATCCGTTCCAGGTGCGTGAGTATACAGCAGTGCAGAGATCGTTTCCGCACCTAGTCTATTTTTGCTGTGCTGCACCGTGCTGAATTAAAGTGGCAGCGCATTGTTCACATTAAAATAGACATAGATTGACAAGAAACTGTATAAATTTCATCATATACGCAAAATTACAGTTAACGTGTTCTTACTAAATTACAGGGTCAAGAAAAACAAAAAAACAATATATATTTTATAAAAACAAGTATTTATATTAAGTGAAGTCAAGAAAGACTGTTTTTTTCAGGAAATAGTTTTTAAGTTCAACTTTAAATGTCAGGAGATAGATTGTTGATATTACTGTTAAAAATACACTTCCAATAAAGTGAGTGTTGGCAAAACCGGTTGTCATTTTTATGTTGAGGTGGTGGGGGTGTTGTCGGCAACTGCTGAATGTAACTAATAAAAGTAACTTGTAAAGTAACTTAGTTACTTTTAAAATCAAGTAACTTGTAAAGTAACTTAGTTACTTTTAAAATCAAGTAACTTGTAAAGTAACTTAGTTACTTTTTCAAAGTAACTGTGGCAACACTGGTAATGAGCGCGTTCTTCTTCTTCTGATGTAACTAAATCCAATGTAAGCTCACAATAAGTCTTCTAAACTCGACGAAAAGCAAAAGACTGATGAAGTTTGGTGCTTTGTTTTTGAGGTAATGAGCGCGTTTGCGTTACTTCGTGGAGATTTGCATATCAATCTCTTTTGTGGGCGTGGTCAAATTAAAAATAATGAGGAAGCGTTTGAGAAACTGGAAATCTTGTTAGTTTTATACAAATGACTTAAACAGAGAAAATTTGTTTTCTTTTTAAATCAGATCATTTAAAAGTACAAACTTAAATGATTATAAAGATATACATTTCAGGCCTGGGTGAATAGTATTCGCTGAATTTTGTTTAAGTTTAGAGACATGCTCAAGACAAAAAGTTCAACGAGACGGAGATGCAGAACGCACACCCTGTTTATTTTCTTTTTTTACAAAAGCACAAAGTTTCGTTTCAATTGTAAGCGGACACCTAAAAAAATAGACATTTAACTGTTTATTTTCTCATATGTCTGTATGACCAGAAATGATGGCGTAGTTTAAGTCTATTTTACTGTTATGTGAAAAAAATCTGCCAAAACGCGCCTGCGCATTTGCCGACCCCAGAGGGTTAACCCTCTGGGGTCTGAGCTGTTTTGAGGCTCTTGAGGTGTTTTGATATGCCCTGACATTTGTGCTTATTTCAGCTACTTAAAACATACCATTTGCCAACATATAAATGTGCTGTATTCAGCACAAACTCTGCTACAATAATATGTGAGCAAAATGGATGTACATGTTTGCATTTTATAGAAAAAAAATAATATGCGTGGTTAGTACGTTTTGGGAAAAAAAATGTCACCACAATAAGGCCATTTAACACATACTGAATAGTTGTCCACAATACTTTTGAGTTACTATTCTTGTAGGCTAGAATTTTTACTTCAAAATGAAGTGAAAATCATTCTGACCACTCTTTCAGAAACATCAATATAACGATTTGAATTTCTTACATCAGTTTTTGGGTCAGCAGTGCTGTATGCGTGGGAGTGTTAATGCCCATGAATATTAATGTGATTTACACCTGGGAAGACTAAAGACACTCCCCTAATGGCTAATGGCCCATCAAGGTGCTGTGAGGCAACCTGAACAAAGAATGAGAGGAGATTCAAAGGTTTTTCAATCTGTTTTATTGTAATTCCTCTATGTGGAGAAACTAAATGTTCTAAATTTGCTCTAAGCTCACATCCATCCAAATGTGAGTAAAATAAATAGATAATCAGTCAGCTATAAACAAAGCAATTGTGAGCAATAAATAAACAAAAGTAAAGGCAGGTATCTCACAGTAAATGCGTATGCCTCGTTGATGCGGGCTCAAAGTAAATCAAATGTGAGCAAAATAAACAAAAGTAAAGGCAGCTCCTTGTTGCTCGTCTGAATGTTTGTCTTGGCCCTCTTTGCCACATTCCTATAAAAATAATAATATTAATAAAGGTTAATAAAAGGTTGATCAAAGTACTATCAGTCAGGGCTAGTGTCACGATTCCTGTCTTGTGTTCCCCTTGTCTTGTGTGGACTTTTGTTATTTCCTGTTTTGTGCCATGTGTTTGTAGTCATTTGTAGTTTTTCCTGTTGATTAGTTATGATTGTTCTCAGGTGTGTTTTCAGGTGTGTCTTGTTTCCTCATTACTTAGTTAAGCTTGTTTGTCCCTGTGTATTTATAGCCCTTGTGTTTCACTTGTTACTTTGTCAGTTGTTATACATGTAATGGTTGCTTTTGTTCCTCGTGGTTTTGTTCCCTTGTTCTGTTTTATCTGTTATTTCTTTATTAAATCCTGCATTTAGATCCTCGCCTTCGCCTGCCTTTCTCAGTCCGTTACAGAACAACTGACCAAAACATGGATCTAGCAGGTAGTAGCCGGAGCCCACTGAGCAAACTTTGCGCGATTTATCAGGATAATCGCAGCATAGAGGAGTATGTGGAGGAGTTTCTTGTGCATAGTCACCTCGTTCCTGGTGATGATGCAATGATTAAGGACTGTTTCTCGGAGTGGACTTGACCCAGACAATAAAATTAATTTGCCAGAAGAAGACCCCAGCTGGACCCTGGCACAGTATATCGACTTTGTCCTGGAGTTTTGTGGATCCCCCTTCACTGCAGGGAAGGTGGAGGAAGATGTCATCACGACCGCACTGCCTGAGAAACTTCTTGTCACTTCAACCATCAAACTAGTCATGGCTTCAGTCTATGGGCGTCCAGGACTGATGTCCACCGTGGCACAACAACCTCTGATGTCAGTGCAGAAGGTCAAGAAGATTGTCATTCCAGGACTCCGTCTCCCAGAGCCTATCCAGCCAGAGCCTCGTCACGTCTCAGCAGATCTTCCAGAGCCTCGTCACGTCTCAGCAGAGCCTCCAGAGCCTCGTCACGTCCAGCCAGAGACCGCCGTCCAGCCAGAGACCGCCGTCCAGCCAGAGACCGCCGTCCAGCCAGAGACCGGCGTCCAGCCAGAGACCGCCGTCCAGCCAGAGCTTCACATCAGCCACGCCGAGCCCGCCGTCCAGCCAGAGACCGCCGTCCAGCCAGAGACCGCCATCCAGCTAGAGCTTCACGTCAGCCACGCCGAGCCCGCTGTCCAGCCAGAGACCGCCGTCCAGCCAGAGCTTCACGTCAGCCACGCCGAGCCTGCACTTCACGACAGCCTGCACCAGCACAGCCACCTGAGGGGTCCTCACTGCCGTGGTCGCCTGAAGGTCCTACAGCTCTGCCCTGGATACCCGAGGGTTTGTCTACTCCGCCGTGGCCACGCCCACGTCCTGCTCCGCCCTGGCCACGCCCTTTTCCTGCTCCGCCCTGGCCGCCCGAGGGGTCGTCTCCGCCCTGGCCGCCCGAGGGGTCGTCTCCGCCCTGGCCGCCCGAGGGGTCGTGGCCGCCCGAGGGGTCTTCACCGCCGTGGCTGCCCGAGGGGTCTTCACCGCCGTGGTCGCCCGAGGGGTCTTCACCGCCATGGCCGCCTGCACTGCCTGCTCCGTCCTGGCCTTCCATCCTGCTGCAGTCTCCAGGCCGTCTTCCGCTCCATGGGCCTGGCCCTCCATCCCACCCCCGGGTCCGCCTCCGCTCCACCTCCCTCCTAGACTGTTTACATGAGGAGCGTCTGGAATCCGCTCCTTAAGTGGGGGGCTATGTCACGATTCCTGTCTTGTGTTCCCCTTGTCTTGTGTGGACTTTTGTTATTTCCTGTTTTGTGCCATGTGTTTGTAGTCATTTGTAGTTTTTCCTGTTGATTAGTTATGATTGTTCTCAGGTGTGTTTTCAGGTGTGTCTTGTTTCCTCATTACTTAGTTAAGCTTGTTTGTCCCTGTGTATTTATAGCCCTTGTGTTTCACTTGTTACTTTGTCAGTTGTTATACATGTAATGGTTGCTTTTGTTCCTCGTGGTTTTGTTCCCTTGTTCTGTTTTATCTGTTATTTCTTTATTAAATCCTGCATTTAGATCCTCGCCTTCGCCTGCCTTTCTCAGTCTGTTACAGCTAGCAGGGCATTCAGCATGTTGATAAAACAAAAAAAAATATATAAGCTATTTTATTAACATTACCAATCAATAATTGTAATATTGCAATATTGAACTTTTACATTATGACGATGTAAACACAATTAGGGTACATTTCATCTGTAAAATGTCTATGCACTTACTCAGTATTATTCTCGATCGCACTGAGAACTGAATGACACCTGCGTGCTCCTCTGCGAGGTGCTGGAGAAGGAGAACGTGATGCACTTTCCTAAAAAACAAAACAAAATAACTGTTAGCATACATTATGTATACAACAGAGTATCTGTTGATGGCCCATATAGAATGGATGCTGATAACACAATCAAAGAAACTGTATTATTATTACCATCAATCAATCACTAATTACCATGGATTACAAAAAGACATTTGTAATTTCACACAAGAATATGAACTTTTACATTATGATGATGTAAACATAGTAGGCTACATTTCATCTGTAAAATATTACGTCTCACTTACTCAGTATTATTCTCGATCGCACTGAGAACTGAACGACACCTGCGTGCTCCTCTGCGAGGTGCTGGTGAAGGAGAACGTGATGCAGCCGCACTTTCCTAAAAAACAAAACAAAAATAACTGTTAGCATACATTAGAGTATCTGTTGATGGCCCATATAGAACGCACGCATTTATGATTCACTCAATGAACGGATCGTTCGCGAACGACACATCACTACATTTCAAACATTTACACTGTATTCACAAACAGTGCATAAGCCAGTAAGCATGATAATAAGTGTCATAGGCTAACCAAAACTGAACATTTGCGAGTATGGCCAGGCCCGCATTAACCTGCCGTTAGGCCCTGGGGCTGAGAGGTTTTGTAGGCCCCCAATAAAAAAAAAAGTCTAATGATCACGTTTGTCTATACAACAAAAGCATGCTCTGCTCCATGCAAGTCTAGTTTTAGTAGACGAAATACAATAAGATTTTAGTCGACTAAATTTACAGTAGATTTAGTCGACTAAAATCGAATGGGTTTAGTGAAATTCTAATGCATTAATTTAGAATTTCTCTAAAATTTCCAAACCCATTATATATTCCAATAGAAAAAATCTATTAACCTGTTAATATGAATAATTTTTAAAGTTTGAACATGCAATACTGTACAGACACAGATTTAGCACAGTGACATAACATAATATCTTAAAATTAAATAAAAACACTTCTTCTCCTAAAGTAGAACAGTCTTTTTTTTTTCTTCAATTAATGATTAGGCAGTCTTTAACTTGCATACATCATTCTTTATTCTTTCAAGCAGACATATTTATTTGTATAATTTAAGTATAATTAATCCATATTAAAGCTATTAAAGAGCAGTGAATGCTTTTCTCTTTTTATTTTGTTGTTTGATTAATATTAAGTGTACAGACGGCAGCATTAGGTTTATTGCGCACTGTCACTTTAAGGCCGAGTGCGCAGATCCAATTACACTGATGCACATCCAATATTCTCACAACTGTACGTTCTGTAAAGACATAACCGACTGTGTTTACGTGAATACTCTCTAAAACGGACATTTAGACATAATGTTGTGTGTATTTGTCCATTCAGACGCGAAAGAAAGCTCAATTCAGTCCTCGCGCGCTGTCTGTCTATGTGCAGGGCTGCATGCTTCGGTTCAGGACCGCATCGTCTCGATACGTGTTTTTTTCTGTAAAAAAATTGTGTTGTCGAAAATAATTACGCAAATTATTCGTCAACGAAATTAACACTGCCCGCCTGTTTGCTTGTCCTCTCCACTGTTCATTGATCGGTGCTCCGCTTAATGAGCTCGACTTCATTTGCAGGTTTAAAAAATCCTGTTAGCTTTGGAATCTTTTTTAACAATTCCTTCTCACTATTTTCTTTCTGTCGCGATATTTTTCGTTTATGAGCACCACTCTCAAACTTCTGTGACTAGCATAAATTTGAATAGACTACTAGAATATGATTCTCTACATTCTGATAGGCTGTCATATCATGCTTCCCACGTGGGTCACTTGTAAATTGGATCATTCAGCAGCAGTGCTTTAAGTGGCCCAAAAGAGGTGCCGGTACTCTATTATTATTATTTATTTTTTATTTTTTTTGACACAACACTGGGACAAATATTACCCCCCACAGCATGTGCATTTTAAATGGTAGGTAGTTAGGGGGGGTTGGGGGCATGCTTCCCCGAGAAAATTTTGATTTCTCTGACATACATATGTGCAATTTAAGACTTTTTAAGGCTCAAAATGGATAATAAATATCTTTAAAACCATGTCAGTGTCCATTAGATTATTTGTCAATACCTGCTCTCTCATCTTAATCTTTCTTTTTCTCTCAGTCTCCTTATCCTGCTGTATTTCTTCCCCTCCTAAAGCTGAACTTTGACTGAGTCTTTTCATTTTCGTCTGTGTCAGTGAAAAAATTAAACATAGGCTCAACTGATGAGTTTTATGAATCATTTTCTTAGATAAGTTAATTACTCAAGGCTACCAGATCAGCATTGCCAATAGGAACCTTCTACAAGCTTTGGAATTTGAAAAGTAATTTTAAATAATACAAATGATAGGCTACGTTTAATGCAGTTGGTGGAATTGGCAGACGTTCCCTTAGGCACCCGCTGTGGAAACGCGTCAAAGCATTCTCAGGTATAAATGCAGCATTATTGCACGTAGAAGATTTTGAACGAATATTTAATGTCGATAATGGTTACATAATGTTAAAATTAATCCTGCTATTGATCTAAGACTGCCGACCCGTGCCGAACAGTGCAGGGAAAACAAATGTCCGGCGAAATATCGAACCTAAAACCAGCGAAATGCATTTCACGCATTTGTAATAGCTCGCGTTCAGCGGGGAGGAATGCAATGTATATGGGTAATGTAGTCTCTGCTCTCGGTGGGACGAATTAGGAAGCGTGCATTGTGAAGGGCGCTCTGAAAAGCGTCAGCGCAGCCAAAGGATTAAAACAGATGTGCAAATGAGCGTACCGGTACGCTAAAAGCACGTTCTGGGCGCACGGAGAGGTGGCGGTACGCTCAAGAGCTATATTTGGAAGTGGCGGTACTGAGTACCGGTGCGTACCGGCCCACTTAAAGCACTGATCAGCAGCCAAAAACATGAATATCAAGTGATTGACAGAAAATTCGACAAATTACAAAACAATGTGATTTTTTTTTTGGCTTATGATAGGCCCCTTGTCTTCATAGGCCCTGGGGCTTCAGCCCCAGTAAGCCCGTGCATTAATGCGGGCCTGAGTATGGCCCATATAGACAGCACGCATATAGGGATAGGCTACACAATAACCGGATTGTTCGCGCCACATCACTAACTTACAATTCAAACACACCTGTATTCACAAACATGTAGGCCTATTTAGCATGATAAAGTGTCATAGGCTAACCAAAACTGAACATTTATATATAGACTAACATATTGTATTTAGACAGTAGCCTATCACGTATTTTACCGGAGTCTGAAATATATTTCTATCACAAAAAATGCATTACACATAGGCTAAAGCAGTAGGCTATTTTAGCATGATAAGTAGTCATGGGCTAAACAAAACTGAACATTTATATGTAAAAAATATATTGTATTTGGACAGTATCACATATTTTACCGGAGGCTGACATATATTTCACTAAATCATAACCAAGCAGTTCGAAAACAAAATGCATAAGCATAAGGCAGTAGGCTATTTAGCATGATAATCAGTGTCATAAACTTATCAAAACTGAGTGAAATATGTAGACTAATATAGCCTACAAATATGTTTAGAGAATATCACATTTAAAAAGTTTACACGAGCGTACACGAATAGGAATATTGTGAGGCAAACTTTCCTGTGTCAAAAGCTAACCAAAACTAGGCAAAATACAGTCTGAAAATTCATTTGAGCTCTACATGATCAGAAAAGGAATTACATAACAAACAACTTACTCCGAATGTATCCTCGGCGGGGTTGGTCGTCCGAGTTGCAATCTTTCTCTGGGTAACAGTTCTTCCCCGCTGTCCAGTGTCCAGAATCATCTGAAGGGCCTATGTGTTGCCATCCTCGAAACGCGATGAACTATCAGTGAATCTGAAGAAACTTTGTGTTGTTATGGGCGTCATTGATCGCGGGGCGTGCCGCGTGTGCGATGCGATCACCTATTTACCATGTGAAAAGCGCTGGGGGCGTGTCTGCGTCAGCTGATTACTGATAATGAGGGGAGAACGAAAAAACTGTAACTCCCTTGGTTTCAAACGGATTACATAAACTGGAAATATTTATTCTTGTAGTAAATTACATCATTTAAAAGAAGAGAATTTCAGCTTCATAAAGAGACACGTCTCGTATCTCTGTGACAAGTATTGAGAGAGTTACAGTTAATTTTTCGGACGCATTTCTGAATGGACTTAACTGACAGAGACAAGGCAAAACGCGCATCATGTTTATTTTTCTTTATTTGGTGAAAAGCACAACACTTTGTTTTTATTGTGAGTACCCACAAAAAAATACAAACTTAACAGGATCGCATGATGTATAACACTTATATGTAAGATAAAAATCAACCAAGTAATTTGAGTCTCTTTTGCACTGATAAGGAAAAAAGTGAGCTGGTATCGCGGGCGATACCGCCGACCCCAGAGGGTTAAAGAATACAGGCCAAGTCTGCCAGACAACAGGAAATGTGCTGTTCATTGCCTTAAGTGTTTGAGGAATAGATTTTAGAAAGACAAACAGTACCACAAGGACTACTTGATTTTCATGAATGAAACAATGACGCGTGGAGAAGCTGAGAAAGTTCCTGAAGAAGAAATCAACAAGTGCCCTGTGTGGTACATCCCTCATCATGGGGTGTATCACCCACAAAAACCAGGCAAGATACGTGTTGTGTTCGACTGCTCAGCAAAGTTTCAAGGCGTGTCATTGAACGGTCATCTGCTTACTGGGCCAGAGCTGACCAATACGTTGGTAGGTGTTCTCTGTCATTTCCGCAAGGGTCCAGTAGCTATAATGTGCGACATAGAACGCATGTTTCATCAATTTCACATAAGAGCAGAAGACCAAGACTATCTAAGGTTTCTCTGGTGGGAGAATGGGGACTACCACTTCAAACCATCCGTCTTTTGGATGAAAGTGCACTTATTTGGTGCAGCCTCGTCACCCGGCTGTGCAAACTACGGCCTCAAACACATTGCTGCACAAGGACAAGGTCGCTTCAAGTGAAGCATCCATCCGCTTCATTGAACGAAACTTTTATGTGGATGATGGTCTGACCAGTGTGTCAACAGAAGAAGAAGCGAAACAGCTAGTCACTGAAGCAATGTAGCAATGGCAAGTTACGCATCCACAAATTTGTTTTTTGTTTTTTTAAAAGAATGTGCTAAAATAAATTCCCAAAGAAGAGTGTGCTCAAACAGCAATACATCAAGACCTAGCCTTGGGAGAGTACTAAATGGAGAGAGCCTTAGGGGTTAACTGGTGCATTACCTCAGATCAGTTCAGGTTCAGAATAGTGGTGAGTGAACAACCGTTCTCTAGAAGAGGAGTGTTATCGACCGTTGTGTCTGTCTATGACCCTCTTGGCTTTGTAGCACCGTTCGTTCTAGTCGGAAAGTAAATGCTTCAGCAAATGTGCCGGGACAAGGTCGGATGGGATGAACCACTGTCAGATGATCTTCGACCACAATGGGAATCCTGGCTCTTGGACCTACAGAATTTAGGTGATCTCAAGATAGACAGATGTTACCTTCCAGCAAGTTTTCCAGAAGACTGAAAATATGAGCTCCATCACTTCTCTGATGCTAGTATCACAGGATATGGAGAGTGCAGCTACTTAAGAGTGATCGGGACATCAGGACAAACTCACTGTGCTTTGGTGATGGGAAAAGCCAGAGTGGCTCCTACAAAAGTCACCACCGTTCCAAGACTTGAGCTTTCAGCAGCTGTTGTTGCTGTGCGTATAAGTGATCTGCTCAAAAAGGAGTTGGATATAACAGAGGTCTGGGAATTCTTCTGGACTGACTCCAAGGTCATCCTTGGATAATTCAACCATGATGCAAAAAGATTCCATGTTTTTGTGTCAAACCGTATTCAGCGCATCAAGGACAGTACCAAACCAAGTCAATGGAGATACGTGTCCTCGGAAGAAAATCCAGCTGACCATGCGTCAAGGGGCCTTAAGGCAAAAGAGCTCATTGCTTCTAACTGGTTTAATGCTCCAGATTTTCTTTGGTGTAAAGAGCTTCCTAGTGGAGACAGTAAGGTGGGAGACATTTCAGTTGAAAACCCAGAAGTTCGTAAGGTCTTTGTGCATAAGACATTGACAATAGAAGATTCACTGCTTAAACGCTTACTCAAGTTCTCCAGCTGGACGAGGTTGGTCAAAGCCATCGCTAGACTTAAAAGATGTGTCAAAGAGTTTAAAGGGTTGATATCAAGAACCAACGAAGCCAGCAGCCTGGAAGAGAGAGAAGATGCAGAACTTACCATCATAAGCATCGTCCAGAGGAAGAACTTCTCTGAGGAGATTCAAAGTCTTCAGTTCAAAAAAGAAATAACCAAATAGCCTTTGTAACATGCAAAGGCTAAATCCATTTGTGGATGAACAAGGCATCCTCAGGGTGGGAGGTCGATTAGAGCATGCTGCTCTGCACCCTCATATCAGGCACCCGGCAGTTTTACCAAAGACCAGTCACATCACAAAGTTATTGGTTGCACATTAACATCAGCGAGTGCAGCACCAAGGACGTGGCATTACAATGAATGAGCTAAGGGCTAACAGGATCTGGATACTTGGATGCAGTCGTGCGGTGTCGTCCTACATCTACAAGTGTGTCAAGTGTCGAAAGTTCAGAAGGTGTACAGAGGAACAAAGAATGGCAGATTTACCTTGTGAACGTATGGAGACAACGCCCCCCTTTACATATTGTGGGATGGATTGTTTCGGGCCATTCTACATTAACCCTTGGGGGTCGAAAACCGCGTCCACGCGTTTTGGCAGATTTTTTTCACATAGCAGCAACTTAGACATAATATACTTCGTCATTTTTGGTCAGATAAATAAAATCAATACATGATTATAAACTATAGAGGGTCTTCTTTTTTTTGTGTACACTCACATTATCATCAAAACCTTGTGTTTTTGTAAAATAAATAAAATAAATAGGGTGCGCTTTCAGCTCACTCTGTCTCCGCAAAAATCTTTCTGAAACAAGTCTGGAAAATCTACTGAAACTCGGCTAATACTTATCACACAAACATGAAACAATCTAAAATAAAAATCTAAATAAACAACTTAGACACATCTAAATAAAGCTTTATATTTCTACTTTTAAATAAAACAATCGACATTTAAAACAAATATTCTCATGCAATGTAATCTGTATGAAACTAAAGAGAACTACAGTTTCTCCTGTCTCACCTAATTAACTTTAATGTGTTCACACCCACTCGCAGAACGCGCTATTCATAATAATGTGTGAGGTGATCTATGCAAAATAGATAAACGCCCCCAGGCAAATGCCTTAAAAGCAGCAAGTTTAAACATTACCTTCATTCACTTCCCTGCGCGTTTGAAAGATGGTACGCTACACCGGCGAGGAAGCTCTTCAGCTCGTCCTGGATAGTGACGACGAGTTCACAGTTTCATCGGAAGAGGAGCGGGACTCTGATGACGAACGTTTGTATTTTGAAGAGCGACTTGATCCAGCCGTGGATACAGATACGGATGAGTAAGTCTTTTAAACTTAAATTAGTTGACAAGCTATTTTATATAAACATGTACATGTATTACTGGTTGGACTATTTCCAGACTTGCCATCCAGTATTCAGAGTATTAAAATGTAAAATGTATCTTAATAGGCAGGTTTTAGTTACGTTTACATTGGCTAGCATATAGGCTATATGCTGTATGATATGTAAAATTACGTTTAAATTGTCTTGCCTATATGATATGTAAAATCATGTTTAAATTATCTAGCCTATATGCTGTATGATGTTAAATTACGTTTAAATTGTTATGCCTATATGCTATGATATGTTAAATTACGTTTAAATTATCTTGCCTATATGCTGTATGATATGCTAAATTACATTTACATTGTCTAAGTAGTTAGCCTATATGCCATATGCTGTATGATATGCTAAATTACATTGTCTAAGTTAGCCTATATGCTGTATGATATGCTGTTATATTGAAGGATGAATGTATATTAAACAGACAGACGCGAGTAGTAGCTTAGCATTTCTTTTTCTCTTTTCTTCTTCACTTTATCAGTTTCACATGTCAACATATATCAGTGCCACCTAGTGGACATGAACATTATAGCAATGCAATAGAGAACACAACATCTTCCCCTTTTCAGAAAGAATCCAGCTGTATATCACAACAGAAATAAACAAAATCAAGAATAAACAAATATTTTAAAACAACGAAATAACTGGTTTTAACTTTTCGTGTCTTTTTCATTCAAATATCACCTCTGCTATCTCAAGTTCTTCATTTCCTTACATATCTAAAACATAGTGCTTGGTCCACACGGGTTGTTGTCGAACTCTAACAGACCTATTCAACGGACTTCTTGTTGTTCCATGTTGCACCTCAGTAGGAGTAACACTTTCACTTGATTTCGGCATTTCAGCAAGACGTGAGGCATTCCATACCTTACCATCATCAAGCAGGTAAGAATCTTCACCTTTCTTCTGTACCACAGCTTTTGGTTGTGTGAACTTCCGGTCACCCTTCTTTACCATCCAAGGTTTCTTAACTCGAACTAGATCACCAGGTCGGAATCTTGAAGTTTTTGCATTTCTCCTGGCATCAGTGTAAAGTTTAACCTTGTTTTGTTTCATTTTCACATGTTCTCGTATCGCGTTTCTGTCAGTTTCTCTTACCGGAAAGTCCATGATTTGTAACTTGGTTCTCATACATCTACCATGGAGTAACTCAGATGGTGTAACTCCTGTAGTCGCATGAGGAGTACTTCGATAGTCCATCAAAAATGTTTGAGTGAACATCTTCCAAGGTTCTCGTTGAATTGAAGCAGTTTGTAGGCAATCTTTCAGAACTCTGTTGAACCTCTCGACTTCTCCATTCGCACGTGGATAATAAACAGCAGATCTGAAATGACGTATGTTTCTCTCTCTCAGAAACTCAGAAAACTCAGCCGAGATAAACTGAGGCCCATTGTCTGAGACCAACTCCTTTGGATTTCCTTCTCTAGTAAAAACAGTAATCAAGAACTGTTTAACAGCAGACGTGTCAACTCTAGGCGCAAAAGCGACCTCTGGCCATTTGCTGAAGTAATCCACAAGCGTAATTGCATATCTGCAGTCTAACGGTGCAGTTTCGAATGGTCCGACAATGTCAATAGCGACCTTTTCCCATGCAGCCGAAGGCAATTCAACAGGGTTGAGAGGAGCATTGTGAGTCACAGCAGACTTGTCGTTTTGTTTGCACGTCTGACAGTTGCGTATCAGGGCTTCCGTCTGGTTGTCCATCTTTGGCCACCAGTACAATTGCCTAAGTCTTTGCTTTGTACGAGCCATGCCTTGATGTGATTCATGTGCCAGTTCTATAAGTTTCTTCTGTAGTGACTCGGGTACCAAGAGACGGTATGTTCCTCTGACAATACATCCATCCACGACAGCGAGCTCATGTCGGACAGGAAAGTATCTCTGTACGTCCGGATCAACATTCTTCATGTTCTTTGGCCAACGTGTCTGTAGATATGTACACAGTTTAGAAAACACTGGGCAGTTGTCGCATGCAGACTGGAAATCTTCCTTGGTGATTGTGCTGGAAGCAAATGAAATCAGAGCAACAGACTCAATGGTTTCCGCAAAGTCATGTTCATTGTTAGTGAGCGGCAATCTTGATAAGCAATCAGCAACACTGTTCAATGGACCAGGCCTGTATTCAACATCGTAGTCAAACTCCATTAAACGTGCAGACCATCTAGCAACACGTAACCCAGCTCGACTATTCCCTTTACTCGTGAGAAGAGTAGTAAGAGCTTGATGGTCTGTGCGTAGTAGGAATTTTCTTCCCCACAGCCATGTACGCCATTTCTCTGCAGCCCAGACACATGATAGTGCTTCCTTCTCGACGATGGAATATTTTCGTTCAGCCTCAGACAAGGAACGTGAGGCAAAAGCAATGGTTCTTTCTGTTCCAGTGTCATCCAGCTGAGTCAAGACAGCACCCACCCCATAGTCTGAGGCGTCACATGAGAGGATTGTGCTGTGATTGGGGTTGAATAAGGAAAGAGCAGGACTATTCACTATTGCCTGTTTGACTCGATCAAAACTTTCTTGTGCTGCAGTAGTCCAGTGGAATTCACAGTCTTTACGAAGTAAGGCTCTCATTGGCTCAACCAGAGTAGCATAGGCAGGCACGAACTTACTGTACCAGGCACTAAGACCCAGAAACGACCGTAGTTTAGCTGCATCAGTAGGAGGGGGTGCATTTGTAATTGCAGTCACATGAGTATCATCTGCGTGCAGGCCATCAGCTGAGAGTCTGTATCCAAGAAAGCTAAGTGTCGTCAAGTTGAACTTACACTTTTCTGTATTCAGTTTCAACCCAGCTTCACTAATCCTGTGCAGAACAGCTTTGAGATTTGCATTATGAATGACTTCGGATGCACCATGGACAATCACATCGTCCAAGTAACACTGTACACCGTCAAGGCCTGTTAAGATGATGGTCATCATTCGTTGAAAAGCAGATGGTGCCGAACACAGTCCATATGGTACTCTACAAAACTGATATAGGCCTTCATGGGTAATGAAAGCAGTAAGTCCTCTACTCTCCTCGTGTAATTGTACTTGATGGTATGCATTTTTGAGGTCAAGAGAAGAGAACATCACTGATCCATGCAATTCCGACAGTATGTCTTCGATCAGTGGTAGAGGATGACTGTCTTGTACCACCGCCTTGTTAGGTTCTCGTAAATCAACACACATACGAATTGTGTTGTTCTTTCGTTTTGTTACCACGATAGGAGAAACCCACTCAGATGAATCAATCTTCTCAATTATGCTATTCTCCTCCAGCATCTTGAGTTCGTCTGACACTGCTGCTCGCACTGATAACGGTAAGTGACGGAGTTTTTGTTGTACAGGCTTAACTCCAGAGCGGATCTTCACTTTGTGTGTGAAATTTTTAGCACATCCAAATCCAGCGACAGTTGGTATGGAAACAGGACCATCAGCAGAAACAAGTGAGATGTTGGATGGTTGAAGCATTGCACAGTGAGTAGCAGGTTCAATCAAGCTACCACCCTTAATCTCAATGTCCAGTGCTTTACATAAGTCACGTCCAATGAGAGGAGTTCCTGCTTTGACAATGTTAAACTCACCAGCAACAGTCTTTCCGTAATATGTCACATTCAGTCTCAGAGAACCACACACAGGTATGTTTTCCTTTGAGAACGTCAAAAGCTGCACTTTCGGTGGTGTCAGAACACATGAGCTGAAGTATTCTTTGAATATGTGTTGCGGTAGAATTGATGCACCAGACCCTGTATCCACCATCATCCTAATGGTGCAGGTCTGTGTAGGAGATGTGGGCGTAACTATGGTAAAAGTACCCACTGGAGCTCCATCATCTGTATGGCAATCATTCACACACAGTACTGTCACTTCAGGCAAGCATACTTCATTAACAGACTTTGATGCTGTCTTGCACACCTTTGAGAAATGTCCGAATTTTCCACATGTTCTACATTTGCAGTCTTTAGCAGGACAGGACTTATCATTTGCAAGGTGGTTTGCAGAACCACAGCGGTAACACTTCTGCTGTCCCTTCACACGTTTATCCTCCTTCGACTTAATCCTCGTTTTATTTTTGTGCATTTGCGTCTTTTCTTGCCTCTGAATCGCTGCGACTTGTTTTGATTCCCCTTCAGCTATGACTTTGGCGTCTGCTACTGCCGCTTCAATTTGTCTTGCAATAGCTAACGTCTTGTCAAGGGTTAACTCTGGCTCTAGTAACAGTCTTTCACGAATTCGAGGCATGGACGTTTTTTCCACAATCTGATCACGGATCATTTCATGCTCAATATTACCAAAAGCGCATGTTTTCACTAGTTCACGAAGTGCTGCAACGTAATGATCAGTGGACTCACCCACGGCTTGAGCGCGTTGTCTGAAGCGATATCTCTCTGAAACCACATTCAGTTTAGGAGAAAAAAACTGTTTCAGTGCTTGTAACGTTCCATCGTAGGTATCAGCGGTAAGAGGTAGTGTATTGTAGATTCGTTGCCCTTCTGTTCCTAAACAGTGTATCAACAGTGCTCTCTTTCTCTCGGCAGAAAACTCTTCTCCACCGATCGCAAGCAGGTAGTTCTGAAATAACTTCTCCCACGCATCAAATGACAGTTTCGGTTCACCTGGGCATTCCAGGAATGCTACTGGGGGTTGTAGAGAGAGCAGGGCCATCTTAACATCCTCGTCGCCACTTGTTATATTGAAGGATGAATGTATATTAAACAGACAGACGCGAGTAGTAGCTTAGCATTTCTTTTTCTCTTTTCTTCTTCACTTTATCAGTTTCACATGTCAACATATATCAGTGCCACCTAGTGGACATGAACATTATAGCAATGCAATAGAGAACACAACATATGCTAAATTACATTTACATTGTCTAAGTTAGCCTATATGCTGTATGATATGCTAAATTACATTTACATTGTCTAAGTTAGCCTATATGCTGTATGATATGCTAAATTACATTTACATTGTCTAAGTTAGCCTATATGCTATATGCTGTATTATATGGTAAATTATATATATATAAAAAAAAATTGTTAAGGACTATGTTTAGATTATATTTTTGACTATAGTATTTATGCTGACTCATTATCATCAGCGAAGTGTGTGCTCGCAAATATCTGTTGTAAATGTGCTGAAATGTGTAAATATCCCCGGTTGATTATGTGCGCAAATGTGTTAGGTGTGCTAACTCCGGTAATGGCCCATTGACACGCATATACAGCACGCGAGTACCATTATTGACACATCAGTTATTCATATAGGCTAATGGTACTATACTTTGAAATATTTATGTAATAAGTTTTCAACTTTTTTTTTTTTACAGAAATGTTGTTGCATCCCTACCTTCTCCAACTCGTAGGGAGCGCAGCAACACAGGTGGAAATCAGAAAGAGTAAGTACAGTATTTACCCACTATTTTACAGATGTTAGTTCAATTTTGTTTATATACTTAGTGATGCAAAATGAGCTTGTATGATTTTCTTATTTATTTTCGGAGGTTGGTTGATAAGGTTACATATGTTTTCTTTGTGTTATCAGCATGCTAATGCCTATCAGTTATGCATGTGCTGGAATAGTAAAATATATGATAATAATAGGTTTCAACTTTTTTTTGAAAGGAATGTAGGTTGCACACTCTCACCTCCAACTGCAACTCGCACTAGGAGGACACGCAGCAACACAGGCGGAAATCAGAAAAAGTAAGTACATAATTACCCACTATTTTACAGATGTTAGTTCAATTTTGTTTATATACTTAGTGATGAAAACAATATGTATGTGCATGTGTGGCTTTACAAAAAATGTGTTGTTGTTGTTTGATGGTATATTACTTTTTTCAACCTTCATTAATATTATTATTTTTATAGGAATGTGGTAGCATCCCTCTCACCTTCACCTGCAACTCGCACTAGAAGGGCACGCGGCAGGTGTTCAGTTTTAAGAACAATTGAAAATGATACTGAGTAAGTACACTTATTCCCTCTTTTTCAGATATTAGCATAGTTCTGTTTACATATTCCATAAAAAAATTGTGCGTCTGTATGGCTTTATAAAAAAAAAATGTTTTGGGCAATATTACATTTAGTGATTTACTTTTTTTGGGGGGTGTAATAAACATGCTCACAATTGTTTGTTTGTTTTACAGCTACAAAGATGATGGTGATCATCAGACACCTGTTGCAAAGAGGGCCAAGACAAACATTCAGGCAAGCAACGAGCAGTCCACAATGTCATGGAGAACAGAGACTGACATTGACATGGATTCACAGACTCTGAGATTCCTGCCTGCACAGAAACCTGGACCACAACTGAGTTCTGCTGACACACACACTCCTCAGAGTCTCTTCAAAAGGTTTTTTTCTGAGAATGCAGTGTCAACTCTGTGCCACAACACCAATGCTCAGGCTGCTGGTGCAATTGCAAAGGGCCGCAAATATAAATGGACAGATGTCAGCATCAGTGAGATGTACCGCTACATTGGGCTGGTGTTTTACATGGCCATGGTGAAGATGAGCTCTGTCAGGGACTACTGGCGGCAAGACAGTCTTTTCTCTTTGCCTTTTCCTGCCACACTCATGTCCAGGGACAGATACCGCACCATTTCATGGAATGTGCACATGAGTCACCCAGATGCAGATAAGGAGAATGACAGAACAGGAACTGTTTTAAAAAATGTCACCAAGACATGTAACTGTATTCTCAAAACAATCGGATTGCTTTGATTTCACTACTTTCAGCCCGCTAGCATAGCAGGTGTGGTCTGCGAGGATAGCGATCTGCTTTTACTTTTGTTTATTTTGCTCACATTTGATTTGCTTAGAGCCTGCATCAACGGGGCATAAGCATATACTGTGACATACCTGCCTTTACTTTTGTTTATTTTGCTCACATTTGATTTGCTTAGAGCCTGCATCAACGGGGCATAAGCATATACTGTGACATACCTGCCTTTACTTTTGTTTATTTATCGCTCACAATTTTATCGCTTTGTTTATAGCCGACTGATTATTTATTTATTTTACTCCCATTTGATTTGCGTAGAGCAAATTTAGAACATTTAGTTTCTCCACATAGAGGAATTACAATAAAACAGATTGAAAAACCTTTGAATCTCCTCTCATTCTTTGTTCAGGCTGCCTCACTTCATAGACATAATATTTGACAGATGAAATGTAGCCTAATTGTGTTTACATTGTCATAATGTAAAAGTAAAAGTTCCTATTCTTGTGTGAAATTACAAATGCCTTTTTTTAATCCATGGTAATTAGTGATTGATAATGATAATAATACAGTTTCTTTGATTGTGTGTGCTCTGCTGCTAACTAACCATCATCCTTCAGAAATCATTCTGATATGATTTTTTTTTTAAATCAATGTTGGAAACAGTTGTGCTGCTTAATTGTTTTGATTAGTGATAGTGATCGTTTTTTTTTATAGAATTCTTTGAATGCATTTTTTTATATAAAAAAACAAGTTTGGTCTTTTTATGTTTTTTTTTTTTTTCAAAGGATGTGTTAAGTGATATGAATGACTTGAAGTCTTTATGTTCTTAGGAAAGATTTCTATTTTGAATAAATGCTGTTCTTTTTATTCATCTGTGAATCATTCTTAGTTCAGGCTGCCTCACAGCACCTTGATGGGCCATTAGCCATTGGGGGAGTGGGGGAGTGTCTTTAGTCTTCCCAGGTGTAAATCGCATTAATATTCATGGGCATTAACACTCCCACGCATACAGCAGTAATGACCCAAAAACTGATGTAAGAAATTCAAATCGTTATATTGATCTTTCTGAAAGAGTGGTCAGAATGATTTTCACTTCATTTTGAAGTAAAAGTTCTAGCCTACAAGAATAGTAACTCAACAGTATTGTTTTCAACTATTCAGTATGTGTTAAATGGCCTTATTGCGGTGACATTTTTTTTCCCAAAACGTACTAACCACGCATATTATTTTTTTTCTATAAAATGCAAACATGGACATCCATTTTGCTCACATATTATTGTAGCAGAGTTTGTGCTGAATACAGCAAATTTATATGTTGGCAAATGGTATGTTTTAAGTAGCTGAAATAAGCACAAATGTCAGGGCATACCAAAACACAGAAAGAGCCCGAAAACAGCTCAGACCCCAGAGGGTTAAAGATGGAAGGAGGGAAGTGAAGCGTTTCACCTGCTATTCACTTGTCTGTGTTCTTGTGCTGTGCACATAGAAGTGCTTGATGATATGATGACCGATTTTATCAATGCTCTTCGTGCACTCATTGCTCTGCGTGGTAACGTTCGACAACTTCGTTCTGACCAGGGCACCAACTTTGTTGGCGCAAGACGTGAGTTCCTGGAAGGAAGATGGATCAGGAATGCCTCAAGCAATTGGGCTGTGAGTTTGTCATGAACCCTCCATCTGCTAGTCACATGGGTGGAGCCTGGGAAAGGCAGATCAGGACAATACGAAGTGTGTTGACATCCATTCTAGATCAGGCATCCCAAAGACTTGACAGTTCATCTTTGAGAACTTACCTTTACAAAGTAATGGCAATTATAAACAGCAGTCCCTTAACAGCACATTTGCTGAGTGATCCAGCTGGGCCACAGCCTCTTACACCCAATCACATTTTGACGATGAAGTCTTCCATAGTCTTGCCATCACCTGGAGACTTGTGAAAGAAGACCTTTATCTTCGCAAAAGATGGCGTAATGTTCAGCACTTAGCCAATGAGTTTTGGTCTAGGCGGAAAAAAGAGTACATGTTAAATCTCCAAGAGAGACAAAAATGGCACAAAACCCGCAGAAATGCGCAGGTCAACGATATCGTGATCGTGCAAGATGACAATGCACCACGAAATGAGTGGAAACTCGCCAAGATCACTGAAGTGTATCCTGGTGAAGATGGACATGTGAGAAAGCTGCGATTGCTGATCAGTGAATCAGCACTGGAGGACCAAGGAAAGTGGCTCACAAAACAATCTTACCTAGAACTGCCTATTCACAAGACGGTAACTCTGCTTGAAGCTGATTAATGCAGCCTTGGTTGTTGCTACCTCATACAACCTCATACAACCTGGACTTTATGCTTCTAAATGAAACTTGGCTAGAAGACAGCTGCAGTGCAACAGTCCTCAATGAAACATCCCCTCCTAATTTTACTTTTATGAGTGCTTGCAGAGCGGGTAAGAGAGGCGGGGGCTTAGCTGCTCTTTTTAAAGATGTCTATCAATGTAAGCAAATATCACTTGGGAATTACCCATCTTTTGAATATCTGGGTATTGTGTTAAAAGGTGCTCCACGTATTTTACTTATCATTGTTTACAGGCCTCCAAAATACTCTCCAGCCTTTGCTGAGGACTTTACAGAACTGTTATCAACAATTTCCTCTGAGTTTAACTGTTTTGCCATTGCTGGAGATTTTAACATTCACATAGATAATGCAGAAACCAATATGGCAAAAGAAATCAAAACTGTTTTAAAAACTTTTGATCTGACACAGCATGTAAATGGACCCACACATAATCGTGGACACACTCTAGATTTACTTATCAGTAAGGGTCTAAACATCTCATCGATTGTTATTAAGGATGTAGCACTGTCTGATCATTTCTGTATTTTCTTTGATATTTTGATCTCTCCTGCCATTGAAGCTAGATCTGTGTCTGTCAAGAAGAGATGCTTAAATGAGAACACTAGTGTGCTATTTATGAAGGCTATATCTTTAAAACCAAGCATATCTGCTGACTCTGCTGATTTTCTCCTTGAATCTTTTAACTCAAAAATTAAAAGTGTAATTGATGATATTGCTCCTGTGAAAGTCAGGAAGAATAGTGGTAGACAAAAAGCACCTTGGAGAAACTCAACAGCAGTGCAAAATATGAAAAGACAATGCAGAAGAGCAGAGTGCATGTGGCGGAAGACAAAACTTGTAGTCCATTATAACATCTACAAAGACAGCATCCATGCTTTTAATATGGAACTAGGCAAAGCTAGACAGACTTTCTTCTCAAATATTATAAACAGCAACTTAAACAACACACGCACTCTTTTTGCTACTGTAGAGAGACTGACAAACCCCCCAAGCCAGATCCCCAGTGAAATGCTCTCAGACAGCAAGTGCAGTGAGTTTGCTTCTTTCTTCTCTGAGAAAATCAATAATATCAGAAAGGTGATCAGCTCATCCTTGAGTTGTGCTGGGGTCAAACAGATCCGATCAGAAAGGTGATCAGCTCATCCTTGAGTTGTGCTGGGGTCAAACAGATCCGACCACTACCTGAGAAAGTAGTTACTACGTCTGTTTTCGAAGAAATTGATGGCAAAATTTTGGAAGAAACCGTACAGCACCTTAAAACATCAACCTGCGCCCTTGACACACTTCCCACATCTTTTTTCAAAAGTGTGTTAAACAGTTTAGAAGCAGATCTCCTAGAAGTGGTAAATGCCTCACTTCTCTCTGGGAGTTTTCCAAACTCCCTAAAAACTGCAGTTGTCAAGCCCCTCCTGAAAAAGAGCAATCTAGATAAGACCATATTAAGCAATTATAGACCGATCTCAAATCTTCCCTTCATAGGCAAGATCATTGAAAAAGTTGTCTTCAATCAGCTGAACAAATTCTTAAGCTTGAATGGTTACTTTGACAATTTTCAATCTGGTTTCCGATCGCATCACAGCACAGAGACAGCGCTCATAAAGATAATAAACGATATTCGCTTAAATACTGATACAGGCAAATTATCAGTGCTGGTACTACTCGACCTCAGTGCTGCATTTGACACTGTCGATCACAACATACTTATTGACAGGCTTGAAAACTGGGTGGGGCTTTCTGGGATAGTCCTAAAATGGTTCAGGTCTTACTTAGAAGGGAGAGGTTATTATGTGAGTATAGGAGACCATAAGTCTGAGTGGACATCCATGACATGCGGAGTCCCCCAAGGCTCAATTCTTGCGCCACTCCTATTCAACCTGTATATGCTCCCAATGAGCCAAATAATGAGAAAGAACCGAATCTCTTACCACAGCTATGCAGACGACACACAGCTCTACTTAGCCCTATTGCCTAACGATTACAGCCCCATTGACTCCCTGTGCCAATGCATTGATGAAGTAAATGGCTGGATGTGCCAAAACTATCTTCAGTTAAACAAAGACAAAACTGAAGTCATTGCGTTTGGAAACAAAGATGAAGTTCTCAAGGTGAATGCATACCTTCACTCTAGAGGTCTAACAACTAAAAATCAAGTCAGGAATCTTGGTGTGTCTCTAGAGTCAGACCTTAGTTTCAGTAGTCATGTCAAAGCAATAACTAAATCAGCATACTATCATTTGAAAAATATTGCAAGAATTAGATGCTTTGTTTCCAGTCAAGACTTAGAGAAACTTGTGCATGCTTTCATCACCAGCAGGGTGGATTATTGTAATGGACTCCTCACTGGCCTTCCTTAAAAGACCATAAGACAGTTGCAGCTCATACAGAACGCTGCTGCCAGGATTCTGAGCAGAACCAGAAAATATGAACATATCACACCAGTCCTCAGGTCTTTACACTGGCTACCAGTTACATTTAGGATTGATTTTAAAGTATTATTACTGGTATATAAATCATTCAATGGGCTAGGACCTCAATATATTGCAGACATGCTCACTGAATATAAACCCAACAGATCACTCAGATCATTAGGATCACATCAGTTAGAAATACCAAGGGTTCACTCTAAGCAAGGAGAGTCTGCTTTTAGCTACTATGCCAGCCGCAACTGGAACCAGCTTCCAGAAGAGATCAGATGTGCTCCTACAGTAGTCGCATTCAAATCCAGACTCAAAACACATCTGTTTAGCTATGCTTTTACTGAATGAGCACTGTGCCACTGTTCGTCCGACTGTTTTTACTGTACTTTATTTTATTTTTTATTCTAAAATGTTTTAATTATTCTTATTTGTTTTGATTATTTTATTTTCTCCTATGTAAAGCACTTTGAATTACCATTGTGTATGAAATGTGCTATATAAATAAACTTGCCTTGCCTTGCCTTGCCTACCTCACTTAAACAAGTCTCATAATTTGAATCTTATGTTTAAGTTAATAAGAAATCAACAGTGATTTGGTGGGAGTGTAGCTGATAGCAGAAACAGTTGCATAATTTAAGTTCCATAAAATAATAGTTTTAATTTAATAAGTAACCACGTTTAAATATATCATAAGATATTTATATTTATCTGCATTTCTTTCACTTTGAAATATATGTACAAGCTGACTTGTTTATGTAGGCTTATATAGCGGAGCTATTGTTCTGAGGTTCGGTTGGTTCAGTTTATTGATATTACACCAGCATCGTAATATGTAGCATACAGAGCTAACTGCGGCTCGTTAAGTTTTTGGTTATGTGATTACATTTGTAAGTTCACCGAGAGACACACGGAAGAGAAGTTGCCTTTGTTACCTGTTTTTTGTTTCACTCCCCTGGATTTAACACGGCCAATGAGGTATGCATAGTTCTTTTAATGTGTAATTATCAATATAAAGCATAACTGTGTGACGGTTTATTAACAGTCGATCTAACGTTGTGTTTCTTATTTATTAATGTGCTATTCTCTGTGAGAATATTCTTATTTCTGTAACTTGTCATGTGATTTTTATAGGATAACTAATAAATTCCTGTAAACAAGAACGCCTTGTGTCCGTGTCTGTTAACGGGAGGGAGCTACACAGTGTGTGTGTGTGTGTGTGTGTGTGTGTGTGTGTGTGTGTGTGTGAACGCAGAGATGCGCACTGTTACAGACGAAATAAAAGACAACATTTCGTTGACTAGTTTTGGATAGATTATAAACTTTTTACTCTAAAATAGACATCAAATAAGCTTTTGTTAGCAGTTTCTGCTCATATGTTAAATATATAGTATGATTTGTCAATAAACTAATCAACTAAGATGTTATAGTGTTTGTTTCAATGCAAGCTATATCAAAATAATGAATCCTTAAATGAACCATAAGTATGTGTTATTATGCAGTAAGCTGTATCTTTGTAATTCCTATGCTTTTCATGTTTTTGTTTGGTATCAATGTAAACCTCTCGGTTTGTCTTAGCTGAATCCATATCGTAGATTGTGATAAAATGTATTTTACTATGTTTTATCATCTCTGGAGTAAAATTGAACACATTTCTGTCACTGTCATAAACCATGCAGCTGTCAGACTGTCAAAGAAAAGAACTTTCCCGCTCACAACTCTCAATGCTTTCTACCTTGGCCAGGGCTCACTTGTAAATGAGATATTTATCTCAATGTGATTATTTCCCTGGTTAAATAAAGGTTAAAAAAAATGCAAAAGGTCATAACAAGAGGCAAAAAACAATAGCAATGGATAGACCGCTCAGTAAGGCAGGAAAAACGTCTCGGGTTACGACTGTAACCCTTGTTCCCCGAGAAGGGGAACGAGACTGCGTCATCGTTATGACACTTTGGGGAATGCCCCCAGCGTAGCGCATCTGAAGAAATGAATGAAATCTGTCCAATCCTGATTGGTGCTGCGTCATGACGTAGTAGATGACGGCATACCCGGAAGATACAAAGGGACGCCGGCAACAACACATATCAGCTCTTTTGCGATGAAGCAAGCTCTCTGCCCGTGATAGGTGTGGCGACGAGACGCAGTCTCGTTCCCCTTCTCGGGGAACAAGGGTTACAGTCGTAACCAGAGACGTTCCCCATCGAGGGGAACTCAACTGCGTCATCGTTATGACACTTTGGGGAACGAGATACCCACTATGCCACACCGTAATCACGACCGCCCTAGTGTGAAGCTGGAAGACCAGGCACACTTAGGAGGCGAGCACTCTGGCGCCAGGCGTCACGGGGAGTTGCAGACTGTAAAAACGGATGAAGGTGTGCGGGGTGGCCCAACCGGCCGCCTCACAGATCTCCTGAAGCGAGACGCCAGAAAGGAGGGCCACCGAGGAGGCCATGCTCCTGGTGGAATGCGCCCTCACGGCCATAGGTGAAGGCAAATTGCGCACCTGATAAGCCGTGGCTATAGCCCGGACAATCCAATTGCTGATTGTCTGTTTAGATGCAGGCAGCCCCTTCTTGGGTGAACCAAAGCACACCAACAACTGGTCTGACTTCCTCCACTGAGAAGACTTCTCCAAGTAAACCCTTAGGGCTCTGACTGGGCAGAGCAGGTGAAGTCTCCCCTCTTCCGCCATCCCATGAGGTGGAGGATGGAAGGCCTGAAGAACCACTGACCGTGCCGCACTAGACGGCACCTTGGGCACATAGCCCGGTCTAGGATGAAAGATGGCCTTAACTCCGCCAGGGGCAAACTCAAGGCAGGTTGGTGATATAGCCAAGGCCTGGAGATCCCCCACTCTCCTCAGAGAAGTGATGGCAAGGAGAAAAGCCACCTTGAAGGTCAGGTTCTTTGCCTCAGCCGACTCCAGTGGTTCAAAGGGGGCCTCAGCCAACCCTTCAAGAACCACCGCCAGGTCCCAAGTTGGAACTCTGGAGTGAGCCGCAGGCCTAATCCTCCGAGCCCCACGGAGGAAACGTACAACCATAAGGTGTTTTCCCAAAGGCCCAGCACCTATAGGTGAGTGGAAAGCCGCAATGGCAGCCACATACACCTTAAGTGTGGATGGGGAAAGACCGGCGGAGAAACGATCTTGGAGGAACTCCAGCACTGAAGCCACTGGGCAGTTAACTGGGTCCACCTCACGCTCTCTACACCAAGTGGAAAACACATTCCACTTCAGGCTGTACAGTCTCCTGGTGGAAGGAGCCCTGGAGCTGAGTAGGGTCTCGACAACACCTGCTGACAGGCCAGCCTCTAAGAACCGAGCCCCCTCAGGGGCCAGACCCAGAGGTTCCACAGCTCCGGCCGAGGGTGAAATATTGTGCCCCCTGCCTGAGACAGCAGATCCCTCCTCAGAGGGACCTGCCACGGGAGGCCGTCTAGCAGTGCTACAATGTCGGAGAACCATATCCGGGTCGGCCAGTGGGGTGCTACTAAAAGTAGGCTGATCCCTTCCCGACGGACCCGCTCCAAGACTCCCGGGAGCAGAGCGATCGGGGGAAATGCGTACAGCCGCAGCCTCGGCCACGTCTGCGTCATAGCATCCAGCCCCAACGGAGCTGGATACCTGAGAGAGAACCACAGTGGACAGTGGGACGTCTCTTGAGACGCGAACAGATCCACTTCCACTGGGCCGAATCTCACGCACATGGCCTCCACCACCTCGGGGTGGAGTCGCCACTCCCCGGGCCTCAGCCCCTGCCTCGACAGGACGTCTGCCCCTTGATTTTGATCCCCGGGGACATACATCGCTCTGAGAGACGACAGTTTCCCCTGGGACCACAGAAGGATCTGGTGTGCCAGTCTGCATAGAGGGCGCGACCTCAGACCCCCCTGGTGATTCAGATACGCGACTACCAACATATTGTCCGAGCGTATCAGGACATGGTGGCCACGGAGGTCCGGGAAAAAACTCCTCAGAGCTTTGTAGACCGCCAGCATTTCCAGGCAATTGATGTGCCAGGAAGAATGCTGGGTCTCCCACAGACCTCTCGCAGAGCGGCCGTCCATGACCGCGCCCCAACCAGTGAGGGAGGCATCTGTTGAAACGGTCTTCCGGCAACATGATGCTCCCAGCACCGGTCCCTGGGACAGGAACCAAGGTTTCCTCCATATGACGAGAGAACGAAGGCATCTGCGCGTTACCCTGATCATACGGAACGGATTTCCCCTCGGGGAAAACCCCTTGGCTCTCAACCACCACTGTAGGGGTCTCATGTGTAGCAGGCCAAAAGGTATGACACTGGACGGTGCTGCCATGAGCCCCAGCAGTCTCTGAAACTGCTTCACAGTGAGGTTGTGGCCTAGCTTTGCTCTGGAGACCATCGCCCGTATGGACTCCACGCGTGCGGGAGACATTTGTGCCCGCATCGTCGTGGAGTCCCATATAACCCCCAGGAATGTAGTCCTCTGGGAGGGCGTCAACACACTCTTCTTTGTGTTGAGTCTCAGCCCCAGGCACCTGATGTGGGCCAGAACGACATCTCGATGCCGAACTGCCATCTTGCACGAGCTGGCCAATATTAGCCAGTCGTCGATGTAATTGAGTACACGGATGCCCTGGAGTCTCAGCGGAGCCAGTGCTGCATCCATGCACTTGGTGAAGGTGCGAGGGGAGAGAGCTAGGCCGAAAGGAAGAACCCGATACTGGTACGCTTCGCCCCCGAAAGCGAACCTCAGGAAATTCCTGTGACATGGAAGGATGGAAATATGGAAGTATGCGTCCTTTAGATCTATCATGACGAACCAGTCCTTGAACTGGATCTGACTCACGATGGCTGATATTGTGAGCATCTTGAACCTGAATCTCCTCAGAGACCGATTCAAGTGCCTGAGATCTATTATTGGACGCAACCCCCCATCCTTCTTGGGAACAATGAAGTACCGGCTGTAGAACCCGGACTCCCTGTCTGGCGGAGGAACACGTTCTATGGCCTCCTTGACCAACAGGGATTGAACTTCTTGTTCCATAACCCGAACCTGCTCTGGGCCAACCACAGTCCAGACCACCCCGTTGAACCTCGGAGGAGGAGAACTGAACTGCAGCCTGTAACCCAGCTCTACAGTACGCAGGGTCCACGCAGAAATATTCGGAAGGCATGACCATGCGCCGAGATAATCTACTAAGGGAACCAGCCTCTCGAGGCTGGCCTCGGGTGTTATTCGAGACTCGTTCCCGACCCCCTGAAACGACTCGCCGGCAGGGAGCGGTCGAAAACGGTTTTTTGGTGGGCGGACGCATTCGCTGCCCAGCCGCAGGTCTTAATAGAGGTGGCTGGAGCGGCGTGCGTACACGGGAAAACAGTGTGGCCCGAAGCGTACTGGACGGCGGGAACACGACACTGTTTTCCCGAGAGCTCCGGGGAGGAGGCGACCTCGATCGCACCGCCCCGGGGGGGACAGCTCTCAGCGTTCCGGCTGCAACTAGGACCGCTTGTTGGAAGCCTTCTTCGCCTGCAGGACGGTTCTCAAATTGACCTTAGGCTCAGAGGGCTTGCCACGAGAGCGCCGTCTCCTTTGCCAGGCTCCCTCGGGAGGGGCGCGGGAGGCGACACTCTCCTTTTGCACGTACCGGTGCGAGGAGCTGGCAGGTGGCCGAGGCTGCCCTTTGGATGCAGCCTTCCCCGAGGAGCCAGAACGGCGAGGAAGGTATTCCTGGAAGGCCGCTGACTGTTTTTTCACCTCCTGAAACCTCTCAACGACGGTACCAACCGCGCCACCGAAGAGGCCAGAAGGCGAAATCGGGGAGTCTAGGAGAAAATGTTTTTCTCTCTCCTTCATCCCTGACAAATTCAGCCATAAATGTCTCTCCACACACACCAACCCAGCCATGGAGCGGCCGATGGCACGAGCCGTCTCCTTAGTGATGCGGAGAGACAGGTCGGTGGCCTTCCTTAGCTCCGTGATGTCACTCGGAGAAGGACCCTCACCCTCATCAAGCTCCTTGAGGAGGTCGGCTTGGTAGGCCTGCAAGAGCGCCATAGTGTGCAGGGAGCTACCAGCCCGCCCAGCCGCCATGTAAGCCCTGTCCACCAGCGCGGATGTATCGCGGCATGGCTTAGTGGGCAGGACCGGGGCCTTAAGGGATGATGCGGCCTTGGGGGAAAGATAACTCGCGAGAGCCTCCTCGTCCCATAACCAGACTCATTCGCCCCCAGCACATTAGAAAAATCAAGTACTGGGGGGTTAGAGAGCCTGGCTGAATAAGGCTTCCCCCATGACTTACATAACTCATTATGTAAGTCGGGAAAAAAGGGAAGGCCCCGGCGTGGAGTTTGAGCTCTGCGCTTAAAATATCTCTCATCTAGCTTACTCGGTGGCTGGATTTTTAATTCTTCTTCGAGGCTCGCGAGCCTGGCTGCTTGACTCATCAAACACGGCCAGCCGCGAGCGCAAACATCTGAGCGGCAGCTTATCACACTCGCTGCAAACGGCTCCCTCGAGAGCCGCTCTAGCGTGCTGCACACCCAGACAAAGCACACACAGCTGGTGTGTGTCCGTGCCCGTAATATAACGCGGACACGGAGGCACACACAATCTAAACTGCTCGCTTGCCATATTGTGCTTGTGAACTGTAAAATAGACAGACAACAATAAATAGGACAGACAAATCACACAGAGCGCTTTAGCTGAAGAGCAAAACAGCTGATATGTGTTGTTGCCGGCGTCCCTTTGTATCTTCCGGGTATGCCGTCATCTACTACGTCATGACGCAGCACCAATCAGGATTGGACAGATTTCATTCATTTCTTCAGATGCACTACGCTGGGGGCATTCCCCAAAGTGTCATAACGATGACGCAGTTGAGTTCCCCTCGATGGGGAACTGGCAATACTTCGCAAAGTGTTAGTAGAAAGCATGGCTCAACAGGAAGTGACTGTAGAAGAAAATGAGTGATGTCAGTATTCAGGTGAGGGCTCCCTCTGTTGGTTGGAGGCAGCAGATGTTACAGGAATTCTAATAGAAGAAATTGAGTGATGTCAGTATTCAGGTGAGGGCTCCCTCTGTTGGTTGGAGGCAGCAGATGTTACAGGAATTCTTCTTCTTCTTCTTCTTGTTTCCTAAGGAGCATTATCGCCACCTACTGTGCTGGATGGCAAATTAACCTTGGGTGATTAGTCTGAATTTTTAAAACTGTCTGCCTGTCTAACTATATCATCCCACATACATCATCATTATTTATCATACCTGCAATTGAGGTTTCATTGAGCTTCATCCTGCGTTCAGCTCCTCCGTCCACACTCAGCCCCCATGGCGGGTTCAACATTACACACATATTATAATCTAAATCCCAAACCAGAATCATATATAAACGCAAATAATGCTCTATATATCTGTCTATATATCTGTCTATTAAACCTTTACCTAGAATATCCTCATTCTTCATATTATCCTCTCCATTCTTCAAATGACTGAATAACACATCCCGAAAAATATTATACTTACTACAAATAAATAATGCATGACATACATTTTCAGATACACCACATACATCACATAATCCATTCTCATGTAACCCCATAATTGCCAGTGTTGAGTTTAACCCTGTATGTCCCAGTCTTAACCTAGATAGCAATACCTCTTCTTTCCTATTTCCTCCCTGGCAATTTATCCTCCCTACTGTCTGTGTGATACTATGACACCATCTCCCTTTGCTACTACTATCCCATCTAATTTGCCACTTATTCATTAACTTCCTCTTTAAAATCGATTTTGCCTCCTTTTTCCCCATAGGTACTCTAACATCAAACCCTTTCTCTTGTCTAGTGCTTTTTTTGCTAGTTTATCAGCAACTTCATTACCAGATACCCCAACATGTGCTGGTACCCAACAAAAATACACCACTATTCCAGCCTCTTTCAGTCTGTATAATGACAAGTATATTTCCATTGTTAAATCTTCTCTGTCTGATCTTGCATGTACTATACTAATTAAAGCTGAAGAAGAATCTGAACATAGGACTACTTTATTTGGTCTAACTTGTTCAACCCACCGTGATCCTATTATTATAGCTGTTAACTCTGCAGTGTACACGGACATCTCATCAGTCAACCTCAAACTAATCTGTTTTTTAAAAAGTGGAATATACACTCCTACTCCAACTTTTTGACTGATAGGTTCCTTAGAACCATCTGTAAATATTTGTAATACTGAATAAAATGTGTTATTTAAAAAGGCATTAATCTCATTTCCAATGTACACCTCTTTGGGTTTGTGCAGTAAACTCAAATCTACAAGCGGCTCAGGGACTTTCCATGGTGGAGTATCAGTAAGTGGTATATTGGGACAGAAGATCTTATTGTCCATGCAACATTCCTTAGCCCATACTCTGCTCTTCCATCCAAAACTGTGTCCTTCATCATATGAGTATTCCCAGCACTCCTCCAATACTTTGCGAGTAAGGTGATTCTTTACTGATTGTTGAAGATTTACCCAATATGTATTTGCCAATTTTTCCCTTCTTATATCTAGAGGCGTCTCTCCCATTTCTACTCAAATTGCATCCACAGGGGATGTTTTAACTGCTTCACAACATATTCTTAATGCTTTGAATTGAATTATATCTAATTTTTTCAGCAACGACTTTGATGCCGAACCATTTACAATACATCCAAAGCAAGAACGAATCAATGCTTGATAATGCACAACAATGCACTACGGCTAGCTCCCCACTTGTGACTAGCAACCGTACGCATGCAATTTAAGATTTTCTTACACTTTGACTCAATTTTACTGATATGGCATTTCCATGTTAATTTTCCATTAAACCATAATCCAAGATATTTAAAAATAGGTACTCTTTCCAATGTTTGATCATATAACTTCAGATCTAAATCTTCATTCCTCTTGTTCTTTGTGAATAGCATATATTGTGTTTTAGAGACTGAGAACTTTAGACCCCAATCCAATGACCATTCTTCCACTTCTTTAATTGACTCCTGTATACCTTTAACCACATTTTTAATATTACGGTCTCTCTTCCATAATGCTCCGTCATCTGCATAAAGAGCCAATCCTATTCCTGGTTTATTCACTTGATCAAAAACATCATTGATCATTAAATTAAACAATAATGGACTTATTGCACTACCCTGTGGAGTTCCATTTAGAATGTAATAAGTAGCTGATAGTGTTACAGGAATTAACTTAGCCTGAATTATTTCTTTGGTAACTTTATGCCAAGGACCTTTAAACCTTTGTTGAAGTGCCCATCCGCAGACCATGTGACGCTCCAGATGGAACACGCATCCACATGCCTTTAAAGCAGCCACACAAAGAGCAACTGTGCAAGTATTCGTTTATCGAGCTTTAAGAGCATTGAGATTGTGTTTTTCTGTGTTGTCTCTCGAAGGTTTATTGTCTGTAATTTTGCCATTCCCTGTCCCTTTGTGATTTCTCTCTCATTCTCTCCCTTTCACTTTCATTGTCTTTCATTGTTCTTTGTTTTGTCGTATGTATATATATTTTATTCCATGTAATCTTTAGTTCACCTGTATGCGTAGTTACATTTATTAAATACATTATATTCATTTGATTGTCTGCCTCGCGTTCATATCTCAAAAGTCCCTTTAATGTTGCGATCGAGCTACAAGTTTTAAAATTGTTGATACTTAAATAGTGATTTTTATAGAACAGTAAAGTAATCTTCCTCGTGACCAGAGGAGTTTCTCTTGAAAGTCTAAGGAGGATACATTTTAGGAAGTTTGATAAAGATCGGATGATCAGTTTTGCTGGACAACACAGATCAGTCGATGATAAATTGATCCCCTTTGAGGTTATCTTTAGAATCGATCTATTTAAGACATTTGACATATTAATATTTAATTATAATTCATTGTGATTGATTATTGATAGTACAATTGATCTAGTTTTGCCTACTTGTATGGAGAACTAATTATAATTCGTTGTATTTGGTGGTCCATACAGAGACCGTGGCAAATCATTCCCTTACGGGGAATTTTTTTTTTTGTAGGTGATTCATGTTTCATGATTCGTTATTAAAATCATATTCCCTTTATCTGAGCTAATGCATCTCCTACATGTTCTTGTTTCACAAAGCAATAAAGCACAATGATCATTTTCATTCTTAAATCAGCTTTTATTTTTAATGTTTCACAAATGTTTTTGACTTTTGTTTGGATAACTGCTGTAATACACTAAGAGTAATATTAATATGAAAAAAATATTACTATTAGTTTTGAAATTGAAATATGATCGTTCTTAAACAATTTTTGTGGAATATGCTGGATTATTTCAAATGAATGTCTATGGATAACATTATGAGTAAATACTTTGTAATTGTGGTTAATAATAGTTTTGTGATATTTCTATTTTACTCCCGTATTTTTTATTTTTTGTGTGTGTGTTTTAGAAAGTTGATGTTCCCTCTCAGTCCAAAATTGCTCTATCATGAGCATATACAGTAGCACAGAATGCAATTTCATGTCAGCAAGACATTACTTAAAAAAGTGTTAATGGAGTATTAGCAGTCAGAATAAAAGACAAAATGCTCAAAATACAAACTTTATTCAATTACAAACTTTTAATTAATGACAGAAAGGGAGAAAGTGAGTGTGCAGATGAGCAAAGATTTATTGTGAAATGTGTTGAATAAAAACACGATGAAGTGTTCTTTTCACATTTGAAAAAAAAGTAAATGCATGAAAATCTGTCCACTTCCGTGAGTGCATCAATCACTTCTTGGGACTACTTGAGAATGTAGAGGCTTCTTTTGGGGTTATGAAAGTTCCACTGTTAATTAATTGATTAATTCCTTCGAATGTTTTCCATTTGACATTGCAGACCTATATGATGGGGTACTTAATTTTGTCATGCTGCTGTAGCAGCACAATGTAAGGGGTGGGGAGCAACCATTAAAAATGCTTAGAAACAATGTCCATATAAAAATAAAAGAGAGAAACACATTTCAAATTGAATTTAATTACAAATAATTAGGAAAATTAACTTGTAAAGGACCGACCAGGCTGAACAAAGAGCTAGTTGTTAGCTATGATGGATTTGATCCAGTCAGTGTAGCGACACACCTCAGTATAAACCCCAGGAAAGCGTGGTTCAGCACAGCCTTTGCCCCAGGAAACAACACCTTTCAGTTTCATCTTGCACACTACAGGACCACCAGAATCCCCCTGAGAAGAAAATTGGAAAATGAAAAGGACAAAATTGTGGTTTGTATAAAAATTTAAACGCATATAAAGAGGAAGACTAAATCAATAACATATATACCTGACACGAGTCTTTGCCTCCCTTCATGAATCCGGCACAGAACATGTTTTCAGTTATTTCTGCACCATATGATCCCCTACACTTTGCCTTTGAGACTACAGGCAAATTCAAACACTGCAGGACAGAAGCAGTGTGATCTGGAAAAAGAATATGAACAGTGCTAAAACTTGTATAATGACTAAATGCATGTTTAATATATTACATAAAAGTATAAGAAGATTTTCATTACTCAGCCATCTCACCTCCAGTTCCATCATCATCACCCCATCCAGAAACCAAGCACTGCTCCCCTGCAGAAGTGCAGCGGGCTGTCAGACAGATTGGCTTTACATACTTGTTGATGATGGCGGGCTTTCTCAGCTTGATCAGCATGATATCATTGTTAAGAGTCTGATCATTATAGTTTGGGTGAGGAATCATCTTCTCTGCATTGATCAGCTGCTCTGTGCTTTCAGTAACAGACACGTTGTGCTTTCCCAGGTGGACGACGAGTTGGCGTCTATTTGAAAAAAGAAACTCATATTTTACTCAGCCCTAATATAATGTGTATCAGAATATTGCTACCTACATAGTAGGTCTATAGTCTTAAATAGGGTTTACCTAGTCTAAGATACATAATGGTTATGGCAAGATAATTACAGACAATAAAATCCTGCATAGTATGCTGAATAATAATTTAAAAAAATCTATTTATTGAAGCCAGAGAAGAGGCATATATAAATACTGACATAAATGTAAATTTGTTTCAAAACTAAATATTCAAAATTAGAGCTGCATGCCAACGGTTGGTAGACTAATGTACTCTCATCTTTATTATAATACAGAATGTGTAACTTTTTTTGACAGCCTTTCTTTTTTTTTTAGAAATTATGAAAATTTTAGTACACATTCAGAAATGGTAAACAATAACAACCTGTTGCTAATCGATTCCTTATAAGGGTACTCTTTAGGGAAAAGCTAGTTTGATGGTAAAGTAGCATTAACATGTAAAAAAAAATATACAGGTTAAAGGGGGAGGTTATATACTCACGAGAAGTTGCAGTGAGCTGCAGACACAATCCATCTCTTATTTATCAAAGATCCTCCACAAAAGAAATCCTCATCCGTAAGGTAAACTTGCCAGGGCTGGGAGTGGGGCCGACATTCATAACCTCCAATGATTTTATCACCTGTGCTGTAAACTTTATTAAAAAATTAATTGTTCTTTTATTAATATTAATGCTAAAGACTATAATACATATCAGTGTAGGCATAAACAAACAATTGTCATGAATAAAGACTAATAAGAGAGATACATACCCACAGCCACAATCAGAAAAATGAACACAACAGTCTTCATTGCAGTACAGGAGAGAAGGACTGCTCACAGCTTTAGAGCACTTCTGCAAAAGTTCAGGATTAGCATTCATGTTTTTAAGCAATTTTTTGAACACCACACAGAACCTAACAGCCAATAAGATCACAGGTCATAATAAATGTGTTGGAAGGAAGCACTGACTTATGACAGTATGAAGCTTATAAAAACAGATGACCAAGATGCTGTTTTACTTTTTGAGTGATACACAACTTAAGACTGAAGACTTTTTATTATGTACAGACAGTATATCTATTGTTCCCTTTCGTTGTCACTCCGAGTTACGTCGGATGACGACGAATGGGGTTTCGCTTAGAACACCTATCTCTGACTTCGCTTTACGAGACGAGCTCTCTCCAGTGTTGGTGTGACGGCGATCTGCAGCGAGTTCACATTGCCTGCTGATCTGCCAGTGTGTGTGTGTCTCCCCGCGCGCTTCAACATAGCAGAGTTTTTTCTCCTCTCATAAAAGAGCTCGCACGCGGCACGTCTTTTTAAAGACGGCTCGCCCGTGCATTTCTGGTTGCAGCGGACTGGTATCGGACTCTGATGGGCACGAGCGCTGTCTAGTGTGTTTGGGCTTTGATCATGCTTGAACAGCGCTCATGGATGACTCATGTTCTCTCTGGGAACGTGATCATCGCGTCATATAGGTCGAGACTCGGTGAACTCGCAAGAGTCAGAGTCCCTCATCCACCCCCCGATCTTCGGCTGGTGGCCAGGGTGACCTGAGGGTGTTGGTCTGGAACAAGGCGCCGACTCTGTGTCCGTGACCCCAGCCCCCCTCTTCAATGACAGTGCCCGCTAGCGAACTGATGATTCCACGAGTCTACCCTAAAAAAAAAAAAAAAAAAAAAAATGGGTGGCCCGTGTGTTTTCATTTGAAGCTACAGAGGATGATGCTGTGTCTGTAGCAGCATCACTAGGTGGGCTTGATTCTTCTGGAAATGACGACTCGTCACAGCTGCCACCTTCTGGTCTGCATATGGCTGTGCCTGAGTCTGATCCGTAGATGATGGCCATGCTTTCCCGGGATGATTGGTTTTTGGGTGAGGCCGCCGACCCGCGTCCACGGCAAACCCCAATATCTTTCCTCCCGGACGTGCATGATGAGATCTCGAAGTCCTGGAAGACCCCTTGTCTTCTCGGGACTGCTCGTTGGTCTCATCCGCCTTTCCTCCCCTCAGGGGCCGCTGCCCATGGGTACACTGGGGTCCCCCCAGTTGAACGCTCTGTTGCGATGCTACTGTGTCCTCAGAGTGCTTCCCGGCGCAATCCTAAGCACCCGTCCGAAGCCTGTAGTTCTTTTCGTCTACACTAATCTGTGGCGAAATCCTATAGTGCCATAGGACAGGCAGCCGCCTCACTGCATCCCATGACCGTTCTGCTAGTCTACCTGACCCAGATGCTCATGGACATGCACGAGGGCGGGACTGACCCGAGGCTCTTCAGTGAGCTGCGCGCCGCCACTGACCTTGCTCTCCGAGTGATGAAAGTGGCCGTACGCTCTCGTCAGGTGATGTTTACTGGTCTGATGTGCAGGATGTCGGGCGGACCCGTCTGCTCGACACCCCCATATCCCAGGTCGGCCTCTTCGGCGGTGTGGTTGAGTGCTTTCGCCCAACAGTTCTCAACCACCGTGAGCAGATTGAGGTTATTCTGCCCGACGGCCCCGCCATCCGCTCAGATCCCTCAGTCTACCCACCGCCGAAGGCGCCCTCCCACGGTTCCAACCCCGCCCGTTCACCCGGGCCTGGCTCTGGAAGACCGTAGGACGGATGCCACAGCCCTCTCCAGCCCCGCCCCCCGCTAAACGCCAGGTTAAGCAGCACTTTTGAGATGGGCTGCTCAGAGATGAGTCTCAGTTATTTACAGGAGTTGGTAGAAGGGCCACTCCTTTCCCCAGTGGAGGGCTGGGGAAGAATCCTTATTCAGAAAGAACTGACTTTCTCGTCTCTGAGCATACAGCATTCACGGACGACACGGTGCGCCGCCTCCGAGCCGTGCACCCCTTGCCCCCTCTGTCTCAGAGCCGGTTGACAGTGTGTGTCGTCCTCGGACCGTACCGCTCTCATCCCCCTCTGTCGCCAGACCCCTGGCAGAGCAGGCCTTCCCTGGCCTTCTCTGTCAGGGTGCGGTTATGACCGTGCCCCCACACCGGGCCGCTATGCCGTCCACGTCTGGCCCGGTCAATGCACTTCATTGCACCACCGAGGGGACGTCTGTGGTTCTTGACTCCGCTGGCACAGTTGGCAGCCTGCCTAGAGCTTCCGTATCTGTTCCGCGCGAACCATCGGCTCGGCTATGCGATTCAGTTCGCATGGTCCCCTCCCCGCTCAGGGGAGTCCGCTCCTCTATGGTCAGTGGCTATGCCCCTATCATGAGAGCGGAGGTTGCTACCCTATTGGCGAAGGGTACGATTGAGACTGTCCCTCCAGCCGAAATGAGGTCCGGGTTTACAGCCCCTACCTCATTGTCCCAGAGAAATCTGGTGGGTTACAGCCAATCCTGAACCTACGCATCCCAACCGCCCCCTTCAAAAAAACAGGCAGCTGTTCAAGATGCTCCTGGCCAAACGCATGTCCGGGTGTGTGCGGCCACAGGATTGGTTTGCAGCGATCGACCTGAAGAACGCCTACATTTATGTCTCCGTTCTCCTTTGACTCAGACCCTACCTACGGTTTGCTGTCAGGGCGCGCGCATATCACTGCGCTGTTCTCCCATTCGGGCTAGCTCTGTGTCCTCGCGCATTCAGATAGGTTGTCGAGGCTGCCCTTGTTCCTCCATGGGAACACGGGGTTCGCATCCTGAACTATCTCGGCGATTGGCTATCTTAGCTCACTCTCGAGACCAGGTTTTGTGAACACAGGGACCCAGTGCTCCGGCACCTAGCTCGTCTGGGCCTTCGGGTCAACTGGGAAAAGAGTAACTTTGCCCCGTGCAGAGGATCTCTTTACTCAGTATTGACTTGGTCGCCTTCTCCACTCAGCCATTGCTGACTTGCCTGAGACTTCAAGCGCAAGAGTGCGGTTCCACTGAACTTTTTCAGAGGCTCCTGGGGCATATGGCATCTGCAGCCGTGGCAATGCCGCTCGGATTGCTTCATATGAGACCGCTTCAGCTTTGGCTTCGCGACCGAGTCCCGAGGTGGGCATGGCAACACGGCACCCTCCGAGTACCAGTTACTCCGACCTGCCATCAGTACTTCATCCCGTGGTCGAACCTCAGTTTTCTACGGGCCGGAGTGCCCCTGGAACGAGCTTCCCGGCATGTTTTTGTCTCAACAGATGCCTTCACGGTCTGGGGCGCCATGTGCAATTGACATGCTGCCGCGGGCTCCTGGACAGGACCCCAGCGCCTATGGCATGTCAATTGCCTCGAGTTTCTGGCAGTACGCCTTGCCCTGCACCGCTTTCTGGCATTGCTCTGGGGTCAAACACGTACTAGTCTGAATAGACAATACCGCATCTGTAGTGTACAACTACCATCAAACTGGTCTACGCTCTCGCCGTATGTCGCATCTCTTTTGCCACCTCCTCTTATGGAGTCAGAAGCGTCTGAGGTTGCTTCGAGCCGTTTATATTCCGGAGCCCTGAACTGTGCAGCCGACGAGCTCTCACGGCTTCAGCCACTCCCTGGAGAATGGCGACTCCATCCCCAGTCGGTTCAGCTGATTTGGGACCAGTTCAGGGACGCACAGACAGATCTGTTGCCTCTCACGACTTGTCCCATTGCGACCTGTACTATTCCCTGAGCTAGGGCACGCTCGGCACGGATACACTGGCGCACAGCTGGCTGCGGGGCCCGCAAGTATGCGTTTCCCCCAGTGAGCCTTCTTGCGCAGACCTTGTGCAAGGTCAAGGAGGACGAGGAGCAGGTCATTCTGGTTGCGCCGTACTGGCCCACCTGGACCTGGTTCTCCGAACTTGTACTCCTCGCGACAGCACCTCCTTGGCCAATCCCTCTGAGGAAGGACCTCCTTTCTCAGGGACAGGGCACCCTGTGGCACCCTCGTCCCGATCTTGGAGCCTCCACGTAAAAGAGTGGCTCCTGAACGGGACCAGGCAGGTTTAAGTACACTACCACCAGCAGTGGTGGCTACCATCCCTTTCGCTAGAGCGCCGCCCACGAAACACGTCTATGCGTTGAAGTGGAACTTCTTCGTCAGCTGGTGCTCTTCTCGCCGAGAAGACCCCCGGAGATGTTTGATCGGCGTTGTGCTTTCCTTTCTTCAAGATGGGTTGGAGCGAAGGCTGTCTCCCTCCACCCTCAAAGTATACGTTGCCGCTATTGCCGCACACCATGATACGGTAGAAGGTAAGTCCAAAAAGTAAAGGGGAGCACGACCTGATCGTCAGGTTCCTGAGGGGAGTTAGGAGACTGAATCCTCCTCGCCCTCCTCTCGTCCCCTCTTGGGACCTCGCGGTGGTTCTAACAGCCCTGCTGAGTGCTCCCTTTGAGCCTTTGCAATCAGTGGAGCTTAAGCTCCTGTCAATGAAGACAGCACTGCTGGTTGCACTGGCCTCTATCAAGAGGGTAGGGGACCTGCACGCATTCTCCGTTGATGAAGCGTGTCTGGAATTCAGACAGGCTTACTCTCACGTGATCCTGAGACCCCGGCCTGGATATGTGCAGAAGGTTCCCATCACTCCCTTCCGGGACCAGGTGGTGAACCTGCAAGCGCTGCCCTCCTCAGAGGCAGACCCAGCCTTGGCACTGCTCTGTCCAGTACGTGCTCTCCGCACCTATGTAGACAGAACGCAGTGTTTCAGGACCTCAGACCAGCTCTTTGTCTGTTATGGTGGGAAGCTGAAGGGAAAGGCTCTCTCTAAGCAGAGGTTGTCTCACTGGATAGTGGACACCATTGCTTTGGCATACCAGTAGCAAGGTCGACCGTGCCCCCTTGGTGTGACCGCCCACTCCACCCGGAGTGTGGCATCCTCTTGGGCTCTAGTGCATGGCGCCTCGCTAACAGACATCTGCAGAGCTGCAGGCTGGGCGACACCTAACACATTCGCCAGATTTTATAATCTCCGAGTGGAGCCAGTGTCCTCTCATGTACTCGCTTCAACCAGCTAGTATTGGACCCGCTCAGGTGTCTTCGCTTGCTCGCCATTCCACTCCACGAACTGGATACGTGCGATATTCTCCACAGGTGAGCTTCTCCGAAAGCCCTGAGTTCCTCCTGCACTCCTGACGTCGGCGCCAACATCTCTTGCCTGAGCGTCGGCTAGGTGACTCCCGTGTGCATGGTCCCTCTCCGGAGCATCCCCCACATGTGCATTCTGCTGTAAGCCTCTTTGAGCATGTGTCTTTCCCTTGGCAAGCCACCTTGCCACCCCTGGGGTTGAAATATTCCACCTGCGGCTGGACACCCCAGTGTTCTCCATATGCTTCCTTCGGGTCATATGTGTATTCTCTAAGTCCCCCACCCCCCCCCCGTTTGGGCTGGCAATATTTTGCATATTGCCTCTAAACTATGGGATATGCTCCGCAGTGTACCTTGGTATTCCTGTGTTAAATAGGAGTCCTTCGTCCGTGCTAGTCTCACGACACGGATCTGAGATTTACGCAGGGCACTGGAAGACAGCTGTGAAGGTGGCCCGATTAGACTGGTAACCCCATCCGTCGTCATCCGACGGAACTCGGAGTGACAACGAAGGGGAATGTCTCGGTTACGGATGTAATCCTCGTTCCCTGAGTAGGGAACGGAGACGTTCCGTCTACTTGCCAATTCCGCTGTACCGCGGGGATCGCCTGAGTTCAGTCTCGGCTACTCAGTGAAGAAACATATCTGCATATTGCCGGCGTCCTCCTTTTATACCCACGAGGTAAGGCGGAGATACTCTATGGAAATTCCGCAGACCCATGGCATTTCTTTGCCATTGGCTCGTTTTGTAATACTCGAAGTCGATAGGTGTTCTATGCGAACCCTATTCGTCGTCATCCGACGGAACGTCTCCGTTCCCTACTCAGGGAACGAGGGTTACATCCGCAACCGAGACGTTCTTTCTGCTTCATGCATTCATTCAGCCTTGCGGGATGGTTTTTACTGGAAAGACGTTCGGTATATAAAATAGAGACGTTAAAATCGGCGTCGGCACATTCTTTTCAGGGATGTTAAATTGTTCGGTTAAAAAGTGATTTCATTTCGTGATCGAAGGCCTACATATTTTGCTTGTAATGAATGACATCGTATTTTTTTTCTTTCTCTGACAACAAAATGTTCCAAATTTTGTATTTTGACAATACGAATAAAAATAATAAATAGGCTTCAATTTCTTTACATTTTTATTAATTTTTTCTCTGCGACATTTTTTCCCCTACTGTGTTGGGAGCAAAATGATACACTTTGTATCTTGACAAGGGGCATAAAATAATAAATGCAATTTTTGTGCAGACTACATTTTTATTTTCTCTGTGGAAATGTAAATGTGAAATTCTGGAAACAAGATCTAAATTTAGCTGGATGGTCGGGTCGGAAGGAAAATTATTCTAAGCAGACAGCGGGTGAACAAAGAGAGTATATATATCGAGAATGGGTGGGTGCAGATATAACCCCAGCGGGAGCTGGCGGGAGCGGGACTTAAAAAAACTGTTCCGCGCAGACCTCCTCTACCCTAAGGTAGAACCTGATACTGCAGGAACTTCCTGTGATGTTGAAGGATGAAAATATGGAAATAAGAGTCCTTTAGAGTCCTATCGTGACAAACCAGTCCTCAGACATGATCTGACTCACAATAAGCAGGATGGTCAGCATCTTAAATATGAATTTCCTTTAGAGATTGATTTAAGGGTTGAAGATCCAGAATATGACGCATCCCCCCATCCTTCTTTGGAACCATGAAGTACTGGCTGTAGAACCCGGATTCGGTCTCGTGAGGAGAAATAATTCCAGCATGGAAAGACCGATGAAATTTCTCTACAGGCCTCATGAGAGGAAGCAAACTCTGCAGGGCCACAGTGATTAAGGGCGGACACTGCAGAACACGATCGTTGGAAACCAAAGTACCCTGAAGCGTACGATACGACGGGGAAAGAACATTTATTTCCTATGGCTCTGTGGAAGAGCGAATTCTCATCGTGTGGACTTTTTACCTACCCTTCAGGGCCGGCGCTCCGCACACGCACATCACGCACTGCGCGTAGGGCACCAAGTGCTTGGGGGGGCACCAAAAAATCTGGGTCGTGAAAAATCATCACAATATGCTACTAGTATAAATAACAAATAAAATATGTCTAAAGCATGTTAACACAAAAGCAATATACAAAAGTAATATAGGCCTAGACCAAATTAGTCGAGAAAAAGGTGAATCTCCTGTGCCAGTCTCCCTCTGGTGCCCCCCCTTCCCCACGTCCCAGTGGTCTGTTCGATTATGCCTCAATCAATGTCAAATTTGGCAGACACCGATCACCTCAGACATGGCTTCGAAAAGGCACCAAGAGTCGGGGGCGGAAAAAAGAAGAGACAGAGGGATGATACTCGCACGTCGCTTGCAGGTAAGACAATGTTTTAAATAAAAATTGTAGTTTTGTAGCGCGGGCGCCCTTGCGTCGTATATGCATGTCCAGGGGGGCGTCGCTAGTAGTGCAAATGATCCCGGGCTTTTTTAGCCCTGCATGATGTTGAATCTTTTATATTAACGGGGGTCCGGGGGTTTCTCCCCTGGGAAATTTTGAAACTTGGGCTGTTTAAGATGCAGCTAGTTTGTTTGAGAAGAAAAGGAAGACCGCTTAGATACGTTTTTTCGTTGTTGTTCTATGCGGATAATGCGGTCATTTTCAAGAGGTTCATAGGCCAAGGCCCAAGGGCGACATCTGTTGGTGAAACTGCAATTAGAAAAAAAAAACCCCACAATCTCAGTGTTTGTCTATTTGGTAACACTTTATTTGAAGGGGTGTGCATAAGACTGACATGACACTGTCATAAACATGACATAACACCTGTCATGAACATGAAGGAGTCTTTATGAATGTTTATGACTGTTGTTATTAAGTGTCATTCGGTAAATTATGACACTTTTAATGCAAAGTTGACATTGTTTAAAATGTCTTTGTTATGACAACTTGACATTAACAAAGACAAATATGTCTTTGTTATGACAACTTGACATTACCCAAGACAAAAATGTCTTGATTATGACAACTTGGCATTTGTTATGACAACTTGATATTAACCAAGAAATCATAACCTGTCAACCTGTCACAAATATGTCATAACAGGTCTAATTATCAAACTTCAAGCATTTTGCAGTGTAATAACCCCTAATGACATCTTTATAACTAGTACAATGTGTTCCACTATACTTGAGGACAAGTAAAATATTCATGACACAGTTATAATGGTGTCATGACGGCCAAAGTTGTGACAGGTTGACAGGTTATGATTTCTCGGTTAATGTCAAGTTGTCATAACAAAGACATTTCTGTCTTTGTTAATGTCAAGTTGTCATAATCAAGACATTTTTGTCTTGGGTAATGTCAAGTTGTCATAACAAAGACATTTTAAACAATGTCAACTTTGCATTGAAAGTGTCATAATTTACCGAATGACACTTAATGACAACAGTCATAAACATTCATAAAGACTCCTTCATGTTTATGACAGGTGTTATGTCATGTTTATGACAGTGTCATGTCAGTCTTATGCACACCCCTTCAAATAAAGTGTTACCGTATATTTTCATATTCACAGAGTTGTCAAATTATTAGGGCTGGGAAAAGATTAATCGCATCCAAAATAAAAGTTTGTGTAAAAGTAAATAAAAGTAATCGCGATTAATCTTTTCCCAGCCCTACAAATTATGTACAGAATTATTATATTGTGCCTCATCAGACCTCTTTTAAAGGTAAAATATAGTTTTAAATTTTAAATGTTCCAGTGACACATAGGCCTATATAAAAGACTAATGTGTGCAATATTTTTGTATGATGGTTATTGATGGTTCAATCAAAAATGCATTTCAGTAGAATCCCTGAATATTTTGTCTTGTATTTCTGAATGAAGGGTCAATGCTAAAATACATGCAAGGAGGAACTCAAGGCCAGGAGGAAGAACCATCAACCAGCAGTTGTAGCCAGGAACACCAGCCACCATCCAGCTCAGACTCTGCAACAGCACAGGTACAGATACAAGTCGGCACACAACTGCATCCGCTTCTCAAGGCAGAGTGAGTCCTGTCACTGAGGGGCCATCTGAGGGGCCAAGTGATACTGCAGAGCCATATGTTCCCCCTCCAACTGATCCTGCTCTATGGTCAGCTCACATCTTAGATGCTGATCGTGTGGAAATTGTGCGGAGAGGGCCTTTTAAAGTCAGCTCTGATTTTAATTTCCCTAAGGGACCGGATGGAAGAGCATTTCATACTAGCCTCCAGTTAAAAGTTCTCCCTAATGGAGAAAAGGTGCACAGGAGCTGGGTAGTGTACTCTCCACAGAACAATGCTGTGTTCCGCTTTGCATGCAAGCTTTTTAGCACAAAGATATAAAGCTTACTGCAGAGGGCCACAGTGATTGGTCTAACATCAAAACAAGTTTGAGGGGTCATGAGTGTAGCCAAGATCACACACAGTGCATGCTCAAGTGGAGAGAACTGGACACACGGCTAAAGAAGGGCATGGCAATAGATCAGCAGGAGTTGACACTACTGGAGGCAGAAAGGAAAAGGTGGCGAGAGATTCTCAAACACTTGCTCTCAATCACTCTCTTACTGGCCTCAAGAAATTTGTCTTTTAGAGGCTCTTCTGACTGTCTTTATGAGCCAGATGGCAACTTCTTGAAGAAAGTAGAGCTTATGGCAACATATGACCCTGTAATGGAAAATCATTTTGCCAGAATAAAAGATGAGAGTTCCCACACACATTACCTCAGCCATGAGATACAAAACAAACTAATTCAGATCATCTCTTCAGAGACACTACGCACCATTGTGAGACAAATCCATTTGGCCAAATATTTCTCTATCATTCTTGACTGCACTCCAGATGTGAGTCACACGGAACAGATGTCAGTCATAGTGCGCATTGTCTGTTTCCAACTGCAACCAAACATTAAAGAATACTATCTAGGATATCAGGGTTTCCGCGGGGTCTTAAAAAGTCTTAAAAAGTCTAAAATTCTGGACTTTAAATTTAAGGCCTTAAAAAGTCTTAAAAACGGCCAGATTTTCATCCTAGGTCTTAAATTTCATTTAGTCAGGTCTAAAAAAGTGTTTACCCTCGTTCATTTCCAGAAACGCTTGCCGCAGAAAGTTATTACAAAGTAGCAAAAAAGTATCGAGTTGTAGCCTACAAAGCGGAGCTCTAGAGCAGGGGTCTCCAACACGTCGCTCGCGTGCCCCAGTAGCTCGTGGCTTGACATGAGCTAGCTCGCCAGAGGCCGTTCACATATCGCGTCTTTTCCGCACTCAAAATGTATACAGTTTGTTCAAATGTAGGCGCGCGGCAAGCGTGCTCATAATTGAAGCGACGCGTTAATTTTTTTTACCAGGCGCAACGAGATGGAAAAAATCTAAACTTTTCAGAATGCCGCAAATGCACGCACCGCAGGTCATGTGACAGGAACCAACCAATCACCCCTTTGCATAACAACATTGAAAGCTCCGTCAACATGAAGGATGGGTGGCTCACCCAAACACTACTAATAAATATAAGCTAATGTGTAAATGTCAGTAATTTTTTTTGACTCATTCTTTTTATAAAAAAAAAAAATATTTAAAGGCTGAAATATGAGGTTTAACTTTGTATAAAACCTTTTTTGTCAAAACTTTATTTGAACTTGTACATGTTAGTAGATTACATGTTGCAAGACACTCTTTTAAAATCTAGCCATCATTTTTAATGGTATTTTAATGTTTATGTAAACAAAAAGTGCATATTGATGCTAATCAATTTGTTATTTGCTGTTTTTCGACATAAAACTTGTTGAATTGACTGTAGTATTAGTACTTTTTGAACAGGATTCTGTGATAACCGTGATAAATTTGGTCACTTTAATCATCTCATCATTTCCTCTCTAGTTATGATCAACTATGATCAACTAAAATCAACAAAAATTGTGTTTTTACAGTATAATATGCAAAAGTACAATTTCTATTAAAAAAATATCTACCTCTCCTTCTCTCTCTCTCACACACACACACACACACACACACACACACGATAGATAGATAGATAGATAGATAGATAGATAGATAGATAGATAGATAGATAGATAGATAGATAGATAGATAGATAGATAGATAGATAGATAGATAGATAGATAGATAGATACTCTAATGATCCCGAGTTAACTATCTATCTAACTTGGATAATGCGTCGTGTAGGTCTTAAATTTCAATCTTAATGGTCTTAAAATGTCTTAAAAAGGTCTTAAATTTGACTTACTGAAACCTGCAGAAACCCTGGATATATTGATGTGGAGAAAACTACTGGCCTTAACCTGTCCAATGTTGTCCTTGAGAAATTGAAGGAGCTTGGCATTCCTTTTGAAAATTGTCGAGGACAGGCCTATGACAATGGAGCCAACATGAGAGGGAAGAAGCAAGGTGTTCAGGCTAGACTGCTACAGTTGAACCCAAGGGCATTGTTTGTCCCTTGTGGAGCTCACACTATGAACCTTGTCATAGCTGATGCTGCCAAGTCCTCACAAGATGCCACTGGCTACTTTGGGTATTTGCAGAAGCTGTTCAATTTCTTCTCAGGTGCCACCCAGCGATGGTCCATTTTAACAAAACATGTTAAACTCACTCTGAAATCTTGGAGTGATGTTAGATGGGAGAGTAGGCTTCAGAGTGTAACAGCTGTCCGAAATCAAACAAAGGAAGTGAGAGATGCTCTCCTGGAGGCAAGGGAGGCTGTTAATGATCCAGTGGCAAAAGTGGAGGCTCGAGCTCTTGCTGAGGAAGTAGCTTCATTTCGTTTTGTGATTTGCTCTGTTGTGTGGTGTGAACTACTTACCATTACAAACCAGGTGAACAAGCTACTGCAATCCAGTTCCATGCAGCTTGATGTTGCTGTCAGGGTTATTGACAGTACCAAAATCAACCTCTCCAAATACAGACAATCTGGGTTTGATGAGGCTGTGTCAGCTGCCAAGGAACTCTGTGAGGCCCTGAATATAAAAACAGAGCTTAAGGAGAAAAGGCTCAGGAGCACAAAAAGGCACTTTGCATACGAAGGTGCTGATGAGCCCCTCAATGATGCCCTTAAAAAGCTTGAAGTCACATTTTTCAATTGTGTTGTGGACTCTGCTTTAATGTCAGTACAGGAAAGGTTTGAGACCATGACTTAAGTCAAAGAAAAATATGGAGTGCTGCTTGACTTCAGCAAAGTGAACGGAATGTCCAAGGAGGACTTGAAGAGACACTGCAATGAAGTACACAAGACAATGATGGATAAGGGACTGGCTGACATTGATGGACCTGAGATGATGCAGGAAATCAACCACCTTCCTCCGCTTTCACCACAGACATCTGCCTGGGAAATGCTGACATTTCTGCATAACAATCGGCTTCAAGAGGTATATCCCAATCTGTGGATTGCTCTTCATATTGCACTGACTCTCCCTGTCACAGTTGCCTCTGCTGAGCGAAGCTTTTCAAAGCTCAAACTCATCAAAACGTACATGCGTTCATCAGTGGGGCAGGAACGTTTAAGTGGTTTGGATGTCATCAGCATCGATGGGGACGTGGCTCGGAAACTGTCATATGATGACCTGATAGCTGATTTTGCAGCTAGGAAATGTAGGCGTGTGCCTCTGTAGGGCCTCTGACAACTGATGGTAGTGAAAATGTTTAATATAGTTTTATAGAATAGCAGAATGCATGGTCTCTTTATATGGATGTAGTCCCTCTGTTGAGTAAATTCTAATTCAAAAATTCATACTTGTACTGTTATTTCCTCTTTAAGCTTTTTTTTTTCACTTTTAACTTTCTGTGTTAAACATTGTTCAGTTCCAAATCTGTGTTTTTAGTAATTGTGGTGGTTTTTTGTATTTATAATTTTAACCTTTATATTATTTATTTCTTTTCATATATGGTGCCATTGTTAGTGTAAAATTGTTTAATTACAGCAGTTATTTTGGGAGTAAAGAGAACCTAACTAAGAAATTCTGAATGGTTGTTATTGTGACAATGAAGAAAATCTGTGCCGCGAGTCACATAGCTGCTAATAGTTTGTTTACTTTCACTTTCATTTTAGCGTGATTTTGGGTGGAGCGTGTCAATTAACAACGGAAGGAAGTGTATTTAAAGGGAGTGTGTAGTACCTGAATCTAGAGCGTCATCTGTTTGTTTGCACATGAGGTGTGCCAGTATGAGTGATGGTTTGGTGGAAAGACAGCGTGCGTGTCAATCAGCTGTTTCATGTGAAACGAAATATGTCTGGTGCGTGACTGAAGCAGTGCGCTTCCAGACCGACCGTCGTGAGCTGTTCTGAAGGCAACGCGGAAAACTGCTTGTCCACCTATCTTGGTGTCTGCTGACTCGCGATACTCATTGGTGTCTTCAATATCTGCAAACTTGCGTGACGCGGTCGGTTCCCGGCACGGATCTCGACGACCAGAGACCGCTAATGTGAATTTCACTTCTTATTGTTTCTTTTTCCTCCTTTTTTTTTTTGGGTCCATTTCGTTTTTTGTGTGATTTATGATTATGAACATGTGTGGAAAAATAAATATCCCTTGCGAACTGAAGTTTTTCCTGGGATTATTACAGTATTATAATTAATAATTACCTTGTCTGCTATCCTGGGTTAAGTTAATTGTTTGACAGGTCTGGTGTCCGAAGGTTTTTTCTTTAAAATAATTATAATTTATTTACGGTCGGGCCACCACCGTTACAGAGTGGTGCCCGAACAGGGACTTGAACATGAACATTTGAACTTGAACATTTGAAATTGAACTTTGGACATTGTGAACTGTGAACAATATACTTGAAAAAAAAAAACAACAACTCTGAAACCTTGTGACTGTAAATTTTATATTTTATGAAAATTTGTGAAACAATGAAATTAACCTTGTAAAGTTTATTTTTGTGGAAAAAAAAGAAATATATAAATATTTTTTTGTTTTTGTAAACTGTGTGAACGCTAATTAGAGTGCTATCTCTTAGGTGTCACAGTAATTGAGATAATTGAAGGTGACTTGCCTTGAACGCTTTTTGTTTTTGACTTAATGTTTTTTTGTGTTTGTGGAAAATATTGATTGAACATTTGTGAAAAGTTGTATTTTGTTTTTTGTAAAAATCTTTGGGGGGACAAACATTTACTGATACATTTATTTATTTATTTTTCTCACACCCAACATTCTTACACACAAACACTCATGGCAAATACCCCTCCTTCCCAATCTACTTTTGTGGAAATGGAGCCTCCACCAGACATCTCAACTCCAGTATGGCCGTCTGTACTGCGACCTCGGATGCCTCTGGTACCACCTCCAAGTGCTCCTGCCTTCTACCATACCCCTATTCCATTCAGCCCTAGTCATCCTGGAACCCATGTGCACATGTCTTTTCCTGCTCTGGCTGGCAGCACTCCAGTGCAAACCCTCACCTGGGCACCACAAGTGGATAACATGCAACTTTGTACTTCATCTGAAGGTGGAACTCCGTCTTCAGTGGCACAACATGATCTACCCAGCATTTTACAAACTCCTGGAAGGGAAATACAACAAGTCACTGCTCGGGTTCAAGGGAACTGGGATACCTTGTTTGATTTAATGACAAGACAAGAAAAAAGAGTGAATGAACTTACCAAGGAAGTGAAAAACACTTCTTCTCATCACAAGAGTCAGATTGCTGATCTTGCTGCAAAAGTGGAGGATAACAAAAGTCAAGTTTTCACTCTGTTTACTACCACTAAGCAACAAGAGGAGTCTGAAGCAGACAAACAGATTAAAACAATGAAGCTAATGATTACTGAAGAACTCCAAAAGGTGGAATCTACCTTGGTGTCGGAATTACGATTCATGGTTGATCAACTCCAGTCAGAGGTTCGACAGGACATCAAAGCTGTTCAAAAAGTATTTCAAACAAGCCATGATAAGATAAATTCACAACTCCAACAATGTGTTACACAAACTGATCAATGCCTCACCAGTTTCAAAGAATTGAAAAGTGAAGTGGAGAAAGGATTTCAAAGTGTCAAAGAAAGTGCAGATCAACAAAAGTTGCGTGTATTGACACCAGATCCCAGCACCACCATTACTTCTGTTGTGTCTGCTGAGTTGTTGTGTAGCCACTAGATGGCAGGAGAGGCAAGGAGAAGGAGGAGAGTAGTAAAGAGAAGAAAAGATACACACTCGTGTCTGTGCTTGCTTCTTTATTTCATGATAACTAGAGATACAAAACATCACAATTGGCGACGAGGATGTCGATTACAGTTCCTTTACCAGCTCCATTCCTGCCATGCCCTGGCGAGCCTTCACTTACTTTTACCGTATGGCTCAAAATGTTTGAAAACTACCTACTGGTGATCGATGCTACTGGTGACGCATGGCCGGAAGAAAGAAAGCGAGCTGTTCTGCTACATGCCTTGGGCACAGAAGGACAAAGACTGTTTTATACCTTACCAGACACGGGAAATACTTACACGACGGCTGTCGCTGCACTGAAAAGGTATTTCATTCCTGCAGTTAATGTTGTCGCAGAGAGACACAAATTTAGGCAAAGGACACAGCGGACTGATGAATCTATGAATCAGTTCCTGGCTGCTTTACGGGAGCTTTCGGTCGCATGTGATTTCGGAGAAATGGAAGAACAAATGTTACGCGACCAGCTCGTGGAGCGAGCAGCTAATTCACGCGTTCGGGACAGACTTTTGCTTGAACCCGACCTCACGCTGAATAAGGCTGTCTCAATAGCAGTGCAAATGGAGACTGCATTTAGGAACTCCGAGATACTTTCCGATACTTCACAAGTACGGGCCATACAGAGTCAACGGAACGTAAAACAAAGGGACAGAAAGACAATACCTCCCCCATCATCAGCTGCGAACGCGAGACAGCGGCGTTCGTGTTACCGTTGTGGATCCAACAACCATATGGCTAACAAACCTTCATGTCCAGCGATCAAAGCAGTCTGCAATTCATGTGGAAAAATTGGGCACTTCGCCAAAGTTTGCCGATCATCACAGAAACAGGTGCGTGAGATTGTTATACCAGAGCTCACTGTATTATACATGAATGATCCTAAGACGGTGACAGACAAAATCCTCTGTTCAGTGCAAATTAAAACAAAGGATGGACATTGTCAACCAGTGGAGTTAATTGTGGACACGGGCTCATCAGTATCTATACTGCCCGAGAGCATTTACCGTAAACATTTTGCTTCATGCACCCTCAATCCAGCTACAGTAAAATTAGTTTCTTATTCCAAGGAGATTATTCCAGTGCTGGGCTGTTTCTCTACAGACGTCTTCCATGATGGTAGTACAGCAGCGGGCACGTTCTATATAGTAAAATCAGGCTCACCTTTGCTGGGAATGGATCTGCTGAAGGCACTTCACTGCCGTATTGAAGGCGATGCTGTGATTACACACGAGAATTCGGAAATACTGCCAGTGCATACTGTAGGATGCGCAAGCGGATTCATGCACAAAGTGAAAGTGAAAGAAGGTTTCATTCCAGTTCAGCAAAAATTGAGAAGACTGCCATTGTCAGTCAGGCAAGCAGTGTCTGATGAACTGAAACACCTGTTGGAGCATGACATCATTGAACGGGTGGATGCGTCTCCGTGGGTCTCCCCAATTGTGGTGACACAAAAAAAGGGAGGTGGAATTCGCATGTGCATTGATTTAAGGGAGCCTAATAAGGCTATAGTTGTTGATAGCCACCCCTTGCCCCATATAGAGGAACTGTTGGCAGAACTGCGTGGGGCGACTGTGTTCTCTACCATAGACCTGGCCTCAGCATATCACCAGGTTCCATTGCACCCTGAAAGTCGGGATTTAACAGCATTTATTACCCAGGATGGACTGTTCCGTTATAAACGCATTCCGTATGGACTGGCTTCAGCCGCGCCTGCTTTCCAGAAAATGATGACAGTGATACTACACGGATTGCCAGGTGTTCAAGCATACTTGGATGACCTAATTGTTTACGCCGACACAGAGGAAATCCATGACACTCGTTTAAAAGCTGTACTTCACTGTCTGAACAAGGCTGGTCTGAAACTAAATATCGTTAGCCTCACAGCATAATTGCCTAAGACATATTTCAAATACAAATGACTTAGGCAATTATGCTATAAGGCTAACGATATGCAGAAATGTAAATTTAAGCTGCAAACCCTGAAATTCTTGGGGCACACGATTTCTAAAGAGGGATTACATCCAGACGCTGATAATGTAGCTGCTGTCGTGCATGCACCTGCACCCCATGACATAGCCGCACTGCGCTCATTCCTGGGCCTAACGTCTTGGTATAGTAAATTCCTACCTGATTACGCAACAGTGGTTGAACCCCTGCGTGAAGTTTTGAGAACCTCCACTGACGTGAACTTCTTCTGGACTGATAAGGCTGATCAAAGTTTTACCACCCTGAAGACGCTTCTATCAAAGAGCCCGATTCTAGCCCTATTCGACCCCCGATTGCCCACTTACGTGAGTACTGATGCTTCTAATTACGGTGTGGGAGGAGTCCTTTCTCAGCTACATGCTGATGGTACGGAGCGCATAGTGGCATATGCTTCACGAACTCTTTCGTCAGCTGAAAGGAAGTACTCGACTGTGGAGAGAGAAGCACTGGCTTGTGTGTGGAGTGTTGAAAAATGGAGGACGTATCTCTGGGGTAGACATTTCGTTCTGCGCACTGACCACCAAGCCCTTACAACACTTCTTACATCAAAAGGCACAGGTAGAGCTGGCATGCGAATTGCTAGGTGGTCAGCCCGTCTGTTATGCTATTCCTATGATGTCGCATTCCGCCCTGGGAGATACAACACAACCGCAGACTGTCTCTCTCGACTTCCCTTACCGGAGATGGGTGAATCAACAGATGAACCAGAAATGGTCGCCACTGTTTCTCACTTACTTGCCTTGTCAGTCTCTGAGTTTTCGTCTGCATCGGAGAGCTGCCTCCAGTTAGCTCAACTTCGTGAACAGATCAAGAACGGCTGGCCTAAAAACAAGAAGTCAGTGAAACAAGAACTAGAACCTTACTTTCATATCAGACATGAGCTTTCTGTGGAGGGTCCTCTCATTATGCGGGGGGATCATTGCCTAGTAGTTCCATTGTCTCTGCGTACAAGACTGGTGAATCTAGCTCACGAAGGACACCAAGGCATTGTACGGACAAAACAGAGACTTCGCGAGCTCTACTGGTGGCCGAAAATGGGCAGAAGTGTAGAAACTCTGATTGCCTCATGTTTGACATGTCAGCTGAACGACAAAACGGCCAAGCCTGCACCTGCACCTCTCATACCTGTGGAACTACCTAACGGTCCATGGGAAAAGGTAGCCATCGATATTGTGGGACCATTTGAGTCTGCTACATGGGATTGTCGCTACGCCATAACACTGGTAGACTACTACAGTAAGTGGCCAGAAGTAGCTTTTGCATCACAAGTGACAACTGATGTCATAACAACTTTCCTGGACACCATCTTCAGTAGAGAAGGTAATCCACATTGCTTAGTGTCTGATAATGGCCCACAACTAACATCTACTGCTTTTGCTGATTTTCTGAAGGAACGCAACATTCAGCATATGTACTCCAGCGTATATTATCCTCAGGCCAACGGGGCAGTAGAAAGATTTAATAAAGTGTTGAAACAATGCATCCAATCCGCAATTCAGGAAAAGAAGCCCTGGAAGGCAGCTGTGACACAGTTCTTGCATAATTTTCGGGCGACGCCACATGCTACCACAGGGGCTACACCTTTCGAACTCCTGCGCGGGCGCAAGATGCGTACAAAACTGGATGCCCTGCCTGTCAGCAGGGAAGTGAAGACACATTCTGAGATTAAAAACACTGTGACACGTAAACAGCAGAAATACAAAGACTACACTGACAAAAAGAGAGGAGCTAAGGTACCCAAATTCAAGGAAAAGGACTGGGTGCGTATTAAGAAACCAGAGCATGTCCGCAAAGGCTTTACAAGGTACACTGCTCCATGTTTGGTGAGAAGGAGAGTTGGTCCAAATACCTTCCTGTTGGAAGATGGGAAGAAATGGAATGCGTCTCGTCTCACGGGAGTTCCAAATGAGGTGTCGATAAGTTTGGGAAAGACTTTTAGGAAAGTGAACTTACAGCCTAATGCTCAGGAAAAGGAACAGCAAACAACTCCCAGAAGAAGTGTGAGAGTTTCTAAACAACCAGCTTGGTTGAAAGACTTTGTGTTAGATAAATAAATAGATGCAATGGTACTGAAATAGTTCATGATTCAAATACAGTCAATTGTTGTTTTGGTTGTTTATTAGGATTAGTTAAACGTTATTAAGGCACTCCTTAAAGAAAGCACAACGGAGTTAATATATCATTTGTTTTATAGCATAACTGGTTTTATAAGAGATAAGTTGTTTCTTTAAGTAATTCTTTAATTCTGTATTACTTAGTGGTTGGAATAAAGTATGTTATTATGTTGTAATGTTCAAAGACAGAACCCTAACCAAAATGCTTCAAAGAAAGGGGAAATGTTGTGTCTGCTGAGTTGTTGTGTAGCCACTAGATGGCAGGAGAGGCAAGGAGAAGGAGGAGAGTAGTAAAGAGAAGAAAAGATACACACTCGTGTCTGTGCTTGCTTCTTTATTTCATGATAACTAGAGATACAAAACATCACAACTTCATCCCTGCCATATGTTTCTGCTCTAGTGACACCAACTTCTTCAACCCCTCTTTTGACATCTGTGGTTAAAAGTGACCATATAAAATTAACTTTCCCCACATTTGGAAGGCATTGAGACGATGCAGACCCCCTACTGTACTTAACCAAATGTCATGATTTTATGGCTCTACATCCCCTGACAGATGCAGACATCCTGGCTACCTTCCGTACTGTCCTATAGCCTACGGAACAGCACGTGACTGGTGGGAAGTCAGGCGGTCCACAATAACCACGTGGAATGAGTTTGAGGCTGCATTTTTATCTGCTTTCTGAGGATTATGAGGACGAATTAGCTGAACGTATCCGTACTAGATTCAGAAAGAGACAGAAACTTTTAGAGACTTTGCGTTTTCTTACAGAGCTCTCTGTAAAAGATGGAAGGCCGATCTTACAGAAGGTGAGATTGTGAAGATGATACTAAAGAATATAAAGCCATACCTTGCAAGCCAATTACGTAGCCGAGTGAACACTGTGGAAGAGATGGTAAAATTAGGACATCAACTAGAGAAAGATTATGAACAACAGCTTCGTTATGACTGCGGTCGAATGGGCCCAAAGCATCTACCCACATCACAACGATCTTCCTCAAACCAACCTACTGAGAAAATCCCAGTCCAGTGTTGGAGATGTAGAGGACAGCATCCACCCGGAAAATGTCCACACTTTACCTCTCCCCAGTCATCCCAAGCACCTGGTCCACAGTATTCTATCAGCGGCAAACAACCTTATCACCCCAAGTCAGGTGGTCACCCGTCCAACAACTCTGTTGTTGCAACGAGAATTCATAAGTCACAATCAGCAACCAAGAAAACCTCCACCTCATCTACAAGCTCTAATGAACGTGTAGCGGTACCTCAACAACTAGTTGTCCCACTTTGTATCGATGCCTGGTCAGGAAAGGCCATTGTGGACACTGGTGCAAGCTACACACTCATCAATGAGAATCTCATGAGGCAACTTACATCCCCGGACCAGCTGCAACCGTGGTGCCGTGGTCCTCTTTATCTGGCAAATGGAAAAGCAGAGATTCCATTAGGATGGCTGAACACCACAATTCATTTACATGACCAAGCTTTTACCTTACCTACTGCTGTACTTTCCTCCCAAGCTCTAGCCTATACTGTAGTCTTGGGGTTGGACTTTATTTTCTTCAGTGGCTTGCAACTCAATGTCATTGATCAGAGATACTCCTTCAAGCTTGATCCGTCAAAGGAGTACCCTTTTCAACCAGGAAATCCAAGTGTGCCAAATGTAAGTCCCAAAAAAGAGAGGAGACAACTTAAGAAAGCCACACAAAACCTTTCTTTGTTAACTTCTGTACCCCCTATGTCATCGTCATTGCAAGTTCAACCCGTGGACAGTGTTGATGAAAAGACATTGATTAAAAAACTGTGGACGCTGCTCATTTACCCTTGGAAGGTAAGCAACAGTTACTTCAAATCCTGGAAGGCCACCCTCAGGTATGCACTCTCAGTACTGGACGTACTGAGGTTCTTCAACACCGTATCTATGTCACCAGTCAAGTACTCATTAAACAACGACCCTATCGTTTGTCACTCATTAAGCAACTCGCACTGGATGAGCAACTTGACGAAATGTTGAGTCAAGGGATAGTTGAACCCTCACACTCTGGTTGGGCATCACCAGTGGTTTTAGTACCTAAAAAAGACGGCAACTTTAGATTCTGTGTGGATTACAGAACAGTCAATTCCGTAACAGAAAGTGACGCTTACCCTCTTCCCAATATCACAAAGATCCTGGAATCACTCTCCGGAGCAGCCATATTCTCCACTATTGATCTCAACAGTGGATATTGGCAGGTGACCATGGACCCTGACAGCAAAACCAAGACAGCTTTCATCACTCCTGCAGGTCTTTTTCAATTTAATGTTATGCCGTTTGGTCTCAAAAATGCTCCCGCAACTTTTCAGAGGCCCATGGAGACTGTCCTGGGAGAACTAAGGAGAAAAATATGCTTTGTGTACATCGATGACATCATTGTGTATACCTTCAATACCACAACATTTCCATGACCTCCAGACTGTCCGCCATAGACTAGAAACTGCTGGTCTCACCAAAAACTTGAAAAAAAGTAAATTCTGTCTTCAAGAACTCACCTTCCTAGGACATGTTGTAAGTGTCAAGGGCATTTCAGCAGACCCTTGTAAGACTGAAGCCATTCATGCCTACCCTGTGCCTACAAACTTGAAGGAAGTTCAGCGGTTCCTCGGGTTAGCAGGGTGGTATCACCACTTCGTTGAAAATTTTTCCAAGATTACTGAACCCCTCAACGCACTGAAAAAAAAGGACATAGGTTTCAATGGTCAATTCAGTGTCAACAAGCTTTTGACCAGCTAAAGTCTTGCCTCACCTCACCGCCCATTCTGGGTCATCCCGATCTTCAGCGGCCCTTCATCATGTACACCGATGCCAGTGACACCGGTCTGGGTGCCATATTAGCACAACGGAGGGATTCTGGCAGAGAGGAGGTTATCGCTTATGCAAGTCGAACCTTAACTGGGGCCGAACTCAATTACACTGCAACAGAGAAAGAATGTCTTGCAGTTCTCTGGGCCTTGGAAAAGTGGCAACATTACTTAGAGCACAAACTTTTCACTGTTGTCACTGACCATTCTGCACTGCAATGGGTCATGAGATCCACTAAAACCACCAGCCGCCTCATCCGTTGGGTCCTGCGATTGCAGAAATTCGATTTTATTATTGAGTACCGAAAAGGGAAGCTAAATGTAGCTCCGGAAGCTCTATCCAGGTCTTCGTATACCCCAGGATGTAACTTATACACCAGCGGAAAAGACCCAGCGCTGCCTGTATCAGACGTTGTCCTGTGGGAAGAACAGCACAACGACCCCGAAGTTTCAACATTATTGCAATCAGTTGCAGATAATTGTGCCAGTCTGAGTGACCAGTACAAAATCATTGAGGACAAATTGTATCACAAAACATACCTGACAAATAACCAACTGCATTACAGAATCTACATTCCCAGCAGTCTCAGATCCACCCTTCTTCAGTACTATCACTCCACTCCCATCTGTGGCCATGGAGGAATCTACAAGACCTATAAGCGTCTTCAGGAAGTAGCATTTTGGCCTGGCATGTGGTCAGCTGTGAAACAACATGTGAGAACCTGTGTGAAATGTCAGACTCTGAAAAGTGATAACCGAAAACCTGCTGGAAAGCTACAGCAAATCACTACCAGCCGCCCAAACCAAATGCTGGGAGTTAACCTCATGGGTCCGTTACCACGTAGTACAAACCGAAATGAATACCTGCTGGTCTTTGTTGATTATTATTCAAGATGGGTTGAGTTGTTCCCCATTCATAGTGCCACAGCCCAGAATGTTGCCTCCATCTTCAGAAAAGACATGCTGACACGGTGGGGTGTACCAGACTTCATTCTCTCAGACAGAGGCGCTCAGTTTGTTTCATCTGTTTTCAGAGAGTTATGTGAGAACTGGAGTATTAATCCCAAATTAACTACAGCTTATCATCCACAAACCAACATGACCGAAAGAGTGAACCGAACTCTCAAGAGCATGATGGCAGCCTATGTGGACGACAACCATCAGAAATGGGACCAATTCTTACCAGAATTCAGGTTCCCCCCCCTAATTCAGCCGTTCAAGAGACCACTGGACTAACCCCAGCAGAACTCCAGCTTGGTAGGAAACTCCAAAGTCCAATGGACAAAATACTCTGTGGGCCTAATCTAACTCCAGACGCTGCCTCCTATGATGTAGTTCATCATCTCCATCATCTGCAAACTCAAGGCAAAGAGAACAACAAGAAAGCCAGAATGAGACAACTGAGCAACTATAACAAAAATAGGAGAGATGTAATATTCAAGAGCAAGGATCGAGTATGGTTGCGTAATTTTTCACAGTCTAATGCACAGCGTAAATTTAGTGCAAAACTAGCCCAAAAATGGAAAGGTCCTTACCGTATTCTCAAGCAGCTGGGTCCTTTGAACTACTAAATAGCCCTTGAAGACACAGGAGAAGATGTACGTACAGCTCACGTTGTCAATTTAAAAATGTGTTATCCACGGCTGAGGAATTTGTGTTACAGGAAAAGGAAAAACTCCCGGATATATTTCAAGAAGCCTCGGATGATGAAGATTTTCTAGGATTTTGATTTTTGTTTTCTCTCTTCTAAACAACCATGGGTTGTTGTTTTTTAGGGGGGGGGGGGGGGGGGGAGAGTGTGACGATGAAGAAAATCTGTGCCGCGAGTCACAGCTTCTAATAGTTTGTTTACTTTCACTTTCGTTTTAGCATGATTTTGTGTGGAGCGTGTCAATTAACAACGGAAGGAAGTGTATTTAAAGGAAGTGTGTAGTACCTGAATCTAGAGCGTCATCCGTTTGTTTGCACATGAGGTTTGTCAGTATGAGGTTTGGTGGAAAGACAGCGTGCGTGTCCATGTTAAACGAAATATGTCTGGTGCGTGACTGAAGCAGTGAACCACCAAGCATTTGTGCTTAGGGTACCCAAATGGCTAGCGCCAGCCCTGCTACCCTTTTATGAGCACAGTGAATTTGGACATAGCCTACTTCTTTTGTCACATACTGTTTTTAACCTACAATATAGTAGGGAAGTATGCGATTTCGGATGCTGTCCGTGAATTCAGTTTGTTCCATCCAGAGTCGTTTGAGTTTATGTGTATAAATATTTTTTTTTCTTTGGATCTCCTACATCGTGTGCTTACTACAACCATACAATGTGACAACACTGCACAGCTACAATGTTACTAAAGGTATATTTCACAAAATCAATCTCTACTGTGACTAAAACCATGTATATGGGTCCATTTTACACATTTATTAAAACAACAAATCCACCTTCAACCTGTGAAGGGAAAACTTTTTGCAGTTCAGGAATTCAGCATTTAACCCTTCTGCCAATCGAAAAGGTTTTACATGTAGGTAATCATTTGAGTCACAGTGGTGACTTTTTATCTTTCAGATGGGTATTTTGATTTGATCACCTTCAACAAAACAGAAAATCATGAAGTCTTTGACTGAATATATGGTATGTTTAATTACTGTGCATTTGTGTACTACAGTACTTTAATATTTATGTTATCATCAGACAATAAACGTCTCATTGGCCATCTCTTCCCTTTGTCCTGGGTTTGTGGAGGCCGTTTTGTCATCAGTGGGATAGAGTTTAGAGAAGTAAATAAAGAGAAGTAGAAATGTGGTCATTGTTACTCACAGAGTCTATGTACAACCTTGTACATGCATGCTTGGTCTTAAAAAATAAGTATCTTTTAAGTTAATTTTATTAAATAAATTAAGTATTAAGTAAATTTAGTAAAGTTAAAATGTACTTTATATACTGTACTGTACTGTATACATTTCAGATATACTTGAAATATTCTATTATGAAAGTAGTAGAAGGCCCTCTACATTGTAAGTGTACTATTTTAATACTTCTTGGGCCTAAATTGGCCCACTTTTTAATTAATAAAATATATATTTTAAGTGTACTTTAAGTGTAAAAGAAGCAATCTTTGAGTACATAAATAACTTGCATCTAGGTGTTTATCTTTTTTTGCAAATATACTACAAGTGAGCATCAGTAACCCAGTGGTAGTGCTAGATCTCTCAAATCAAATAATGAATACATGGTAGCTACATTTGTATACTACAAACAAAACCGACCAGGATATGTACTACACAATCGCAGATTATGTGAATCAATTTCAAATACAAATACAAATGAGTTGTAACACTTGCGGGACAGATGACATGAGAGATAATTTACTGAAATAAGATCCACAATCAGAGTTTCCCAACCTTTCTTCAGCCATGGCACCCTACACTCGATACAATACCTGGAAAAATAAACATTCATTACCATTTTCGATGCAATGGGGAAGATTTTTTTTTTTTTTTACTGAAAATATATTTTAGTAAAACAAACTAAATGTAATTTGTTTTGTCATATGACAGATATGCATGAACACTAGACAAATGCAACCAATGTGAATAGATCTCAAATTTCAGCAATGAATGAATGCATAAATTAATGAAATAATTATATTTGATTTACTGACAACAATAAGAAACATGAACACATGAGTATAAGAATCAATAAAAGCAACCACAATAAATAAATACATATACAAGTCAACAACATATGAAACATATTCAAGCTTATTGTTTTAACAATCACATATTCCAGGCGGTGAACCCCACATCCTAATGCCATCTCAACACAGTTCTGCGGCTTTATTTAGATGTAAGTTAACAGCTGTCGACCTTGAAGTACACTCACTCAAAACCTTTGATGGCAGCATTCCGCTTTATTCTCCACCGAATAAGCACTAGTGTGTGCTCATCTGTCCCTGTAACATCCAGACAAGATGTGCTCAATACTACATTTACATGTTGACGTTGCTGCTGATGTGTTAACTCACTTTTTATCCAACATAAAAGTTCCTCAATTTAACAACAGTACTAATGGACAAACAAAATAGATAACTTATGTTTTGTTACTTTATGTAGATTTGTCTATCTACTTAACATGTATCTAATGTAAGCAGTGTTGTCGTGGAGAGCAGGACGAGACCGATGGCCGTGAGAGAGCGGCACAAGGCCGGTGGCGTAATTCCTGATGAGCGACACCTGTGCGACGCACCGGTCTTAAATATACAACGCATTCTCATCCCAAAGCGTCATATACTGACGCTTTTGCCATTTTGTCTACATAATATACTATATACTACTGAAGGGTTGGATTCTGGAATCCATTGCTGCTTCAATGTATATCTATTGAGTGATTATAATCAAGGTATTAATCAATTTTTTTCCTTCTAAATATCAAATGAGTTGAATGACTTGGCTTATGAGATTTTACTTTGTTATAGAAGTTACCATTGTGATTACTGAAATGTTCTTTTCATGTATTCTCTAATGTCTGTATTAAATATCTGAGAGGTGACTGAAGGGCCTGGTACAAATAGCCACTGTGTACAGCTATGAAACTGTTAAATCTTCATGTAGGCCTACCACATTTCAAAACTAGAGGTTTTGGACCACATTCTGGACCTCTTTGTTCTTCTACATACTAAGCTTAGCTAATCAAGCATTTTGTTCATAACCTTTCACTTCTCATGATACAGTTCTCCATATATTTTTGACATTCCAGTACCTGTAAATATGTTTGGCCAACAATACTTTTTCCTCGTGTTTATAGCTAGGGAGTTAGCTTATGTTGCTGTACTTTTGTATACTTTTATTTTTGTTTTGGTAGTTTGGTTATGTTGGTTGTTTTGGTTGATTTTGTAAAGACTATTTTCTATTGTGAAATATAATGGTTATTTGGGTTATTCTTTTGAAACAATTCTGGTGCTGGAGTCAGGGTGGTTTCATGCTCTTGCACACTCATTCACCACCATCAAAACCACTATTTTTGCTTTTGCGTTCCTCCTTCAGACCAATCAGGAATTGTAACAATGTTAATTTCAACATTTAAGCTACTAATGTTTTATTAAAATCAAATGTTGCATCTCTTCATATTTAATGGACCTGAGCGAACATGAACAGTTAAATTATTTATTAACTACTGTTAACAAAGAATAACTACAGTACAAAAATTTTAAACTAAATTTTAAACAATTTTTTTTTTAGTTAGTTAAAGCAACACTTTTCCTCTTCGGTCGCCCTACTGGTTGGAAACGAAATTATCCATTACCACTGTTGTAAATAATTTAGCCTACCGTCGCACGCACGCTCGCTGTTTATCCAGCACCGGCTTTAGAATGAACGATGTCCATAGACAAGGTAGAGTATTTTACATGATTTCATGAAGAAAAACGAAAGAATGACTAATGTAGTGCTTGACGTAAAGCAGTTGAATTTTGTAGTTCTTTTTGTGGTCGGGTTACTACCGAGCCGCGCAGTTCAGTAGTGCCAGTAAAAGCCTCAAGTAAAGTGCAACACATTGTACCGGTTGCCTTTTTTTTCTCCTCACCTCTCCTCATGTTATGCTGTATTTTCTTCCTCAATGCTCTGTCTTCCTGTCCTGTCTACCCCCTTGTCATATTGTATGTATGTTTGTATGGACAGGTTGGATGGCTAATTTCGCTGGTACTTGTGACTAGTGACAATAAAGGCTACTACTACTAACACATTGTACTAGTTATAAAGATGTCATTAAGGGTTATTACACTGTCAAATGCTTTAACAACAGTGTCATTAATATTTCCCCTTACCTCTTTGTTATCTTTGTTAATGTCAAGTTGTCATAATCAAGTCATTTCTATCTTTGTTAATGTCAAGTTATCATAATCAAGACATTTTTGTCTTGGTTAATGTCAAGTTGTCATAACAAAGACATTTTAAACAATGTCAACTTTGCATTAAAAGTGTCATAATTTACGAATGACACTTAATGACAACAGTCATAAACATTCATAAAGACTCCTTCATGTTCATGACAGGTGTTATGTCATGTTTATGACAGTGTCGTGTCAGTCTTATGCACACCCCTTCAAATAAAGTGTTACCGATACGTTCACTCTTGTTATGATATATAATTATTATGATTATAACCAAGAATGGAATTCATTTTTGTCGACTTGTTTTTCTTGTTAATCTTTCAATTATTATTATTATTCTGTATGATATTTAATTTTTGAATCCTCATTGATCTGAGGCTAAAGTTAATCTCTGTGAAAAAGAAAGCCTGTAATACTCAAAATAGTTTGTTTGTGTACATGAACGTGTGTGTGCGTAAGCCCGAGTGTGCATGTATCCACACATGCGCAGGTCCGAGGCCTTAATCTTTGCAAGCACACATTTAAATATGTGAACATGACGATGAATACAGTGGTGCTCAGAATTAATGGTACCCCTGGTAAAAATGATAAAAAATGGCTATAAAAAATAAATCTGCATCGTTTATCCTTTTGATCTTTCATTCAAAAAATTGGTAAAATTCTAACCTTTCATTGAAGTAAAAGATTTGAAAGTTGGGGGAAATCACATTATAAAATAAATATTTTTCTCCAAAACAGGTTGGCCACAATTATTCATACCCCTAGAATTTTTTATGAATAAAATATCTATGAAGTATATTCCCATTAATATTTACCTTTTTTAGCACAGCAGGGTGACTAGGAACATGAAATTGTCTATCTATGACTTCTTGTGTTACAGGAGTTTAAATATGAGGAAGCACAAAGGCCAAATTCCCTTAATCATCCATCACAATGAATAAAACCACAGAACATGGTTCTGATGTGCATCAAAAGATTGTTGAGCATCACAAAATAGAAAGTGGATGTAAGAAAATAGCTAAAGAATTGAAAAATCCCATTTCCACCATCAGGGCAATAATTAAGAAGTTATAATCAACTAAAGATGTTACGATTCTGCCAGGAAGAGGACGTGTGTCTATATTTTCTTAATGGACGGTGAGGATGAAAGTTTGAGTGGCCAAAGACTCTTCAAGGATCACAGACGGAGAATTGCAGAGATTAGTTGAGTTTTGGGGGTCAGAAAGCCTGTTAAAAAAAAATCAAACAACCCCTACATCACCACATGTTGTTTGGGAGGGTTTTAAGAAAAATGCTCCTCGCTCCTCCAAAAACAAACTCCAGCATATTCAGTGGTCAGACACGACTGGATATTCAAACGGCACAGGGTTCTGTGGTCAGATTAAACTAAAAAAAGAGCTTTTTGCCAGCAAACACGCTAGATGGGTTTGGTGCACACAAGGATAAAAAGTATCCTATGTGTACAATTTAATATACCATTGGATCTTTAATGTTGTTGGCCTATTTTTCTGCTGGAGGTCCTGGACTTCTTATTCAGATACATGGCATTGTGGATTCTAGCAAATATCAACAGATAAAAAATCAAAACCTGACGCCTTCTGCTAGAAATCTTATAATGGGCCGTGGTTGAATCTTCCATCAGGACAGCGATCCAAAACAAACATCAAAATCAACACAAAAATGTGTTAGGGAGCACAAAATGAAGCTTCTGCCATGACCTTCCCAGTTCCCTGACCTGAACCATATAGAGAATGAGTGGGGTGAACTGAAGAGAAGAAGCACAAACATGGATCTGGGAATCTTGTGGATCTGGAGAGATTCTGTATGGAGGAATAGTCTCTGATCTCAGGTCAGGTGTTCTCCAAACTCATCAGGCATTATATGAGAAGACTCAGAGCAGTTATCTTGGCAGAAGGAGATTGCAAAAAGGTATTTAATAAAAGGGTATGAATAATTGTGGCCAACGTGTTTTGGAGAAAAACATTTATTTTATAATGTGATTTCCCCCCACTTTCAAATCTTTTACTTCAATGAAAGGTTAGGATTTTGCCAATTTTTTTAATGAAAGATCAAAAGGATAAACGATGCAGATTTATTTTTCATAGCCATTTTTTATCATTTTTACCAGGGGTACCATTAATTCTGAGCACCACTGTATGCCCCTGAACACTAAATGTTTCTCTTATTTTCGATTTCCCCCATTCATTTTCAATGGATGGTCATTTTTGACCAATATAAGCTCGAATCAAAGAGGCCTATCTGCAAAAATAAATACAAAACCTGACCTAATTTAAAGGTGCTCTAAGTGATTTTGGGTGACATCACTTCTTGTTGACGTTCAAAGTATTGTCAAACAAAACGAAGGCTAGCTCGACCCGCCCTCCTCGTCATCCCCTCCCCCTCCGTTGCATGTGCACTAACCCCCCAAACCCCCACCCCCAAAACATTCTTGTCTGTTATTGGCTGGAACACATTTTGTTATGTTCCGGGTCCGGGTTGGACCAGTTTGTTTTTGTTGTCGTTTGTGGAGCCTGGGCTAACTACAGAGACCGTGTTTTTTTACAGTGTGTTCAGGGGACAGGCAGCTAGCGGATAGTGAGGAGATGTTTGCTGTATGTGACAAAAAAAATCAACCTAAAAAACCTGTGACATCGCTTAGAGCACCTTTAAAGAAAATAAATTGACAAAAAGATTGAGTCCAATATTTGGTGATTACATAGCACAACAAGAGATGTATACGCTATTTCTGTAGTTTTTTTACCCTATGTGAGCAAAGTCTAAAAGTTTTAGTCTAATGAGAGACTAACTAACATTTTCAGGAAAAAGAAAATCATCTCTGGGTTAAAATGACCCGAACATAATGATGAACATAAGGATTAATCAGCGCAAGACGTTACTTAAAAAAAAGGTTTTATGATCATTTAATCACTCATTTAAATTAATTTTGAACAAAAGTTATAGTGTACCTTTAAATGCTTCATTAAGTAATTAAAATGAAAACATTCAGGTAGTGCTGAATTCATTTATTTGACTTGAACAGCTTTTGACATTAGTATATCACTCCATGAAATTGCATTGATGAACACATGAAATAATTACAGCTACAGGAACTACAAACTCTCTGGTCCTTCAGTAAGAGACATTCCCCCCCAAAAAACTCAATCTGCCATCTGAACAAGTGGAAGGAGAAGCAAACATATGAGATATGAAATGTTGAACTGATCTGCATTACTACAGCAACTATTAATGTCTGTATAAGCTGTCTTTATACAAGCATGAGAGCAGGCTGATCGTGACACTACAATGAGCATCAGATGTGGACTGGCTAATGTCATTTTTATTTTGTTTTTTTTACAAACCATCTAGAACTCAGAGCTGAGGAAAGACTGAAGCAGGGCTGTTGGATCAGTGTGACAAGATTTTTTAAGATGTGCAAATTAATGTTTTAATAGAAATTCATTTGAAAATGAATTTTATGGGTTAATACTTTTAAATTGAAATAAAGAAAATTAATAGAATTTGAAACTTGACAGAGAAACAACGTTTACATTGACATGTCGTCCACTCAGAGGTCAGGCTTCATCTAAAATATGACAGTAAATAGAACCATGAACAAACACATCAACATTCAATGATTTTTTTTTACATTTTCATTTGTTTGTGTTCCAGTTAAGTTTTATCATTTTCCATTTGAAGTGATATGCATTTTTATCAAATTGCATTTGCAAATCTTCCACATTTTTATTTGTGTATCATAAGAACTGAACAAATAACAATAATAATAAAAAAGTGTTCAAAAAGGTCACATACACACAATGGTCCCATGATCATAAAACTCCTGAATGATTCTGTGCACTGAGGCTGAATGCTGAACTTGATACAATGCAAAAACAACAACAACAACAACAACAAAAAAAGCAGTACAATGCAAAAACAACAATTGATCGCTGGTATCGGTTGTTTTCCAGAAAAATATATAAAAAAAATCTTGAATGAGCCCAAAAATATTTATTTTCAGAGATTATATGAATTAAGTTTTTTTTTCATACCCCAATAGGATTTTTAACACACACACACACACACGCACACGCACACGCACACGCACACGCACACGCACGCACACACACGCACACACACACACACACACATATATATACAGTATATATATATATATATATATATATATATATATATATATATATATATATATATATATATATATATATATATATATGTGTGTGTGTATGTATATATAATTTGCCAATTAGGTATGAAAAAATCTCACTGGAAAACAACACAAAAATACTTGTTTACGGAAATGAGCTTTGCACGCACGCACACACACACACACACACACACACACACACACACACACACACACACACACACACACACACACACACACACACACACACACACACACACACACACACACACACACAGCTGAGACTGATATAATGGTGCAGAAGCTTTGCTTGATACAGGAAGGACTGTAACTACAGTAAGGCATGGCATGATAAAATCCCAGCGCACTACAGTGATGGCATCAGATTCTCTTTTTAGATCCAAAGCTGTGTGTTAATGGCCAATAACACACTGAACTAGTGTGGAAGATTTCAAAGCTGAAACCCATGCAGTACAAAGCAGAAACAAAGTATCAACATGCATCATTTTCTGAACCCAAAACATTGAAATAATGTTAAATGTAATATAATATAATAAGGTGTGTGTGTGTCGGTGATGGAAAGCAAAGCATGGCTTTCCTTAAGTGTACTAAACTTCAATTTCAGGAGTTCCAGACCAAAACAAACAGCTTTTCAATAAAAGCTGCCTGACACATTCATGATAATACTGATATCCTGCCAGACATGAACACAAAGGACAAACAAGCAAAACAACATAAAAAAATAATAAAAAATGTGTCCATATATATTAACTCATCCGACAGCACATGGCAGAAAAACAACAGCTGTTTCTAACTTTTAAAAACGCATAATACTGAAATAAATAACAGCATGTTTTTGATAAACATCTTCATGTCTTGAGAGTCAGTAGTTTGGGGTTTCTTTAGTTCTGTAAACGATATCCAGTGAGTTTTTGGGCATTCAAGACGCCTTTTTGAATCTCATGAAAAATATCATGTTGTCATATTTCACACACAAAAAAAAAAAAAAAAAAAAAAAAAACGAAAGAAAAAACATTGTATATTACTGTATATATACAGTATACTGACAATACGATTGTTTGCCTATTTATATTGTAAAGTACACTAGCATGATCATGTACTGAATTTATGCTGATTTAAATAAAATACACTTGTTGAGATAGGATATGTTATTACATTGTTACAATGTATGCGAGTTCATATATATACATATATATATATATACATATATATACATATATATATATATATACATATATATACATACATATATATAAAATGAACTTGCATACATTCTAAACAGTATATAGTGGAACTTTTTGGGGGAAATATGCTTGTCATAAAAAAAAAAATGTAATCATAATGTTCCTAAAATTCTTTGAGCAAATCTATTGAGTTATTTATTTCATTTGCTATTTCACCGGGACATTTCTTCATGAGATTCACCCACGTATAGAACGGTGGCGGGCCCAAACCCTCTGAAACCTTATTAAACCTCATTCCGAAGTCTAGATCCCACCTGAACTAACTCTAGCTCTGATAGAAAACCTGGAAAACAAGGACCTCAGGCTCTTGATATGTATGATGCTGACAGAGCAGGTCACTGCAAACCCAAACAATCCCATCATGCACTGGGTCTGGACTGTAGCATCTCTTTGGAAATGATTCCTGAAGATAAGAGATGCAAACTTGAGGAAGCCTTTGAGGAAGAGATCAGCTCGAGGACTGTGTATGAATTCGTAAGTTTTCTTTTCACCAGTTTTCACCAGACATGACTACCTATTAGCTAATCACAACACGCTACCAACCAATATTAATAATCTATGCTAATAAAGTCAGCTGAGCTCCAAGGTCTAGGTTATTTATCTGATATGGATGAGAGCAGAGGACTACAGTATGTTCCACAACTGGATATCCAGATTAGCTAGCATCTGAGAGAAAAAAAAAACATGATAGGGTAAAACAATAAATAAAATATCCTAGCATCATACACTTTCATAGATATTTATATATGTATAAGATTATACAGCCCCGGGACACATATTCTGGTTGTGACAGTGGTCTGAAAAGGCATTATTGTTAGAATGAGTTATTTTGACCTTCATTCTTACTTTCGTAACGTTCAATAAGCGAAACATCTCTGAAATATTCCAGGTGAATCTCACAAAAAAATATATCCAGGTTCCACAATCAAAAGAGTGAAGTAAATGAAGGCCATTTTTTAAAAACATTGTTTTGTGTTTTGTATTAAATATAAACAATGTAAAAAAACATTGTTTTTTGTTGTTGTTGTTGTATTGTGACTATTGTCATGGATATTTCTGCCCATATTCTCCTTACTGTAATGTTTGTGGACATTTGAGTTTTGAACATTTCTGTTATTCACACTATCCTCAATGTTTCTCATAAATATATATATATATTTTTTTTTACTGCATTCCAGTGAGTTCCAATTATTTATTTGATTCAGCATATGCCAGCAAATACTGTACAATGTGAATAATATTATTAGTTTTCACAATAATAAGAGATTTTATTATTTGCAATCAAGCAATTAAAAATTGTGAGGGAAAGTGCTTAATTATCATTAAAATAGCATCACAATGTCCAAAAACTTTAATGGTATAAAGATGGGCTTAAAAGTAAAACAGGTTTTTGAAAGATTCACCCTTTTAAGGAAAACAAAAGTGATGAAGAAGAGCAAAAAGAGGGATTGGTGACATGGTCTAAATTGCATTCTCTTTAATTATGTGGCTTATTTACCTATAACAATTGATTATTTATTTATTTCTATATTTTGGCTCCCTGTTCATGCCTTGTGATTGGCTGAGGTGAGGTATTGACAGGCCTACACGCGAGTGAGGAAGGCCAGATTGAGGCTGCGGGGATCTGAATGGTTTCCAGGGCCAGAGGGGAGGGGTTAAAGGGGAAGGTCACGGGGTAGATGACTTTGGTGTCCATCAGCAGCTGAGGCGACTCCTTTCGATCCCGTAAACGCGTCTGTCAGAGGAAACAAACATGTTGAAGCATTCAAAATCAATACAATTATTTAATGACTTAGAGCACAAGATCTAGTATGAGGTTGAATTTTTGAAACATACCTGTATTGTTCTTATGAACAATACTGACACCCGCTCTTCAAATGCGTTGACAGGCGTATACAAGTTCAGCACCTTTACGATCTGGATAGAAAATAAGAAATGATGAGGGGTTGTGTTGTGTGTGTGTGTGTGGTGTGTGTGTGTGTCAGGTTGTGGTAAGCAAAAAACATGAGAAAAAAAATTGATGAGCAGTTGCATGACCAAACAAATCCAAAAGTTGGCCTCCAAAAAAAGAACAAAAGATTGTTTCCGTCAGTCACCCTGTACAACCAAAAAAATCTTAAACTACAGAGCCCTAAAGGGACATGGTGCCGGAAAAAAATATGAGATAGGAAGAAATATTCAGTATAATCGGTGTTATTCTGACACATGCAAAAAAAATCATGTAAAGCAGGACAAAATACATAAAATAAATAAATACAAAAAGGAAATACAAGCATAAATATTACACTGCAAAAAATGCTTTTCTTACACAGCATTTTTGTCGAAATATCTAAAAATTCTTAAAACAAGAAGCATTTACTAGATAAGTAAAATGACATAAGAAATTATATCTTGTTTTCTGAAAAAAATTAAAATAATAATCAAAATGAAGTTTTTGCTTAACTTTTTCTTATTATAATTTATATAATACATTTTTATATAAAAATATAATAATATTTATATAAAATATAATTTTGCCTTGTTCTAAGCAAAAACTCAAGAAATTCTATCTTGTTTTCAGATATTAAATAAATCCAAATGAATTATGTCATTTTACTTATCTAGTAAAAGCTTCTTGATTTAAAAATCTGTAGATATTTGGACTGGAAACAAGCATCATTTTTTACAGTGTAGTCGATTTCATTTTGATTCATCGCACTGAATTTAAATAATAAACAAACAAACAAAAAACAAATAAATAAATACTGTTTATCTATTTTTAAAGCAAAAATATTGCCTCAAGGAATATTACAATGTTTTGCACGTTGGGAACTGCTGCTATAAAAATGTGGTCCTTGAATTTATTGTAATGTGTATTCTTTTTAATGATGGGTGAGTGTCTGAGTGGGTCATTTTGTTTTGTTTGCCTGAAAAAGCTATGCTATAAATGGACTTTTTCAAATAACTGATATTGGCTTAATCAAGACGATATGAAATCTACTTGCGCAAAAGAAATGTCATAAACAGAAAGAGACCGTCTGGAGTGTGTTACCTGTGCTGTAGAGAGGGCGTTACACATGGAGCAGATCGCCTCCGCATCCTCATCGGTTTTCTTCTTCACCTGCAGTAGTTGTGCGGCCTGAATCAGCGGCTCCAGCGTCTCTTTTGCGCCGCATGTCATGAGATTCTTATCTCTCAGCCACTCCTCCAGCTGACTCACGTTATACCTGAACACATACACACATTGATACACATACACAGAGACTATATTACTGGAAATAAATCCAAATATGGCCAACAACTGAATTTCGGAGCTACCGGTAATCTACTACACCACCGCTTAAAAACTTAAGTTAAAAAAAAATTTGTTTTTATGTTTTTGAAAGTTATGTTTATGCTCACCAAAGCTATGAAATATTACAATTTAAAATAACTATTTTATTTTAATATGTTTTAAGATGTATTCCTGCTGTCAGCAGCCATTACTCCAGGTTTCACTGTTAAAATAATTCCAATATGTTGATTTGGTGCACTACAAACATTGATTATTATTATCATCTCTACTGAGCTAAGCTGCTTAATATTTTTGAGAAAACCACGATCATTTTTTCCCAGGATTCTTTGCCGAATACAAAGTTTAAAAGAACAGCATTTTTGAGATTTTTTTTAAAAGTCTTTACTGTCACTTTTGATCTATATATCCTTGCTGAATAAAAGTATTAATTTCTTAAAAAAAATCTTACTGAATCCAAACTTATGAATGGTATTGTAAATCTCATGCATACTGATTGATAATAATATTGATATTATATTTATACTGTTTGGTTACCAATATTTTTTTAAATATCAAAAATTCATACAGCTTTGGATCAACTTGAGGGCGAGTAAATGACAGAACTTTCATTTTTGGGTGAACTATCCCTTTAACTTTTAATTTGTGATTTAAATTGACTGATTATTATAACCTTTTTTAAATAAATCAGCATGTTTTAAGGCCTTATTTTTCACTATTTTTTGTATAGTGTTATACAAAATATGAATTATTTCATAGAATTATGAAGAATTATTGGTATTGATTAATACCATTATTAGGCAGCCACTGTGTGTTAATCTGGTCTGATATATTCGCACTGTTCTAGAAGTAATTTGCCCGCACCTGATCTGCATGCCCTTGCTCCAGGAGCACATGTCTTTACGCAGGAGCAGGTTGTTGAGAGTAACGGCGCCGATGATGTAGAACTGCTGCTTGACCACCTGTTTGATGAGCTCCGGGTCGGTCCCGTGCTGACACATGATGGAGTGGAAGGTATTGAGCTGGCGGATGATGGAGTCCAACGTGTACGTGCCCTCGTCGGCGATACTCGATGTCCTCTTACGGAGACCCGTGGGCTTCACCCCGGAAACGCCCTGGATGGTTTCATGTTCCAGCATGCCAGACACTGGCGAGAGCAACAACAGACAGAGGGATGAATACAGAGAGAGAGAGACAAAGAGCGATACAGATCGCAAGAAAGACGCCCAGAGGTCACGTGCTCACCGATCATGGGCTGCAGGATGTTCTCCATAGACTTGATGAGCTGTTGGTAGATCTGAATGGCCAGATCGCTCAAAACCTGCCGGTACTCGGCCAGGTCAAAGTTGGAGAGACAGTGATCGTTCTGTTTAGAGGAGTTATGCTTCATGAATTGCTGGAGAGAGAAGGAGAAGAAAGTGTTGATTATTTTTAAGCAACAAGAAACTGTGGCCACATATACACTGCAGAGACAATATTATTCCCACACCTTTTGAACAATGGATTTACATTATTTTTCCAAGACATGTCTAGCAGTTTGTGATTAAAAAGCACAGTCTTTCTGGTTAAGAAATTATAATGTGTTTAAAGAAAATAATGTCTATTTTTTGGGACCATTATGATTTTTTTTTTCTCATTACTATAATGCATATTATTCATTCAGTACATTAAAGATTTTTAAACTCCTTTTTAAGACCAATTTAATAAAATTGAAGAAATAAATTGAAGGAAACACAGTGCTTCAATATGTTCTTTAAATGTAAATGTCTAGGGAAAAACACTGTATTAGCAACTTCAGAGTTTGACAAATACAACTTCCAACATATATCCATTACTTTTTAATTCATTTTACAAAAAAAGTAGCTTGAATCGCTCTGATTCTAACCACCAAAATACGGACATAACTTTTACTGTAATTTCTTATCGCACTGCAAAAAAAGTGATGTTCTTCCTCAGTATTTTTGCCTTGTTTTCCAGTGAAAATTGTCTGAATGATTCCTAAATCAAGATGCAATTACAGAAGATACAAAATTACATACAATACGAAGTCCTGTTTTCTGTAAAAATGAGGTGAGTTTATAATTACAACAATAACTAATATCAGCCAATGGGCTGAGAAAAAACAACTTATTTCAAAGGGAAGTGTTGATAACTCATTGACAGATATTTATTCTTGTTCTTCGCATAAACTCACTTAATTTTTTTTTAATTTTCAGGACTTAATTTTACAATTGCATCTCAAGTAAATGTATCTTTTTATAGATGTTTAAATAGTTGTATTGAAAAACAGCATAAAAATAGAGATATAAAATGAAGATATAATTTTTTTTCAAGGCTTCAACATTTAAGGCCATGACTTTCTGCTCGGATTTAAGATTTGTTTGAGACTTTTTTAATACATTTACATTTATTCATTTAGCTTACGCCTTTATCCAAAGCGACTTACAATTGCTATATATGTCAGAGGTCGCACGCCTCTGGAGCAACTAGGGGTTAAGTGTCTTGCTCAGGGACACATTGGTGTCTCACCACAGGCATGTGTGTCTTATCCACTGCGCCATCAGTGGATTGTTCATCATTGTTCGAAAGTGAATTTGTCAAAAGCGCTGTCAATAACCACATCTTGCTTATACAAACTTAGATTCAGGGTTCCCAGAAAAGGGCTTCAAGGGCAAAAACACATGAATAAATTCACATTTCGGTAGTGAATAAAATAAATAATAATAATAATAATATATATATTAAAAGCTCTATATTTCAACAGCTGGATATGTCTTCAGTTACTTATGTTAGTTTGGTAAAAAATAGCTAACAAGAAATGGGATAAATTCTTGCTCTCCATGTTTCTTGTTTATTTTTTAGGGTGTTTTATTGCTATTTTGTTGATTGTATTATATTCTGGGAATTGTTTTTAACCTCTTTGCTACTGTAGCACTTTGAGATTTCTTTGAAATGTAAAGTGCATTATAAATAAAAAATGTATTATTGTTTACAGCCAGAGTTGCTAAACTATTTATATGGTTCACTGTCCACCCTCTAGAGTTTGAGAGTGACAATAAGTATGATATCTATTTACTTGTGCAACTAAATTTAAAAACATTTGCAGTGTGAGCAGGCCAGAGGAAGTTCACGTGTGTCTGAGTGTGATCTCACCTCATCGCCACTGTACTGTTTCAAGCAGTGCAGGAAACGACACGTGTTGGACAACCAAAAGGAAACCGTTTCAAAGTCGTCACCTCTTTTCTGTAGATAAAGCAAAACAGTGATATGTTGCAGTGATAAAAAAAACAGAGTTTAGCATTATAAATATGAATGGTGTGTGAAAGTGAGTGTGTCGAGACCTTGAGGATCTTTTTGATGCTGTTGATGACAGAGGTGAGTAGAGATCGGACTTTCTGGTCATCATTAACGTAGTCGGCATGGCGCAGACACATGAAGAGGATGTATGCCGGCAGACCTGGTATCAGACTCACCGCCACACCACGAGGCTTCAGCTCTGACAAAATTCACACATGCACAGATCAGAGTTTAATGGAGCACTTTCATTTTATTATTATTTTTTCATTTCATTAAAGGTACAATATGTAGGACAAGGGGTCGCTAACCTCTTACAATAACAAAGGCGTATATTGATGACGTATATTCCACATTAAGCTGAATTATGGATCTTGTCGTCAAGCTGATGGATCTTTTATGGATGAGTGAATACATTGATGTTTTTAACATGACTGTGGTATGAAGCAGGGCGCGATTGCTAATGAAAGACGTAACGTTATACCAGCGCCACACGCAACGCGAGTCCCGCGGATAGAAAGGAATAAGGACATTTCATTCTACTGAACCACACGCAAGTGCTGAATTACTACTCACACAGATCAGTTTATTAGAGGAATTATATGCAGCGCTGTTTCACTTGCTCTAACAGTTATACTATCACACTAAACGGCATTTGAGTGTGTTGTTGTTAGTTAGGTTGTTTGTTGGCTATATGAGACTAGCAGTAAGCTAGATCAACATTAGAATAACATACAGAGCATATTCTAACATTTCATCATGTTGAACTAAATAACATTATTAGACAGGTGAGTACATAAAACTAATCAAAGTACATGCAACACTCGCGTCTCTGTCAAGTCGAAGTTAGTCGCGGACGTGGAGCTCTCGGCATCTCGAAAGATGTTGATCTTCGTTTTAGTCCTCTTTTTGTCTCAAAGTCTGCTTGTCATGGTCCATAATGTTTGAACAAAACAACAACAGCGTGAGCGTCCTGCTAGGCATAACCCAATTGTCCACGTCTGACACCATGGTTACTATGCGGAAACCAAGGGTAATGCGGATATGACCCCATTAACTGGCGACTCCTCACCTCTGCTCACACGTCCCGTTTCCTTGGTTAAAATTGTAATGTTCTCACGATTTTACAAATAGTTGGAAACATTTGGGATATTGTAAGTAATCAACTAGACAAAATATAGAACATTGGCCAAGTGGTTTTTGGATATTTTACTGAAAAAACCCTACATATTGTACCTTTAAGGCCTTTTTTATTAAAAAGAGTGTAGCGTGGAATGGAAATCATGTAAGCTGGAATTGAACTTGAACTTTAATCTAAGTTTAGATGTTAATACTAATAGAGGACAAAAACTTTATTTTATCTAATTTATTATAAATAATATCATTAATTAATCGAAAGATCTAATGGGGGAAATTGTATTTAAAGTAACACCAAGTAGCTTTTCCTCTTCGGTCGCCCTACTGGTTGGAAACGGAATTGTCCATTGCCGCTGTCGTAAATAATTTAGCCTACCGTCGCACGCACGCTCGTTGTTTATCCAGCACCGGCTTTAGAATGAACGATGTCCACAGACAAGGTAGAGTATGTTACATGATTTCATGAAAGGATGATGTATTGTGACATCAGAAACGAAGAAAAACAAAATAATGACTATTGTAGCGCTTGACGTAAAGCAGTCAAATTTTGTAGTTTTGTGCACGGGTTCCTACCCGAAACCCGAAGTTACATAGTGCCAGTAAAAGCGATACAGACCCCGTCAGGCTATGGCAGACGTGTCATTTAACTTATTTTAAGTCGATGTACCACCACAAGTGTCTTGGAAATATATTATGAAGGTTGAAAAACTACATAGTGTTACTTAAATTTCATTTAATTTGTTCATAAATGTATTTTATTAAAATAGTAATAATATAATTGAATAGATTTAGTGGTAACTTTATTTGATGGTCCACTTAGACATTCTACAACTATAAGTAACTAACACTCAGTAAAGTATTAGTAGACTCTGCTTGAATAAATGTATATGTGAAATACATTTATTTGTGAATAAAAAGCCTAAATTTAATCTTTTCATTCATATGGATTAGTTTTACGATCTCTTTATGAACTTTTTGAAGCGTCAAAGTGGTAGTTGTGTACTGTAGCTGTCAATGGAGAGTACAGAACTGGTGATGCCAGAATTTAAATGTTTGGGGGACTATCCCTTTAATAGGGATAACTGCTAACGCCTTATTTTCAATGTCCCGCATTCTGACATTCTATTGACTATAAGTAACTTTCCAACTACATTTCAACTTATTCTACAAACCTGAAACTTAATATAAAAAAATCTACCACAGTCTACTACTACTGTAATGAGAGTTAATTGACAAGTAGTTGCAAAGTTACTTAGTTAGTAGAATGTCTAAAGTGGACCATCGAAATAAAGCATTATTTTTGCAGTTGTGAGTTTATGTGCTAGATTTACTTAACCCTCTTTTTGCATTAAAAAACTACTTTTAAAATTGCAGGAAAAAATTTGCGATGAAAAGGCGTGGACTGTTATTTTTGTGATTAACCTTATTGCATATGCTTTTGTAGGAGTTTCCCCATTCAGAAGAAAAAATTATGGAAGAAGAGTATTTAAAAAAAGAAAATCGTGCAGTGTGATTTACTAAGGTTAGCGGTAGTCAATTTACTGGTATTAATGCCCCAAAACATGTCTTAATCCATTTTGCGCTTTATATGGCTGCAATAGTTGCTGCTAAGAGGAGGCAATGTAGAGAACAGAGAGAGCGGGGTAGAAGGGAGAGAATATTCTCCACTCGTGTTCACTTATTTGGAATACCAGAGACACTTATGTTATCCCAACATATGGTTTGCCAGACCACGTTATTTTTGCGTTTGTTTGCTAATTTGCACTGCTTTTGGTAAATTGCGTTGGTCATAATGGAATTGACCTGGCTTCGTCTGTGTTCTTTAATTTGCGCACTGTCAATATATCACCTGCAGAACTTTCCACTCCCATCTGTGCTTTTATGGGATTTTGTTTAGTAAATCTGGCCATAAGCGTCTTACCTAGTATGAGATTTTTGACCAGTTTGAGTTCATCCTCTTTCTTGTATTCCAGCATTCCCTGGAAATCTTTCTCCCTGCGTGGAATGTTCACTGGATGAACAGGCTCATCGGTCGTCTGTCCTGGAGACACATCCATCTGCCCGCCTACAAAACACAGACAAACATCCACACACACACATTAAGGCTCATGTCATGTAGATTTAACCCTTAGGGGTCGGCCGTCGCGATAGCCTCGCTTTTTTCTTACCAGTGCAAAAGAGCCTCAAATAACTCAGTTGATTTTTGTCATACATAAGCGTTATATATGATTCAAAACTGTTAAATGTCTACTTTTAATTGTGTACACTCACGAAAATCACAACATTTTCTTTTTATTATAAAAGGTGTGAGTTTACCTTGGATTTACCTCAAAAGAAGAACAGGATTTGAAGATGAGAACGATTTTTAAGGTAAGAAATGTATTCTCACTTATATTAGTTAGTGTGTTATTGTTGCATAATCTTCAAATTGTACTAGTTGAACTGGTGCCAGACTAAAATGTATGACATCGACAGAAACATGTTGAAATATGAACTATAGACAGGTAGGCAACATTTCAATGCTAAATAAATATGACGCTATACTATTAATGAATTTATATACTATTAATACAGTATAAATAATGACACGAGCAGGGTCTCTAAACACATACCTTCCAGGTCATTGATCTTCTTTGCGAAGACTTTGAGCTGTTTCTTCAGCTTGCGGACGGTCTTATCCTGTTTCTCCAGCTGCTCCATGAGATCCTGTCACCAGAGAGACGAGACATCATCATCATCATCATCATCACCACCATCATCATCAGACAATTGTAGCAGCTTATGGCAACTGAGTCTCTTTGGCAGCAGAGTGAAAAATAGGGTTTATTTTAGTGAATCGGGAAAAAGCAGGTCAAACGAGCATCTTTCAGTTCTGCAACAATCTGAAGATATCAGCTCTGTCTTTCATCTGTCCATGCAACTCATTAAACAGAGAGAAAAATAGAAACAAAGATGGGTGAATCTCACAAATAAATGTTACTTTTCACCCCATCCAAAAAAAGGGAAAATGAAAAAATTATTTGAAAAAATTAAATTAAATTTTTTTATGATGTGGTGTCATTTTTGTGAGATTCACTTACAAGAGAGAAACATTAAAATATATTATATATTAAAAAGAAAACATTAAAAAGTGTGTTGATTCACACTGCTGTGGGTTAAACACGCAGTTAGAGTTCAACGCAGCTCAGATTCTGTGCAACACACGCTAGTTTCAGTTAGTGTTCAGATACATGCACACACATACACACACAATCCTACATACAACCATCCTGCGTAACATGCTGATTCTGTAGGCTTTATACTCCTTTGGATCATCAGAGTGAAGCTCCTGTGAATGAAACATCTCCACATCAGATGAGCCCTTAAACACCTGATGCAGGTGCACAGTACAGCACTGAAACCAAAATCACACTCCACGGTTTCATGACTGAGTAAATCTGAAATCATTTACAATCACATGAAACAAAAGATTGAGCAGCAGGATATCTGAACTGTCTTTTCAATGCAAATACCACTTTTGATATTCATCTGGACATGACCCAAAAACTATGTGTTTAGAGCCTATTGTCCAATATATCTGACAAATATTTACCCCATAGCTACCATTTGGGAAAAATTATTCATTTAATAATTAATGGCTAATAATTAGTCAATGTTTTATACATTGGCAATTCATCAACATATATGTATTTGGCGACACAGCTTACCCACTTACACAACCTACTCCACTCTCCCCTAAATGTGTTAAATCTGCAGTCCACCCTTGTCAAGCTATTAATTAAAGAGCCCATACAATGTTTTAACAAAAGCAGTTTTCTTTCTTTCTTTCCAGTTTTCTATTGAAACTGGATAACACAGTCAACACTGCTATCTGGTGGCAGGTGGCAGGGGGAGGGAAATTCTTATTCTATAATATTAATAATGATACAAAAAAGGATTCTGTGATCTTGCAATTGCAATAATAAATGCAAATTCAATCGTTCAATCGTCATTTTTGTCTAACTTCTAGCATTTTTTCCCACAAACATGTTAACCTGACGGGGATGCAATATTAGCAAAGCAATAACACTTTATTTCGATGGCCACTTTAGACATTCGACTAACTATGAGTAACTTTGCAACTACATGTTGTTACGTCTCAGTATGTAATATTGTAAATATTATGTGTACATGTGTTTGCTTGTCTGTTCTACTTTCACTCTAAAAGGATTAGTAGAATAAGCAATGTCAACTTATTCTACTAACCCGAACGCTAACCTAACAGTCTACTAATACTCTAACAAGAGTGAGTTGACATGTAGTTGCAAAGTTACTTAGTAGAATGTCTAAAATGGACCATCAAAATAAAGTGTAACCATATTGGCTAATCAAAACCAATAAATCTGAGTCATGAAAAATGATTCACTACGTGTTTAACGGTCACACTGCTGTATTGCAGTGCATTTCACTATAAAATGAGCAGAAATGGCTGGACACATGGAGCATCAACCATAATTGGTCAAAAATGTACAGGTAATTGTGCTCTTACAGGTCCTCATTTACGAAAACAAACTTACGACAGAAAATTGGGGTTATGGTCGTTTCCACACAAAACTTGGCATTTCAGGTACGTCAGGTATCAACTCATTTATGCAAGTTTTTTAGCTAGCATGAACTACAGCACAGTTAATCTGGCGGAAAATTGTTATGAGAGCATTTTGACTAGAATCATATTCGTCATTTAAAAATGTTGTATTGACAGTGTGCCATACAGCCTATCCATAACATACTGTATATCACATGTATAATAAAGTATTCTCTTATATTAAATACTTCTATAATAATTTATGTGTAATAGTGAAACATTAAAAATAATTTAATTAACTACGGGTAATATTTCTTGAGATGATCAATCAGTTAAATATTCAAACCTCAGCTGGTGTTTGATTCAAGACACCAACACGGTTGATCGCAGAAGTGATCTCGCTCCAAACTGCATTTTATGACTTCATTTTATTCTGCTTTTCAAGCTGCCAAATAACCCAAGCTAGTTCGATTCAACTTGTGAGGTCAAAGTTTCAATCTCCAGGTCAGAGAAGGTCCTCTTCTTGGCTGGGCTACAATACTCAATGTCATACATTCGAAGGGCAAGGCTTCTAAACCGTGAATTTATAGGGGCGTGATATTTATATGAAGACAGATGCCACATTTATCAATGTCCAATTTCTCACTAATGCTAATTACTTAAAAAAAAAAAATCATCTCTCGACATTTACTCATGATTACCTCATGCCGCCACAGATGCATATGACTTTCTTTCTTCAGACGAATACAAAGAATTAAGTCCAGTTTAAAAAGTATATAGTTATAGGATTTTTCTCACACACAGCAACCGTTAAATTTCAAAAGACATTGATTCATCAGCTGGGCTTTCATGGATTACCGCCATATTCACTTTGCATGAAGCGTCAACTTTGAGGGATCTATCCACGTGCATTATATTGTCTCACAGAAATGTATTCTTTTTCTAAAAGCCTGCATTTGTGTTCATCTGAAGAAAGAAAGTCATATAGGCTACATGTGAGACGGCATGAAGGTTAGTAAATGATGAGAGAATTCATTTTTTGGGTGGGTTATCACTTTAAAGACATAATGATTATTGGTGGTTTTCACTGGACCACAATTTTTTGGAGATCAGCTGCAGCAGATTCAGTAATTTTGGGCCACAAAAAAACAGAAAAGGGCTAACATTCATAAACTAAGTGGTTGGTAACCTTTTAAATACTGAGCTGCATTAAGGGCCAAGAACAAGTCTTACAGGCCGCATATCTTGAATGTCACATCATTAACCCTTAATCACTCTTTGGGGTCATTCTGACCCCACTGGACTTTTCCTTGATTTTTTAAAAATGTTCCCTTCATCTCAGGGCCATGAAACTCTGTGACTTTTCCTAAATAATCTATCTAAACATGCACAAAAAAACTGGGTTCGATTCGGTTGTTCTAAAGGTGTGTAAAAAAAAATTTACCGTTTAAGGTCTTTGGGGTCAAAATGACCCCAATTGAAAATGAATGGGAAAATGAAAAAAAATGACTTTTTTTATTTTGTTTGTCAAAAAAATAAAAGTAAATCCATTATAAATCTGAAATGTTCTACATATAAACCAAGGTCTGGTCCTAGAGCATAAATAGAAAGTAGAACAAACTTTCTATCTCATACACACACACAGCCACACACACACAAACACACACATGTCATGACTGCAACAGAGAGCATTTTTACAAAAATTGGCAAATAAAATAAACAAAACTGGCATAAATCTAAAAAAAGATACATTTAAATCAAGGTCTGTTCCTAGAGCATAAACACAAAGTGGAATGAGCTTTCTATCTCACACACACACACAGCCACACACACACACGTATGCATATGTATGCATCCTGTTCATTACAGTTTATTGGTGTTGTTGTTTTGTATTATATTGGTTTATTTACTTGGTTTATTAAATTTATTTTGTTCTAAAATCTCTTGTTCTAAAAAAATAAATAATTGTTGATAAATAATTTTCTAAAATAAATAGTGTGTGATTACAATCATGTCATAGTGCTGACTTGTAATGTTTCTGCAAATGTATGTATAATAATTTGCAAAAGCAGATAATTCAAAATATATCAGACAACAACAACAAACTCTAACTTTGACAAAAATATTTTATGCAATTCACAAAATATATATCATATATATATTAAGTTGTGAGGAGAATTTGAAGCATCAAGAAAAATGAAGTGAAAATGAATGAGTCTCTATGGACCTCTACTGGAAATATGTGGTCATTGCACTTTCTTTCTTTAATTATAATTTCTAAAGTTTTTCCACAAACCTGCAGATGGCAGTATTCTATCCCTAACACATAGAGCAATGTCCAAAAACTATTTAGATTTAATTAATATCATAATTTAAGTGATATTTTCTTTAAAAAATCATTTTTCATGTGCCAATTTATGTCTTAGTTATGCAATTGTGCAGTAAATAAGTAAAAAACTTCAAAATTTCCACAAAAAACACAGCATAAATGTATAGTTGAGAAGTAAATAGAAAAAATGATACATAGTTTTCCATATAAAAAATTTATATTTCCTTATGCAATCGCTCTTTAAAAGTTTGGGGTCAAAATGACCCCAAAGACCTAAAGTGTTGTCCTTTTCTAGGAGTGATTAAGGGTTAATAAAACCAACTGGGATTAATATTAGGCTACTATTATACCCCAGTTTAATATTATTATGATAAATAGGTAAAGTAGATAAATAAACTTACATTTATGGGGCTGTCGGGAGACAACTAAGTTATTGTTGTTGATTTTTTTTTTCTATTATTATTTGTTCAATAGTAGGAAAACCCCAATATTATTTTCAAGAAGTGGATAGTGTGTCTGGCTGGAGGTGGAGAAGCACTGGTATAGGGAAGTGTCAGGATAGTGTTGATACTGACCAGGTTCTCATTGGTGAGGCGCGTGATCTCGTGTTGCAGACTGGCCTCGATTCGAGCCTCTGGAGGAAGCTGTAGATTCTGAGCCAACAGCTGCTGCTGACGGTTATTGTCCTCTTTAACACTCTGCAGCTCTCCACGCAAAACCTCCACCTCATTGTCATGAGACCGACGCTGAGACTGCAACTGAGACTCCAACAACCTAGAGAGAGAGAGAGAGAGAGAGAGAGAGAGAGAGAGAGAGAGAGAGAGAGAGAGAGAGAGAGAGAGAGAGAGAGAGAGAGAGAGAGAGAGAGAGAGAGACTTTCAGTAGGATTAGCTTCTGTTTTAAGATCAAAGTGTTTAAGGAATAGTTCATCCAAAGATGAAAATGTTGTCATTATTTAATTATACTCATTTTAAACCTGCAAGGAGAAATTCTGAAGAACTTTTATGCAGCGCCATGACAGTGCACCATAAAAGTAGTATATGTATATTTCCAGGTCATCTGAAGTCATATAATAGATAGCTTTGATTGAGAATCAGATTGAAATTGTTATTATTCACTGTTAATCTTCACTGTTCAATTTTAAAATATTGTGCTGATCAGTGTTATTTTAGTATCATTGAGATACTACTATAGTTTTTAATATTTTGAATTGTTTTATTTTTATATTAAAATTTTAGTTCAAGTTTTTGTATTTTTTAAATATATGTCTATATCAATTTTTACTTCAGTTTTAGCTTTATTTATTTTAAACTTAATTTATTAAACTAAATTAAAATGAGAAATGTTTAAATGAGAGTTTTTATTTTTTATTTAATTTCAAGTAATGATTTTTTTTAATGGTTTTAGTTTGAGGGGTCGTTTTCACGACACCGTTTTCAATTAAAAACGGAAAACTGTTATGCGTTTTGGCCGTTCATTCACACGTCAATGCCGTTTTGGGGCCCTGAAAAGGCACATTTTTGAAAACGGGTTTCAAAGGGCAAATTTTTGAAACGATACCTTATCGTCTACAAACAAACAAAAACGTAGTGTTTCTTTACAAAGTGACATCGCCAACTACTGGCCTGGCAGCAAATTACAGCGTTTTTAGTAATTTTCGAAAAAAACTACTTGAGGGGACCGTTTTGACAATGTTGTCGTCTGTACGTGAAAAACATTTCTGTTTTTAGTACATCATTGTCATATAAATGCAGCCTTGGTTAACAATAAAAACCCTAGTGCTGATGTGATACACCAAGTTTGATATTACAGAAAGAAAATGTGCCAAAACAAAAAGAGAAACACCTATTAGAATATGCTGAAAGAAGAATGAGATCTGAGAGTGGAGGTGAAGATTTTCAGTGAATAATTATATATCCACCTGGTTCTCACACAAAGCTATCGTATAACATCAGAAGATTTAGAATATTGCGCACAAGCTGTAGGCTAGATACTTGTTTTATGGTATATGGTTTAGAGTTTTATGGTATTTTAGTGGGTTTTAGTACTTTTTGGAACTTGACATACATGGTCGCTATGAACCGTCATAAAGGGTTTGGCATAACATCCAGAACAAGATGTTATGACAATGTAAATAATGGCCAACTTTTAATGTTTGAGTGAACCATTCCCAACTAAGGCTAAAAAACCTGTCCATTCTTTGCAGTGCAGCAAGTCAGCATTCAACTCTAGTACTTACTTTTACTTAATATTTGTATTAAATCTCTTTATGGCAGTCGTAACTACATGCTGTTTAAATAAGAAATTTGCAACCCAATTTTATTCAGGTTAGTCCAGTATATTAACTACTCATTATGTTAACTACTCACTACAGACTGAACGCACTAGTGTTTAGGGTTAAGTATAAACAGCTCAATGTTAGATGATTATGTCTTTAGAAAGCTGAGGGACCAAAACGGAGGATGGAGAGATGAGAAAGCTGAGCGCTCAGACATTTCTACATGCTCTCATCTCTCTGCTCTTTAACCTGTTTGTTTCCTTTAACCCTTCATAAACCAACCACAGCTCTCCATCCTCATTCAGTTTATGGTAATCAGGGAATGGGGATCTGATGGGGTGGAACAAAGAAAGAAATGGTAAGAACGAAAAACAAGGACAAGCGAAAACAAAAAATACACCCAATATAGAATATTTCATAATATATGTGAGGAATGGAACATAGTAAGTCCAACTGAGATTTGAGAGATGCTTTAAGGAGGAGGGAAAGATTAATGTAGGAAAATAATTAAGTAAAACAGCACAAAGATGAAATTTCAGTAAAGAAAATAATAAGATAAAATAATGATGACAAAGAAGACTGCAAGTGTAACCAATAATAATTAAAAAAAAAAAAAAAAAAAGCAATAGTTTGCCATCCATTCATTCACATAAATTAGGTATTTGTGCACTGAATATAGGTAATAAATGTGATAGGCATCCAAGCATCCAGCCAAAAGCCACATATACCTTTGGACGGACATAAATTCTGATCAACACAATTGATTTTTCTGGCATATTTTGTCCAATATTTCATGAAGATCGCTGCACTGGTATATTATTGTGCTATAATCCATTTCAAATAAACCCTCCTCAAAAGCTACCTTAAGCAAACTTTGGTTGTTTTGTATTTTAAAAGCGAACTAGACTTTAGACAATCGCTTCTTATTAGTTAAAGGTCATGCCTAGCAAAGCTTTTCTGTATGTTTTCTCATCTATGTATGGGCTCTGGAATGCTGCTCTGCTCTGAGCTGCACACACATGCAGTGAGAGCGGCCCATCATGCCTGTCCATCTGTTACCTCAACCTGCTCACAAGCTCGTTCACTTCAGTCGGTCTGCGTGTGAACCTGGGTGATCTGTGCAGGACAGAGATGAGCCATCAACAGACAGACAGACAGATACAGACAGACAGAGGCCTGATCCTAAACACAGAGGCTTGTGGATAAGGTTGTGAGAGCGATAAATCATCATTTCCTCATTTGGAGATCGATGTTATTCAATGGATGTATGCGAGACACTACAGAGAAGATAACCATTAGCAAAACATAGATCAGAACAGTGGTTCTCAAACTGAGAGGCTCAGAGGGGCATAAATAGAGATGGGTGGTGTGATGGTACAGTAGATGTATGATGTGTTTTTTATGGCGGAGCCTACATGATATAAGGAAATGACAGTTCTGCAGTAAGCAGTCTATGGAAGCCATGGAATAAAATAATAAAAAAGGTAATTTTGAGTTAATATCTCATAATTCAGAGAAGAAAAATCAGAATTGGGAGATATAAAATCTTTTACCCCCTCAAAACTGTGATATAAACACACAATTGTGAGGTATAGAGTCAGAATTGGGAGATAAAAATGTTTAAATAATAATGTCATGCTCTAATTGTAGGGTTAATACATTATGTCTCCTATTAACTTTATATGTGAATAGTATATGTAGACCTAATGTTTACATCAAATATATGCTTTAATAGTAGACTAATCATCGCAGGTTTTATTAGCCCAGTCTGTCCATTTAATGGCTTGCAACTATAAAGCTGTGTAGACAGCTTTTTTATTTTAATGGGAATTATTTAGTTTTGACTTGTCAAGCCAAAGCTGTCTGACTTTAAGCACAGTGTGACTGTAGGTTGTTTACGGGTGCCACAACTTGCCACATTAACATATAGAATTCAACTGATGTGCTGTTACACCATGATGACTGTGTAAGTGGGCATATACATGGATTAAAGTGAAAAAAATTCTTCTGACTGAAATTTTTTTCAGGCCAAGTCATATTCCTGTAACTTTATTTAAATAGTCGAGACCAATAGCGTTTTAAGGGGAGATGTTTTAAACCGCTTTAATATTGCCAGTTTGCGTATTTTAAAAGCTATTTTAATCTATGAAAAACAATTACTTATCTTGACAAATAAACACATCTACATAACTTTTCAGTGCATGTTTTTATTTATCTTATAAGACCAAACAATGCTAAACTATATAATATATAGTTTGTTCTATAGTTTGTCAAATCGTTTTGGCTGAGAGCAAAGTGAAGTTTCATAACTTTATATATTTATATATGTAACTTTAACTTTGTAGCCTATTAGAGAGCGGACTTATGTTTGACTGAATTGTTTGCTTTATTTCTCATTGTATAGCTTATTATAGCCTACCTATTAGGCTACTTATACTTTTGAACGGGATATTATTGATCATTAAAACTGACATTTAACAAAAAGAGACAGGGTTGTGTAATTTTATATATTCTAAAATATGTAAAATATTCTTTATATATATTTACTATGCATTCTCTTGTACATGCACAATACAATAAAAAGATATAAAAAGATACAACCCTGTCTGTTTGTTAAATGTCAGATCAATAATTTCATATTTTTAAAATGAAAACAAAAAGCAGGGTTGTGTTTTATATTTCGTGTTGTTATAAATATATGCAGTGAAGATAATCAATGTACGCGTTGCCTGCACTGGACATTAATATGTTTATGATAATATGTTCATTTATAAATGAAAAGAGGCAGAGTTGTATTTTATACCATATTTCGTTTTATTGTGTTGCCTAAAATATACATAAAGAGATAACCGGAGTAGCCAGAGCGAGCTGAGTGACGCGATCAAGAACGCGCTGTTCCATTAGCAGAATAACCGGACTCGCGTCCTCGGGAGTTCGTTCTCCTGAGCCGAACTTGGCAACTCCGAACTACCAGGACGCAAGTCCGAAGTTTGCGTACTTGGTAGGCTATTGAGAAACGGCCAATATTGACCCGCGTTCTGTTTTCTATCATGCACGACGCTCGGGCTCGGACCGCAGCAAACGAGCTGTAGCCTGACATGCACTATTGAGTGAACACGGAGCAGTTTTTCCGTGAGCGGGAATTGAAAACCCGGAGTGGACCATAAGCGAAGTGATTACAGAGCGCTTAGAGTGGAGAGAGGAACGTGCTTTCGCTCCACTCCAGGCTTTATCACAACCCCTCAGCAGGGTGAATACATCTCGTGTTTCCTTAATTTAAGACGTATTCAAACTAAAATTAAGACATTTATCACACTATTTGAGTAATGAAAGCCTATTTACAGCCTTAAAATTATGAAAAGTTAATTTAAGACATAAGGACAGACGGGAACCCTGCAATTGACGGAAATCCGTCATAGACTCGGTGCAATTAACGGAAATCCGTCGTAGCGACGGAGAACTTTAATCCCTGCATATATCATCTATTGTACAATGGCTTCAAATGTCATGCATCCAGTCATATTTAAAATCTATTAGTGTTGCATATCTTGATTTTTAAATCTATCTTATATCTTAATATTACTTTTTGGTTCACATCCAGGTAAAATAAGAAAAATTTACTTTTTTCCCCCAAGTAATAGTCCATTAGATTATTAGAAGCGCATGTAATATACACCACCGTTCAAAAGTTTGGGGTCAGATAAGATACAACAAAAAACCCAATAAATTGATCAAAAGTTACATTTATAAGGTTACAAAACTTTTCTTTCATCAGAACTTTTTATTATCAAATAATCCTAAAAAGAAGTATCACTTACAACTATTTTTAACACTGATAATGAGACGAAATGCTTCTTGAGCACCATATTAAACACATTAAAATGATTTCTGAAGGGTCATGTGACACTGCAAAGCCAAATTTTCAGGAGTAATTTCTTCAGTCTTAAATCACAGAATTAAATTCCATTTAAACCTTTTTTTTTTTTTTTTTATATACACATTTTTGATTAAATTAATTCAGCCTTGGTGAGCATACGATACCTTTTCCATACACATAAAAAACATTGACCCCAAACTTTTGAATGGTAGTTTACACAACATTTTGGGGTACAATTTCTGATAAAGATTACTATATAGTGATGCATTAGAAGCAGTAGCCCCTGGGGATGCAAATCAAAGTTTACTTCACACAACATATATAAGAGATGTAATGGATTTGTGATTCAGCACATGACTGCTAATAGTGGAATAAATGTAAAGAGAAGCACTGCACCTGTTGGTGTCTTTGAGACCCATGTAGGCCTGGGAGATCTCCTTGGCATCGGTCAACTTCTGCACATCCTCAATGTACGGCAAAGGTTCAGTCATGGTTGCCTAAACACACACAGAAGTAGTTATAAATCACTGAATCCATAAACTAACTGACTTTTGAGCATCAGACACTTCACAAGAACCATTTCTCATTCACTTCATTCTCAGCTAATAAAAATTATGTTTGAAATTGTAAACTGTAAAGTTAATAAACAACGTTTGTGCTTTTCATATAAAAAAAAATTGCCAAATGGCATACAAACTCTTATTGTATAAAAAAATATATTTTTATCTTCCCAAACTGAACGACAGCAAACGTTAGCATTATGGAGACTAAAATGGAGATGGAAGTGATGTAAATGATTGTTCTGCTGTCTGATCAACATACCTTTTCATCCTGATGTGAGTGCAACACAGGACAAAAGGAGAGATGAAGTTAGAAATCTTAACAAGACTTATGAAGAGAAAAATGTTAGTGACAGATATGAAATGCCCAAAAACTAAAGTAAGAATGAAAGGCTTGGTGTCTGACCTTGTGCATGGCCTCTTTCTGACTGACGAGTTGCGAGCGCAGGATGAGCACCTCTTCCTTCCGCACCTCCAGCTCCTCGTTGGAGGAGTTCAGCTGATCCAGCAGGACAGTGTACGGAGGAGAACCCGGAGCAGCGGACCCGGCCTCAGCGCCGCCTCTCAAAGACTGACGCATCTCATTCAAATGATGTTTGAGCTTCTTATTCTCAGACTCCAACTCCTGACGCTGAAGAGAATTATCAACATACAAAAACATTTATACATGTAAAAAAAAAACATAATATTACTATATAACATAATATACTACACTGCTTTATCTTCCTTATTTCAGAAGTCCATTGTACTGGACAATTATTGTTCTATATCCAGCTACGACAGCAGGAAGGTGTTTCAACACAGCTGTAATTTCATAAGTATTGGTCAAGGACCATATTAAAAACATCTCTTTTAAATTGACCTGAAATAGACATTTAAATATTTACTGGTAGTGTGGGCTACGTTTAAATCTCACGTCAGGTCTCAGCTCGTGTACGCACCTTTTTGAGATAGTGTGAACTTGCGTGCGTGTAGCATAGTAAATCTGGTGGAGAATTGTAATGAGAGCATTTTGTTTATTTAGATTAATACGTGTGCGCGTGTGTTTACCTTGAGAGATTCATACTCCAGCTCAGCGCCACGAGCTTTCTTATGTTCCTCATCATCCTGGCCAACAAGAAAACACATTTTCAATTACAGTAACCGTGTGTATGTAACTTAGCTATACATTGAAAACAACATATCGTCATTTTAAAGTTAAAAGACTGTAAAATTTCTATGGTAAAAACTTAATTGGTAACTGACTGTAGGTTCCCTTACTATATACGGTGAAAAACTAAATAGATCTAATGGGACATTCACATTTCATTTTATAATTTTTAGAAAAACTGTAAATGTAAACATTATACGAGTTAATGAGAGGTTAATTTTACTCAAACATATACATATAAAAAAAGCAAATTCAGAAAAACTAGTTATTGCTACTAATTTAGCAGAGAACCCTTTTTTCAGAGCTGTATATATATACACATACACGTAATAAAACTATAAACATTATACGAGTTAATGAAAGGTTCATTTTACTCAAACATATACATTGAAAAAAAAATCAAGGGGCCTCTGCAAAATTAGTAGCAATAACTAGTTTTTCTGGATTTACTTTTTTTTTGAGCATATATATATATATATATATATATATATATATATATATATATATATATATATATATATATATATATATATATATATATATATAATTTTTGTATCTGGGTTAAGGAGATTTAGATTATATTTAACTTTTAATAAAAACATTGATGATACGTTCTCATTTAGTAAAATGAGAGTGTGTAGGTGAGTAAAATGTGTGTGTGTAGGTGTACCCTAGCTCTAGCCCGCTGAAACTGCTCTTCCCTCCGATCGAGTTCGTTCTGCAGTGACTGTTTTTCTTGCTCTAGTTCGGACACTCTCTTCTGTAGCTTCAGGAACAGGGACATGTCCAGTATCGCCTTGGAAACATCCTGAGGAGAGAATAAAACACATCTCCTTTTTATATCCATAATATGTGCCATTTTATGTTTTATTCCTAGGATCTTTATAACGTCAAAAGTCTAATAATGTTAACTGGCCTAAAATGGATTTAAAATAATTAACAAATGAGTAATATGAATGATCTAAATGACTTCTGCTCTCACCTCCCCTCCGCGGGATCCTTCCTCGGACTCGGCAAATTCGGAGTTGTAGGTATATTCTGATTCGTTGTGCTTGTGTGTGGAGTCTGTACGCCTGTGACCAGGTTTCGGAACATTCTAGAAGAAAGAAAGGACCCTTTTACTAAAAGAAGTGTGCTGGAACCATCATAATCTTTCAGAATACCCATTGATTAGTTAATTTTCAAGATGTGAAGTTAAGTAATCCATAAATGATCGTGTCCTCACCACTGCAAGTGTGATCTCTTCTTTCAAATCGTCGTATTTCTCCTCTAGACGGAGGTGTTCGGTAAGGAGGTTCTGGTAGCGAGACCGTTCCTCGTTCAAATCGTTTTCTAGCTGCTGGGTTTCCTCCTTCAGAGCTCTCTGCATTTTCTCTATAAAACACATACATGTTAAACATCACATTCCCAAAGAACAGTCAACCAATACTGAATTACTCAATCATCTGACTCATGTTGTTGACACTGCAACAGGGACGAGTATCATGTTAGGAAAGCACACACAGAAATGAAAGACACTGTTTATAAAGGATTTGGATTTGTTTTTTTTGATCCGAGTGTACACTAGGTATCGCAGTAAGACTGGCTGATGATTTTTTTTTTTTCAATATTTTTCCTATTTTATATGATCAGAATAGTACATTTTCTAATGATTTTAATGTGCTGTTTATTTGGCCATTACATTTCCTAAAGCCAGAGAAGTTTCACACCAGCGCTGAGACTATAAATATTAAATAGAATGTCTGATTTAACCTCAATAGATTTGGCACAATGACGATATGCAGTAATAAAATTGTTTGTTTGAAAAATTAATTTGCAACCATGACTCAAAGATGTTCACATTAAGTTCCCATGTGACATTTTACATGCTTAAATTGTTTTAGTAAAAATGTATGCGTCACAGAATGATAGGTTGAAGAAGATGAGACGAGGCAGCGCAGAACTAAATGCAGCAAACTACTTTAAACAATATAAAAATAAAGAAACACAAAAGGGAAAAACACGGAAAACACGTAGCAGTGTGAAACATCCAAGACATTGAAGTCAGGAGCCATTTACACAACACCATTTTCAAATAAAAACTGAAAACTTTTTATGAGTTTTGGTCGCTTATTTACACGTCAACAGCGTTTTTAGGGCCTAAAAAAGCAAACCTTTGAAAACGGGTTTTTCAAAGTGCAAGTTTTTGAAAACGATACCGTTATTGTTTGTTGTATTGTGTAAGTTTAGTAAAAACATCTTCTGAAGTCTATTGCAGATATAGATATTCAGACACGTGTCTAATTATGGTTGCAAATGCAGTCAACTTGCTCTTGAGATTTGACGGACAGGCTTTGACTGTTCCAATATGGCGGATGGTTTATGTATAGCAGACCACAGAAACAGCCAATAATGTAGATGTATATCTATGACCATGACAACAAATGAACACAAACTAGAAACCATGATAATGGAAGGGAACACAGGACATAAAGTAACACAAACTAAAAGTCCATGCAAATGAAACCAAATCACAAACATTTTGTAGTTAAATAGTGATGTTTATTAAAATATATTGCTATACTGGTGCATATAAATGATGAATATTTAATATTTTTCAAAGAATATTTAGTTCTACCTTGTGTAAAAACACTGTTTTTAAAGAGTTTGCACATAAATTGAACAACATTGACATATTCAAGTTTTTGCTTACCTGTCCACTGCTGGCCTTGTTCCTGGATCAGTCGGTTCAGGTCGTTTTTCTCGTTCTTCAGCAGGTGGTTTTGCTCCTTTAGTTCTGAGATCATCTGTCACACATATTACGCAAACACAATCAGTCGACTGCATGCCATTATTATCATTATTAGCTGTGGTAATCTGCATCCTGTCACAGATGCTTGTATTGATTTAACTGCTGGGAAACATTCATTCATCACATTCAATATTGTATTATTGTGGCTTTGTGAATCGTTCCATTCCTCTACTGTACCACCCTAAAACTACTTCTAACATTTGTGCTGAGCGCTAGTCTCTATCTCTCTCACCTGTGTGAATGTACAGGTCTCTTCTCTTCCCAGGTTTAAAGCAGTGTTTCTCTAATCCCTGAATATGGAGATAAACAGGAGTATATCTGTGTCTTTAGAGGGCTCTACAATCTAGGAGGACTGTCAAAAAGTAGGGGAATGTGGGTAACCTGTGGGTCTAACTTGACTTTTTTGAGGATCTATTGTGGAGAATTTGCTAAAGCAACTAGAATTTGCTAATGTAATGCCACACCATCAATGAGGTTTTGAAGGAACAAATCAACACACACTTATATAAATTATTCATTTATATACACGAGTCATACACTAATAACTTGGACACTAATGCTACATTCACGCCATGTCGTAATTGCAGCAATCTCAAGATGACAACATGTGACGTTATATTCAGAGCTGTTCAATCTAATCGAGTAATTGCGGTAATTACGACATATACATGAATGCACCTTTAGACATTTTTAACCGGTAATTATTCTGTTAAACTAATTTGCAAAGGTTAAGTAAAACACTCAATGGTATGGGAGAACTTTAGGACACTGGAACCATGAATGTAGTGCGGTACATTTAATTAATCGCTTTTTGGAATCAGTAAATTGACATGAGCCATCCGAATTAACTGACTTCTGGAACATTACTGATTAATGAATTAAATGAACGTGTTTTCTATGAATCCGTTTACTGAAACGAGCCATTCAAACAACCACTGGGAGACGACTCAAACGCATCAGTGAATTTTTGTGAATTTAAGCTGTCTAAATTAATTGACTTCCAGGGCTGCGTCTAACTCTACTTTTAGAAATATAGTACACTTCCATAAGCACGTCCCCTCGGGGGAATCCCCACTGCCATTTTGATGTGCGTTCAACTTCGTCAAGTAGGCGAAGAAAGTATTATTTGGACAGACCCTCGACCCCTCAATTTTTTGGGAGCGAGTCTACTCATGTGTACACCAGGGAGATCCATAGACCACAATGCGCACATTGTTACGCCACAGCAGATAGTGCTTTAATATCAAACACTAGAGTTGTGAGGGAAAATTTTGTTATTTTGACATTTACTGGCATATTACTTTTAGCTATCTTTAACTTTTTTTACACAGCTATAGTTCATTGTATTGTTATCATTTTCGTTTGTGTCATTTTTTATATTTTGTCCAACAGCCCAAGCATGCATACAGAATGATCTGTAAAACAAATCAATAAGGATAAAAAACTGTAAATAATAAATCAAGCCCTTGATCACTTGGAATCTGCTATGGATCTATGGTGTCCCATTTAATCCCGTTGCAAGCATTCCGCCAGTAGTGGACACTCAATGTTAGCAATGACGTACAGCCGAGTGAACGAGACAGATGGAAGTTAGCGAGGGAAGGGCATAAAGAAATGGACTTCAACCAGCCCAAGATTGGGTAATGACTCAATGCATCAATGAATCCGTTCGTTTTCAGTTAATTGAAATGAATGACGCAAATGAATGGATTTACTAAGTGAATAACCCTCAGCTTTTTGAACATCGCACTAGTACAGGTACATCACAGCTGCACACAACTACACAAGTGAACGTGCAGCACCTGTTCCATCTCGTCCTGGTAGGTTTTCGCCCAGTCCTCGATGGCTTTCTTTTCCTTCTGTGTGTTCTTCAGGTCTTTGCGCAGTCGCTCCAGCTCCTCCAGAAGAGTTGTAACTTTGTTGGCATTGTTTTTGGCATCCTCTTCTGCCCCTCGCAGACGGTGGACTTCCACACGCATGCGCTCAGACTCTGCAGCATGGCTGATCTCTAGACCGTTCAAACGCTCGCTGAGAGAACGGTTGTCCTTGTTCTAGAGTGAAACCAAAACAGAACATCAGTTCATTCTATTTAATTACATAAGTACTAATTTTGGGAATTTTAGTTCTTGAATAAGAGTAATTTTACTTTAGTGAATTTATCTTTTTTTTTACGTTATAGCATTCTTTGTGTTTTTGCTTTGCAAAATCCTGTTTCTCTCGAAGTTTAAATTAAAATTTTACTCCAATGTCCCAATAAAATTCCTTTTCAACATTGATTCAGACTTTTAAACTCCACTGTACAAATCCTTTAAATTGACATTGAACCTATATTGTACCTTTTCATCATACAGTATGTTAATACATTTTCAATTAAAACCTTTAATTGTCATTAGAATCAGTACATTACATTGACCGCTACATAAACCCACACTTATGCCCTATTTGGACAGGATTAGTTTTACAAGTGTAGATAGACTAATGTAATTTTACCACAGAACGTCTGTATTAATGGCCAATTCGCCCGGGATAAGAAATCTCACTAAAACTAGCAGAAGTGGGAGGGGTAACTCGATTTACGAACCGCCGTCACCTTCCTGTCGTCGTGTGCATTACGTTGCTTCCTGATATCACGTGCACAAACACATATAGGCTAATCTACATATAACCTATATATAACAGTTAGGTCCCATCGAACAATTTATAAATTAAATTACGACTGCATTATGTTGGTAATAGGCACTTAACCAAATTTAAAATAAGTTTTGTGTCTATATCAAGTGCTTTCGACCTTCTTTTTGATCTGAATGGTATGTGGAAAACACTTGAGTTTTGCCACAGTCTTGTCCCAGGAAGCGAAAAAAGTAAAAGGGCGAAAGTTGTTTCATGGGTGGAGCAAGCTATTACATTTTATGATGACAAACTTTTTTATGGAGCAAAGTGCACTGATACACAAGAAGACCAGGAACGAGCATTACGATTTCACATTGGCTTAGTATTACGCTGGACACACAAAAGAGTAACTTTTGTTTTGCTACTCAGAAATCAAATTAACTGAACTTTTGAATGAGGCACAATAAGCGTGGTACCTGTTCGTCTATCCTGCGCTGCAACTGCATGATCTTGTTCTCCATGCCGATGTTGAGTTTCTTGAAGTGTTCGACCGAGCGCGCCTCGATCTTGAGTTTCTTGAGTTCCCACTTGGCCCGCATGCGACGGATGCAGCACTGCAGGTACACGATGGCTCTGAGCGATCGCTTGAACCACTGCCGCGCCAACCAGCCGCGCACCATCTTCTGAATGATGATGGCCTTGTGCTCCCGCAGAAGCTAAACAAACACAACAACACATGATGAACAGGAGAAATATACAAAAGAGTTAAGAAAGACAGTGATCACTACAGTGAAAATGCTCACAAATCGCTTCTCTCTCACACCTTCTGCCTTTTTAATTTGCAGATATTACACATCCTGCCTCGATAATCCACTGCTGATCAACAGAGATTTGACCAAAGGAAAATAGAGGAGTGAGAGAGAGTAAGTAATAATACAGCCACAGCTGCTGTGGTCCATCAGTGGGACAGTCCCTACACTAGAACAGCCTGTGAGATCACATGACCAAACACACTGGCTAAGAGACATGAGGACATCATAACACTGTGCTACTTCATCCTCTTCCAGAGGCTTCAAAAACTTTAACCAGAGACTAGTAAGCCAGCAAAACACTAGGTTCAAGCTAAATAATTTGTAGAAAAGACCTCAGGATGAAACAGAATTGCTACTTTCTTAGTTAAATTATTTATTATTTTTTTTGTTACTGGAAGGTGCTCTATTCAAATATTATAGAGTGGAACCAAACACAATTAATCATCATTTAAAAGAATCTCTCAATATGGTTTATTCTCATTTTTCTGCTGTTATAGATTACACTTGAGTGCCCAAAAGTCTTTAGATATTTAATTTAATTTTTTTGATATTTAACTTTAATTTCATATATTAGTTGTTTACTCTGTTTGCTTTTACAAGCTGCAAATGCTTTGGAGATACAAACATAGTTTATTTCATAAAAAGAAAAAAATATATCAAATGTTTGAAATTTGAAATGAAAACATTGGGAAAAAAAATTATATCGTAAACTGAAAATTTTAGATTTTACATATTACCGTTCAAAAGTTTGTTTGGTATGAACTAAGTATCTTACGCTCACCAAGGCTGCATTTACTTAAAATTTATTGTATTTTGTTATCATGCATTTACATAAAAAAGGAAAAACTACAATATTGTGAAATATTTTTACAATTGAATTAATTCCTGTGATGGCTAAGCTGAATTTTCAGCATCATTACTCACTGTCACATGATCCTTTAATTATTCTAATATGCTGATTTACTGCTCAAGAAACATTTCTTACTGTTAAAATTTTTTAAAATGGTTGAGCTGCTGAATAATTTTTGTGGAAACCTTGATACACTTTTTTCAGGAATCTATGATGAATAATACGGTAAGTTGAAATTAATTCATCCTTGCAGAGTAAAAGCAAACTTCTTTCTTTATAAAAAAAAAAGAAAAAATTTTTTGAACAGTAGTGTAATTGAAATTAAATTTACTAATTTTCGGACCAGTCACTCCTATGTGTTTAATCCACTGCACTTTTAACCCCATTCAGTTCCATAGGGGTGTAGTTAGCCGCTTTCACAGGTCAAGTGTCTAATGCCTGAAATAATTCACTGGTTTCTAGTGTGTTAACTATAAACCACCCTGCCAACATCATACAGTATGTTACCCTGATGCATGCAAGTATGAAACCCAACTTTAAATGTTACAGCAAAAGCAGAACTAAATTACAAATGCAAAGGTGCATGTAAATAAAAGAGCAAAATTGAGAATAGAAGAGTTAGGAGTGTATTGTTAGCAGTGTGTTTGTGAGGCTTGTATATGTGAGATTGTCTAAAAGTGTATTAGAATGTGTGGTTTCCTCCTCACCGCTTTGTACAGTTGTCTGGCCATGTAGGCCCTGAGGATGCACTGCATGACCAGAGCAGCAGCCTGCTTGCGCTTGTAACATGTTTTCTGGACATACATGCGCTGGTACTTCTGAATGACGATTGCAGCACGTGTGCGACGCAGGAATTTTGCAAGACTGTGGGTCAGGAAGAACAACGTAGAGATAAACACATGCAAACCTCCCAACTTAAATACTTAAAAAACTGTTTAGAGGGCAATAGTTGGGTTCCCAGAAGTAAGAATTCCATTCATATTTTAACAATGACTTATAAACCCTTAAAGACAGATATACTGTGAGCTCCAATGTTGTTAATTAATAGTATATGCTTTTGTTGAATACATCAGTTCGCATTATTTGAACCTATTTTTCCAAAGAATGGCGTTTAAGAGGAATTTCTGGTGAAAAACTACATTACACATAATTCTAAAGAAAATTTCACCAATCAGAGTCATGGTGAGAAAATTGCACCAAAAGATCTCTGCACCGAACGCCCACTACCGTGATGCACCGTGAATGTCTCCCTACGCTAATTGTAAATAAATGCATATATATATATATATATTGCAAAATATGCATATATTTACAATATATATATATTGTATATTACATATATTGTATATATATTGCTCTTTCCCTCATTAAAGTACACAGTCTTGTGCCTTTGTCTTTTAAACAATTTTTTAGTTGTCTTCAAATCAGAGTTTGTAATGTTGTAATTTTCCTTAGCTGGGCTGGCTGGTTTGGTTCATAGCTTTTAACTCATAGCTTATAATTCCTGAACCATCTCCAGAGTCAAAGTGAACGGGCACTGTTGCACTCTAGAAGCTCTTATTTTCTATGATTCTGCTTTTCGTAAATTTAGTCTGCCTCCGCCCACTATGAGAAGAGTCCCCTCTCCCCCTTACCAGCGGGCCTGGTGTCCACGGACGTATCTCTGGATGGTTGTGGCAGCATGTTTCATGCGCAGGTACTTCTTGCGCGCCAGATAGCAGCGGATGGTCTTCTGGATGCGGATGCAGGCAGCACGCAACTTATCTGCACGCAGTTTCTCCAGGTACGCAACCTGTCCCGCTCGGAAAAAAATCTTGGTCTTGCCAAACTGGTACTTATCTGGATCCTATTGAGAAGACAAAAAAAATGGAGAGAGAATCAATAGACTTTTCATTCATGTTAAACTTTACCTTCAACTAAATTTTCTGTAGAAAAATGGTTTTCAGGGCATAGTTGCTATGGTTTTAAGTGTTTTTTTTAATCAGGTCAAAACAGTCCAAGTCCACAAAGAGTATAAATATAGTTTAATAAGCTGAATTGTCCTCTTCTTGTACCTGCACAAGTTTCTCCAGAACGTTCTTACAGGTCATCTTCCTGTCCGCCAAAACATCTTTTTGTACCATCAGGACACGATACCTGCTAAAGAACTCTTGATACGTCCACCTGACAAACAAAAGTAGTCATGCAAACACAAATATACAGTCAGGAAGGGTTGGAGAAAAGGGAGTTCAGTAATGTATAGATCTTCACTGTACCTAGATGGGAAACCAGCTGCGGAGATGCGTATTGTTTCCAAAACTCCACATGCACGCAGTTGCTGCACTGCCCTCTTGGGGTCAAACCTGGTAATGACAGAAATCAGATATCAGCCTAGAATCACCACCACTTATGCTAAATCTACTGATATAAACAGTTCAAAATGATATTTAGAATGAAATATTAAATATTAAGCCATTGTCTTAACTAACATTGTCTTGAGCTACCAACCTAGACAGCTTTTTGGGGCATGATGGCACACTCCTGATATAGTGAAATTATGCTACCTTTTGCAGTTCTGTTCAGCACAGCAGGTAGCACATAAATGACATGCTGCAGCTTTAATAAAGGTAAAATATCTTCATATAAGATTAAAAAGGTTAGGGAAATTTTGAAGGTTTGTGAATCTTTATGCATCTCTCGATTCGGAGAAAAACAATCTGATTCTAGGTTCTCAACCTTTTTGACTTGTAGGTCCTCGTTGTTTAAAGCCCCCCTCTTCAAATTCGTTAAGATATTTCCGGTACTTGCTGTGATTGTGACAAAGAGGCTTGTTTTTTTTATCACATGTCATCAGCGCGTTTCATGCTGTGCAGTTAGACAGACGTCAGTCACTGAGCACCGCAACAGAAATAGCCGTCACCTTTTACAGTTCCTCCTGAAGCAAAACAGCAAGTTTATGCTGTGTTCACGCCATAACAACCCATGATGTTATACTCGAAGCGGTTTTGTGACTTGAATTTATGCATTTCAATGTAAACACTATCAACGCCGAAATGAATCTGCAGCAGTCAGGTGGTACAATTAGCAGCTAGTTTTGTGCTTTAAGTCATGAGGTAGTTTAATGCCGTCTCTCGTGATGCTTTTATTTTCTCCCTGCTGTGTGCGTTCATGTGCTTTTTAAGGAGTCGTCGCTTTGAAGGGAGAGTGGGAACTTATGCTTTTAAAGCTAGCTCGCTATTGCTAGCCTCTCCGAAAATCGCCTACCCTACCTTTTTTATGTTTTCTGTTGGTTCATTTAAAGCTGCAGTGTTGTAGTGAACACCACTTGAATCTACACATTAAAAAGCTGACAATCTATTCCGAAAGATCAGAGAATCAGAGAACTTATGATCACAGTATATGTATAGACACAGAGAGAGAGAGAGAGAGAGAGAGAGAGAGAGAGAGAGAGAGAGAGAGAGAGAGAGAGAGAGAGAGAGAGAGAGAGAGAGGACAGAAAGCTGATGAAAAACTGACGTGAAGGCAAATTTGTAATCGTTGGGTTTGATGCAGCGAACGTAATGCGGCGTAGTCGCATTCAGCGTCTCCATCAGCAGATGCAGAGAGTTACGAAACTACAGAGAGAGAGAAAAGTAAAAATTCATTCAAATTCTAACATTAACTTGCAGTATTTTTAATCTCATCGACTGTTACTGCTTATTTATACAGTATAACACAAAAATACAATTCTTGTACGTAGATATTCAATAAAAGTACAAATAAGAGTAGGCATCTACCTGCAGTCCGACTGTCTTCTTGTGTTCTTTGCTAGACTGACCAGCTTTGCTCTTGACTGGTTTGACACTGAGGCGAGTGCGTCCTCCAGTGGTAGGAGCAGCACCGGTTGGACTCGTTGCTTTCTGCTCATCATGGAACAGCTCCACCAGCAGGTCAAACTGGGAATTACAGCCAAGACAGACTTAACATACAAGCCATGTGGGGAAGAGAGTGGTCAGATACTGTACCATCATTAGTCAAAGGGACTTTTGGACATGGAAATTAAGAAAAGATCTTATAAAAAACTGTAATTAGCTCTTAAATTTTTTTAATTAAAGTCCCCCTGTAGTCAATTGCACCCCTTAAAACTCATCTTTGATCACCAAAATGACAAAAGTTTTTTCCTTGAAAAAATATTCTTCATGCCTTAAAATAGCTTGAATGGGACTCTTCGCCTCATTTGGTATATGCTGTTCTATGAATATGCAAATTAGCCCCGCTTCCACTCACTCAACACCAGCTCATAGATGCACTTGTTGATGATCACACATTGACGTGATTGGTTACAAGGTAGTTTGTGATATCAGAAACACCAGTGATTTCAAACCACGTTTTTGAGACTGTCTTTGGTACACTGCAGTTTTAAGGAGAAAATACTGTGTTATGGTGTTAAATATGGTGTTAACTTATGAACTTGCACATGGTTTGTCTTAAAGCATATTAAAAACACCATAAACAACATTAAAAACTTGATTTTCACCACAGGGGGACTTTAAATTAATTTGTATATGGACTGCAAATAAAGTCAGTTGTCACTCCTCTTCTAAATGCTTAATCCTGTTCTGTACATGGTTTACTTGTTTACGGAAGTGAATCATTCTTTAAAAAGGAAGAAGCCCCAAAAAGCTGTGGTTTACAGTGATTTCAGAATATCTAAGGGGAGTTGTTAGGTACAACAAAGAGCAGAGTGCATAAAACCCCTGTTTAGCTGTTCTAAAAATCACTGTAAACCATGGCTTCATGAAACTCATTGCTTTTATAAAATGGTTGTGCATCAACAGCAGTGATACTGATGTAATGATATCAACAGGAGTATTTTACAACTGTTTCGAATGTGACTCCAATCATAATCAAGGACGGGAACTATCCATTTTATAAAAGAGAATTCACTCCTAAAAACTTTAGGGAGTTACACCTGAATTCTTAACTAAACTGTGTTAAATGGTTAGCATTCATGTTTTTGTACAGGCTTGAGACACTTGAGCATTTGTCACTTCCAAAACTCAGTGTGCCTTTGTCAACTGAACTAAATCTGTACACTCAAAGTATCACTTATTTTAATCCAGCAAAGCATTATTAACAATTATGCATATCGAGACAAGCAAACCATTATACAGTGGGATATTAATGAACAGAAGGGGCCATGTACTCAGATAATGTCCCTTGGGTCTCATTTACATTGATCGCTAAGAGTTTGTGTTCTGAGGGACACTACTGCTGGTACTAAGCAGCATGCAGCCTAAGCAAAATAAAAGTTATTATGGGACCAACAATTTAAACATCAAGACACCAACATCAAGTCCCCACACAGCAAACAAACAAACTCCAGCTTTTTGTTCTAATGTTCTGCCTGTTAAAAAAAAAAAATGTTTAGTCTATGTAAAGTACATATGGATTCCTTTGGCTGTTGCATTTTTTTTTTTTTCTTGCTGTAGCATTTTAAAAAGCGTAGTTCACCCAAAAATGAAAATTCCGTCATTATGTATTATTGTTCTATACAGATATTGTTATTTTTTCAAAAATATTTTTGCACTTTTCACAACATAAAAGATCTGTAATGTAGTGAGTTGAGCCATTTCTTTGGCAAAGTATCTGTCAATCAAATTAAAAGGCTATACTGTATATATTATCATGATGATTATTATATTATATTCAAACTGTTTGGCTTCCAATATCACAAAAAGAGTCCACTTTATATGTAAAGAGTTTTTGGTCACTGGAAAGCTCTTAATTGTGCTCTCAATGTACACAGAGACAATTTATATAAGAGACATGCCACTTCCTAAATCCTCAATACAATTATATAGGGAAAACCCGCAACGCCAAAGATGGCGGTTGTATGGACATGTCCCGCCCTTCCCGCTGGAAAGCCAATCGTCTACTTTTAACAGTCAAGCCGGGAAACATTTCAGCCTATCGTCTGGTTCCACTGACGCATGCGCACAGTTGAAGTTTGCGACAGTGGAGACGAGAACCCTTGCGCATGCGTAGTAAAAGTATAACCTGTGGGGAAAAGGGCGTTTTTAACCTTATTTTGGGGCAAAGTCATCAAACTCTTTCAGCGATTTTTATCATATTTTACTGCTGTTTCTATACATGCAGTTTTTATGTCCAGTGAAAGTGCAGTTCTGACTCTCTGCCCATTCATTTAGATAGGAGCCTGGTCTTGTTAGTCCGAAATAGCTGCCTGAAGGCGTTGCCAAGATGGCGGCCGAGTGGCATGACTTGCCTAAAAGGACTTTGATGTACACCAGATTGAAGACTTGGAGTTTTTCCCTCTTTTCCAACTTGTTTTTAAATCGCTAACGAATGCCTGTGTGGCCTTGCGCATTTTACTTTCGCTTTCAAAGTAGCGGCAAATTTGGAGCGACGATTGCTTGAATAGTGTGTTCATTATTATTAATGAAAAACAAAAAAACTAAACAGTACAATGACAATGATCTTCAGACAAAGTTTACAGATTGCCTCAATGTTTGCAGGTTCCCTATTAGCATTGGGTTTAAATCCAAAATATTGCCAAATAGGTTCTTTTACATTTAGTTTTGAAACGAATTTGTCTGTCAGCTCGCCTCTCTCTAGTCACGTGATAAATGAAATCTGACTTCTGCTGCGGATCTGTGCTGCGACTCTCGTTCGGCTCACGCTGAATTGAGCAGACACGTTCAGTTTTTAATTGTAGTATCTGTTCTCTAACTGAACTAAATGATTTTATTACAATAAAAAATACAATCAAGTGGTGGGAAAGCTGAACACCGAAATCTGTTTCTCAGATAAAGCTCATATGAAGATCACATCGACCACTTTTGTACTTTTTGAGTTCTTTTGTCACTATAAGCTGAAAGTGAGTGAATAATGACTAAATCTTAATTTCTGGGTGAACTGTCCTTTTAAGATCGTCAAAAATGTACTGAAAAGCACTACCAGTCCAGCTGATTTCAAACCATTTCAACTAAACAGATGTTTTATTCTGTCTGGGCAGTTGAGTTTGTTTGGATGGTGTTTGGAGGCTCTAGAGCTGAAGCGGTTTTATTTTTCTACAGAATCAATGCAGTATTGAGATTGTGCCCTGCACAGCAGAAAGCAGCAGACTGCACATGCTGATACACACACACACACACGCATCTCTCATACGCACACACATCCAAACTATCCAATCTTAATTTTTGTATCTACTAGACAGCAGTGATATTAGAGAGATAGAGAGCTAAAGAGACAGCACGTAAATGCTCAATTTTACCTTCTGCAGGGGTACAGGTAGTCATGTTCACAAACAACACATAGACAACATGACACGATGAGAAAATAGAAACAGAATTAACAAATGCAGAAAATACAGATACATCAGACAGATGTATATAATGTACTTAATGAAGCTCAGACACCAGCTCTGAATAATATTATGTTCGCTTGACAACGAAATATCAAATATCAGTCTAAATTTCTCCTTTCGTGATCCACGTACAAAAAGAATCAAAGAGGTTTGGACTCACTTCAGATAATATACATCTATTAGTGCTGTCAATTGATTCAAAAATGTAACTAATCAATAAAAAAATTCTGTAATCGTGATTAATCACACCTAATATTATTTTTTTAATATATGTTTATATTGGAATACAGATTTTCACATTGAATCTCAAAATTATTGTAGAAACAACAAAGATGGTATATTTTATATATTTGTTATCTTTATATTATGAATGAAGGCCAGTAACACTTATACCAATACTGCAACTGATGTCTCTATTACTGTAAATTGATTTTTTTTCTATAGGGATTAAATGAGTAACATCCACATTACAGTATAATTAAAAGCCATCATTAAAAAAATTTAATAAAAATATTATAATGTAGAGACTCGGGAGCTTTCATTAATTCTCTTTTATTGAGTCACGAACTCGCAACCAATTTAAATCCAGAACAAAGGGACCTAACTTTAACAGACATTCCTAAAAGGCCATGTGGTCAGCCCTCGGAACCTCTATCTCCCGAACTGGCGTCTTCAAGTCTAGAAAGTACACCCTAAAGGTGTCATCTACGCTGACAAATTGTCTTAAGTGTTCCCCGAACAAGGGGTTTTCTCACTTGAGACAACAAACAGGCCTTCTTCTCCCCACCCCGGACGGAAACGAGGGGAGGGGGGGGGGGGGGGGAAGCGCAGAACATACGTTGCTTTGTCTGTTTCCCGCCGAGAGCAATACACATTCACGCACATACACCTACGCACATACTTACACACGCAGGAAACTCTAAACGTAGGACTTTTACATCCTAAGTCATTACTAAAACATCTTCAGTGTGTTAAAGTACATGTAGACGAACTGTAAATGTGCAAACTTGTATTACGAATGTTTTCATGAATGTAAAATACTTATAAGTGCCTGAAAATACGCTTTGAGATGTAATTCTGCACGTGTATGTTTTTAACGTATGATGCTTGATACGGTTGTGACCCTTTTAATCTGATCTATCCATTAAGCTGTATATCAATATCGTGAAATGTATAATCACATGTATAATCCCATTTCCCAAAGCAAGCTTAATTTCTTCTTGATCATAAAGTTGCAAATTGACTCCGAACAACACCCACTCAGGGGGCGTACGCGCTCCTCGAGATGGGCCATTATCATTGGCCGGCGCGCCTTACCCAGGCGTGCCCAGCTCATCTTTAAATTCTCCAACACAGAGACAATCTCCCTCTCTGTCCGTGTGTATCCTGTTCCTGTGTATTCTTTGTAATCTTCGTATTTTATTTTTAATGTTCCTGTTTTACTTTAACTTCGTTTCATTTTGCGCATAGCTAGTCTGTTCTTAGTGTTCTCGTCTCCCGACTGAGACCTCCACGTGCGTTTCGTAAGTCTTCCAGCACTCCGGTGAAAAGACTCTCTTCACACATACAGAACTAAGCCAGAACGTTTGAATCTCCCGCGAACCAACCACGCTGGGACCCAAAGAAACCCGACCTCCATCTCCGGGACGCCACACGTTGCTTCCGCACACCAAACGTAAGGGTCTGAATGCAAAATTTTGTTCAATACAAAATTTAGACGTTGTAAAGTATATCTCCTGTGGCTGTCTCTAAAGGGTTTACTCTAAACTGTGCTAGCAATTGTATTTTCCTTGTGTTTTCTTTTCTTATTGTTTTATTTCATTTTGTTTAATCTATATCCTGTTACATGTAGTCTAGTTCATTCATTAAACCTCATTTTATACTTTATTGACTCTGTGGTTGTTGCTCGTATAACAAAGCCTCTTTAATATAAAAGATCCTAGCTACAATCTGATAATCGTTTAAGTGCACAAAACATTGTCAGTTAATTTAAGCTAAAACAGACCATAAGTCATTTGCACCCTTTAGCCTGAATACACGGCGGACGTGTGAATGAGCGAGGAGGGGTCAAATGCTTTGGTATTGTTGAAGATCAGCCATTCCTCTGTGTAGGATGTATATTAATAATTAACCATAATTCGTTGTGTTTAATTGTTATATACTTACCCTGAACAGACGGGTACGCTGTACACCCCTTTGTGGGAAATTTATTAACGTAAGGACCCGGTTCAAACTGTATTTAATAATTTGTTGATCATAGATTAATAGTTATTGAATATCTATCCCCAAACTTAAAATTGATAAAGAGCTTATGGACCGGAAACCCTACAGTATTTTTGGTGGAGAATGCGGGCAATATTTTAAGCTTTGTTGTGTGAGCAATTAATGCAGTGGCAATATTGTGTATTTTGCTGTGTTTTGATTAAGAAACGCGAGCGCGCCGCGCGCCGCGCATGTTGCAAGCTGAAAGCCAAGTTTCAGCTGAGCACATTACAAACTGCTAAATTCACCTAAGCGTGTAATCGTTGTAATTGCTAAAATGAATTACAGTTCGTAATACTGATATTCACGGTTAAAGTATTGAATGTAAACTGTAGTTCGCAACAAAAGAGATATTACCTCTGTAAAGACGTTTACATGTTAAGATATTTTCTTTGATCAGCCTGTTTTCAAAACGAGAATCTTTTGAGCAGTGCGATAGAGGAATTGAATACAGCGATGCTCCTGTATTCAACCTAGAAGGCCTGATATATATAATCGTTAGATTAACGAAAACTCCTGGTTTCAACTTTGGTTGAGCTAACCAAACGTTAAACCAAAACATTTTAAATCATTAAAGTGCTAAATGATAAATGTATTGAGAGTTAAAACCACAGACGTCAATTCCTGTTGGTAAGGGGCGGCAGTGGCTCAGTGGTTCATGTAGGTTGTCTACAAACCGAAAGGTTGGTGGTTCAATCCCCGGTTCCACCTGACCAAGTGTCGAGGTGTCCATGAGCAAGACACCTAACCCCAACTGCTCCCGACGAGCTGGATGGCGCCTTGCATGGCTGCCGTCGCCCGTCGGTGTATGAATGAGAGAGTGAATGGGTGAATGTGAGGCAAATTGTAAAGAGCTTTGGTGGCCATTGGGTCTGTGAAAGCGCTATATAAATGCAGTCCATTTACCATTTATGTAAGTGCAGTGAATTAAATCTGCTTTACTAAACCCGTGGAACATAGCACTGTAAATCCGCCTGAATCTAAATTATTTGCAGTATATAGGATTCTGCGCGTGCCCTGAAAAGGTACAATTGAAGCGTGTGGTTGTGATTCTGTTGCTGAACACTAGAGCGCAGCCTTGCGCCTCAGTCTCAAATCACCGCCACACCCTCTTCTTCGACGTGAGCGTAATAGCGCCACCGTATGGACGCTCTCAGATAAGGTCACTCTCTCCTGAATTTTTCCTTTCTAAGTCAGTTGTAGTTCTTCACAGGAAGTGACTCACGGGGAACGCCCCCTTGTGGCCTTCAACGCTGAGTCAGCTCTTTGTAATTCTCGATTTCTGTTTGAGATTCCAGCCTATTCTCAGTTGGGTTGTTCTAAGGCTGTCACTGATTACCTTACAGCAGTCGTGATTAGCATTAGAAGTAATCCATCCGTTAATTTTCAGAGTCTCATTCAGATTGGTCTAAAGAAAAACTTTGAAGGTAAAACTGAATTAAATTCTCACTTCACTTTATGAATTAGGTTACGAATAATTCTACTTGATTTCGTTTTCTGTCCGGATAAGGTTATTGATTGTCCCTCAGATAAATCAATAAATCTTATGAAATTCTTTACCTTTTTCCTTCTCGAGAAATTAATGAGGTTGATAATTTGTTTTTAATAAATTGATAACTCTTATTAATCGTCTTTCCAAAAAAAAAAAAAAATAATTAATAATTTTTTTATTAATTTTTTTTATTATTATTATTATTTTTTTTTTTTTGAAAAAAAAAAAAAATTCTCTTCCAAAAAAAAATATATATATAATTTTTTTTTTTTTATTATCAATTTTTTTTTTCTCCTCCCTCTCTTTCTCGCACTCAACCCTGCCGTCTCTTAAGTGATATTTCTATCACGACGGTACCCACACTATCTTAGGTGTTATTCAACATCACCGTCTATGCTTATTTGAATTGAATTCAAACCAGTTGACTTACAATTTCAATTAAGTTGTTTCCCTAGCCGGCTAACCACTGGAAAGTACCCCCTCTTGTGGCCCAAAACCCCCACTACAGCCTACTTACTCCTGTGTTTATCCTGCCTTACTCACTGACCCTTCTCCGTAGGTTATTCTGACAACTAACAGTGTCACAATTCCCTCTCTGCTTCTCTCTCTCCCATTAGGTAACAAGGTTTTGTATTTTCTACACATACAGATACTCAATTTTGTTTTAGACAAAGTAAGCTTTGAAGTAATTCTAGAGTCACCTTTCTCTATCACATTTGTTATCTACAGGTAGATTTCTCTTGCGCTGGTGTGATCTGACCGTCATATCTGGTTGGTGTCCAGTGGGCGGGGTCGTCTGACCGGCGTAACCAACGCTTGCTGTGGGTGAGTCGCGGACCTCCCTGTCTCTCCATTGGTGCGGCACGCAATAAGACATCAGCAATTTGGCACTCCCAAAAAGGGGAGGCTCACCACGCGATAAGACACAAGGCAATTTCGGACCTAGTACACAAACCGGGGCCTAATAGGGGGCCACTCGAAAGAGGGTTCTGGGGAAAAGTCCCCTTTGCAGTGTCGTAAGCAGGTGACCTCCCGGGCGTGCCAGTTGTGTTAAAGTCTATGTTGTTTGGGAGGGCGCACGGTGGTTGACGCACAGGAGAGGCCGTGGACATCTCGGTTAAGTGCTTGGAGCGATGGAAAGATTGTCCTCGACGCTGGCTCCCGCTAGTGTGATTTCAGGTCACCCCAGACAAGCTAAATTAAGGTAAAGCAAAGACATCCACTTAGTATAAACCACAAGAATATTAGATATTCTCCCGTGACATTTAAGAAGTGTCCACCCCTTTTTCTCAGAAAACCACACATAGTCTGCTCAAGCCCTCTTAGTCCCCGTAACCATTTCTGTACTATTGTTTACTCTATCTTAACAGATCCAGTAATTCCTTTTGTTTAATCTCACCTTAAGTTTTTCCTTTGCTATTCTTCTGTTACTTCTCTCTGTTCTGTGTGAACTGTGCCTTCCAGGTCACCAGAGACCGAGCCTATAGAGACACCCAAGGAGAGCTAAATAACAGACTGACAGCCGAGCCGTTAGCACCAACCGTGACCTACTAGGCTCCGGTCCTGTCAAAATCTTGATTTAGGCCCTGCGCTGACCTAAACAATTTGTCCCTACCTAACTGTCTGCATCAGTTAGTCAAAGTACCGTAAACGGCATCGCCGTATTAAGGGTATAAGCGCATAAATTGTAGAACAAATTTGCATTTGGTCTGTTTGTGTTTGTGTGTGTTGTGCTCCTCTCGCCTGCAGTAAGCCAGCATGTCCCGGTCTCCCAGCCCCGCAGCCCACTGGGACAGCCTTGAGACATGGCTGAAGGCCATGACAGCCACCGTCCTGCCCGAGGATACTGGCGACTCCGAGCCCCGGAACCAGGCGCAGCTGGACACCGACCTGGACCTGCTGATGAGGCACGACCCAACACAAAGCTACAGCCACAAAGAATGGGCCCGAATCGTGGGAAACCTGGCCCACACACTCGTCGCACAAGCCCGCCTTCACGAGAGACACGCCATCGACCTGGAACAGGAGACGGCAACTCTACGTCTCCAAGCGGAGGAGGCCCGGCGCGACCAAGCAAAGACCCAAAGTCGGCTAGACCACTACTACTCGAGAACGAGGAGCAGGACGAGGAGGAAACGGACCCAGAGTCACGGAAGGAAGTAGAAGAACTTCAAACTGCTCTGGAAAACCTTCATCTAGACACCGACCAAAAGGAACTGAAAGAGAGAAAAGCCAGAGAGACACTCACCGAAAAACTGCAACAAGGTGAAGCTCTCCTTGAGAGAGCAAACAATGAACTAAAAGAAAGAGACGCCAAAGCCAAAGCCTGTGAGAAACACTTAAAGGCGGCCAGAGCTGAAATTAATGAACTTATCCAGCAAAAAGAACTTTATAAAGATGAGCTCGACGCTGTCCACCGTGAGTTAAAACACTCTTATAAACTTCAGAGTGACCGGGAAAGGGAGACACACACTACCAAGTTCTCCCTGACCGGTCAGTCTGCACACTTCAGCCAAGAACACAGAACGGTGAAAGGAGACGGACATCCACCGTCCCAGACATCAATGGACAGCCTACAAGAGCCCTCGCCCTCAGGAAGAGGAGGGGCGCCACAGCCAACCCTTGCCACTTACCACGGCATGGACTTTAAAGAACTGGACAAGCTTGCCAGGAACATTCCGACCTTCACCCCAGACCCTGCCGGAGGCCACGATGTGCATGCCTACTTAAAAGACATTGATTTCCACCTATACGCTGTTCCCCATGTCACCCCGTGGACCGGTTATACCTGCTTCGGATTACGTCTAGTCGGGATGTACGCAGTTTTCTGGATCGCCAACCAGACACAGTCAAGTCGGATTATCAACAACTGCGACAGGCGTTCATCAGGGAATTCTCTGATCCAGACACCGATCAAGGACTCATCACCGCGATGAGCCTCAAGCAGGCACGCTTGGAAACGTCGCAGGCCTTTTACACTCGCCTCCGACAAGCATACTTTGGGGCACGGAATGATCCCGGAATGGAGGAAGACTTTAACTTCAGAACTTTGTTTCTCCGCAACCTGCATCCCACTGTGAGCCATCACTTAGGGGTCCTGGCCTGTCCTCGCACAATGTCTACCCAGCAACTGAGGGATCTCGCCCACAAAGCGTTCATCAAGCAGAAAATTGCTTCTGAAAAGACTGTAAAAACTCCCTCTATCTGCCCTATCACTGATCAGCACTCAGAGCTGTCACTACAGGGCACCCCACAACACCACACTAACAGACTTTCTAGTAACGAGCCAAGACCGTTTCAAGCCAGCAGGGGGCAACGCAATCGCGATGGTGCTCGTCCTAAGCATCAGAGCGGGCGCTCTGACAGATCATACGGCAGCCCACGGCCACCCCAGAACCAAAAGGGGGAAACCACATCAGAGACAGCAGAGATCCTAAAGGTGCTGAAAGAGATTCTGCACGAGAAACTTCACAAGGGAGACTGGAGGGACGAGCCAGGCATCCTCTGTCTAAGCGTAAGTGCTGAACCAAGCACCACGAACACTGTTTTCCTGACACAGACCACAGAACCAGCTGTCGCAACACCAAGTGACAACGACACCCACTCACTGCTGTCAACAACCACACAAGCCCCCACAGTAAAGCTCCTAGGGAACCTGGTCGAAAAAGGACTAGCACGCAAGCTGTATCTTTCTATCACCTTGGAAAATGAGGTGAGGCTCGAAGCTCTGGTTGACACCGGATCGGATCTCACCTTGATATCAGCCGAACTTTTTGAAAGACTCAGATTTGCAGCTAACAAGCAGAACAGAACTTTAAAATCTCAGAATTGTGAGCTGAACGTGCAGTCGTACAGCCAGAATGACATCCGGCTTGAACAGGTAGCTCCCATCCACCTGACACTTGGTCCTTTCAGTCTTCAGTCACAAATGGACACTTACCCCTTCCTGATTGGCAAAGATCTGCTAGAGCGCTTTGAGCCTTTACTAGACTTCAAACACCTGATGATCTGGGCCCAAGTTCAAGAACCCCTCCCCCTCCAGTCACACAGGCCATCAATGCCAGACTGGCAGGTCACAGAGGTCACGAGAACTACAGCAAAGCCAAACTCAGCACCAGGTCAAGTTTCAACTGTGCTACCCGGCACCTTTCAGCTACCTAAAGACTGTGACACCTGCCCAAAGGTCATGACTGACCTGCAGCTATATGAAGCGACCACACACTACTTGACACCTTTACGGACTAAACTGCCTACCTCACAGCCGCTTCCGCGGGCTCCGCCATTTACAATGCCCAGCATAGCAGACAAGCGGGCTTCGGACACAATAAAGACTTTGTTTAACCGCCTCTCTGACCCCTCCAACCACCCTCGCACGCCGTCTACACTAACTAACAACCAGTTACTCGGACCACGGCATGACACCAAGCACATGCTGCGTGCACAGCACAACAGTCCTTACTGTGCACCATCGGACACCACAACGCAAAGGCTTGTGTTGCCATGGCGCAAAGGGGGGATGAGGCCAATGTACGTCCGCGACGCATCATGCGCTGCAAACCACAGCACCAGAGTCACTGACAAGACACTGAAACAAGCGACATGCCAACAGCAAGATGTGGCGAAAGATGATGGGCCAAGGCGACCTAAACCCAGTCGCCGCCCACAAAGTAAAAAGACTGCCCTGTCCAACCAAGGACAACTCTCGCTGACACCCTGCCTCTCTCTCTCTCCCTCTCTCTCTCTCTCCACATCTCCCCTTTCAACTCTAATAGGATGCTGTTATGGTTTACATTCCTGTGCCTCCAGTCCACCAGAGGGCAACCGCCACCTGACGTCATCACACCAGGTCCGGCGACAGGCATCGTACTGAGGGAGCAACCAGGCCTCCTGATCACCAACTGTCGGACCCACACCCAGAAGGTGTACGTTCGACTCGACCCCCGCAACGTGTACCGGGCACATTACCCCAGCGCAGTAGCCCAGTACAGCTGGGCCGGAGCCCGATGGACGGAGGATGCCATCGCCCACGCCGAGGCCGACGTCAGGCACATGCTAAACCAACTTGAAAAGATGACCGTCACCCAAGCGGAATTAGGCGGACACAACCGCCGCCCCAAACGGTTCCTTGGAGCCCTCCTGGGAGCCGCAGCTGCAGTGGGAACTCTGTTCAACATTGGTATGTCAAGCGTTAACGCTGTTAACCTAGCCACCGTGAGACGACATGTGGCTGAAATTCAAACAGAGATTCCACAGCTAAAAGAGCAGCTCACCGTGCAAAGTGCTTCCCTGCAGACCATCGGAAGGACCTTAAAGGGAACTGTGGTCATTCTCAACACCCACAGCGTCATGCTGAACCAGACTGTGAATTCCATGAAACAGCTGTTCACTGTTTTCCAAAATGACTTTGCCCAAACTCAGCTGGTCACCGCCCTGATGACGGACATGTTAAGGGAGGTGAGCTCCTCCATTGACAGCCTAGCCATGGGTAGGATCCCACCCTATCTCATACCTCTGAGCCTTGTCCAGAACGTGCTGGCTTCCGCCATCACCACGCCAGCTGATCCGCTCCAAGTACACCTGGCCTACTCTCTGGGCAGCGCCATCCCACTCTATGTCGACCCAGAACAGAGAGAAATGGGATTCCTCCTGAACTTACCCATCATCGAGTCAAGCCGAATCTACAGACTCAAAGACATTGTCAACGTCAGGTTTTGGAAAGGTAACACGCACATCAAGATCCGCACTCCAGAAGTGGTAGCCTACCACGACAGCGATCCTCAGCTGTACCTGGCTCCAAACCTGCACATGTGCACCTTGACGAAAGACATTCATTATCTGTGCCCTAGCAAACCATTCCTTAGAGACAACACTGATGGAATTTGCGGACTGCAAACCATGTCCAGCGACAACCGCTGCCCTGCCGAAGCTAAGCCTCGCATACAAGTGGAAGAAACCCGAGCAGAGATCATCGGTGACCGGTGGCTTGTCAACACTCCGGTACTCACTGCCACTCTCACCTATGACCAACATGACACCGCTACCCGTGTCAGCCTACTCAACCAGAGCATGTGGATTCAAGTACCTAAAGGTGCCATCCTCCACGTAGACGATCTGGCATTGTATCATCTTCCGAGCCACGAGTACGAAACAGAATTGGAAATTCCCTCCTTCTTCAAAGACCACAATTTCACCCTGAGTCCAGAGCTGGAACTGGAAATTGAGACAGGGGGGTCACAGCTAATTGACATTGCTCCTCTTGAGTCCGCCCTACAAGCTTTGTCTCGACAGCCCACTTTGACTGCTTCACCTGTTGCCCGAGCCTGGACCGCAGCTGACACTGCGCTCTGCCTCTCTATGGTAGTCAGTCACATCCTAACATTGGGCTTGGCTTTCCTCCTGTACAGGAGACTCAACGAGACACGAGCATCTACCGTCAGGCTCTCCAAAGCCGTGTCCGGAGGCTTCCGACGAAACCCCCGAAAGGAGGATAACACGCAAGAAGCCGCCGGTAACCTCATTGAGCTAAGCCCTCAGCCCTGATAATCACCTGTTATCCGAATTCATGATTCACCTTCCATCCTCCCATGCAATGATTGTCGGCAGACGATCTCTCCGCAGGGACATCATCTCCCGAAAGGGGGGAAAACTGTAGAGACTCGGGAGCTTTCATTAATTCTCTTTTATTGAGTCACGAACTCGCAACCAATTTAAATCCAGAACAAAGGGACCTAACTTTAACAGACATTCCTAAAAGGCCATGTGGTCAGCCCTCGGAACCTCTATCTCCCGAACTGGCGTCTTCAAGTCTAGAAAGTACACCCTAAAGGTGTCATCTACGCTGACAAATTGTCTTAAGTGTTCCCCGAACAAGGGGTTTTCTCACTTGAGACAACAAACAGGCCTTCTTCTCCCCACCCCGGACGGAAACGAGGGGGGGGGGGGGGAAGCGCAGAACATACGTTGCTTTGTCTGTTTCCCGCCGAGAGCAATACACATTCACGCACATACACCTACGCACATACTTACACACGCAGGAAACTCTAAACGTAGGACTTTTACATCCTAAGTCATTACTAAAACATCTTCAGTGTGTTAAAGTACATGTAGACGAACTGTAAATGTGCAAACTTGTATTACAAATGTTTTCATGAATGTAAAATACTTATAAGTGCCTGAAAATACGCTTTGAGATGTAATTCTGCACGTGTATGTTTTTAACGTATGATGCTTGATACGGTTGTGACCCTTTTAATCTGATCTATCCATTAAGCTGTATATCAATATCGTGAAATGTATAATCACATGTATAATCCCATTTCCCAAAGCAAGCTTAATTTCTTCTTGATCATAAAGTTGCAAATTGACTTCGAACAACACCCACTCAGGGGGCGTACGCGCTCCTCGAGATGGGCCATTATCATTGGCCGGCGCGCCTTACCCAGGCGTGCCCAGCTCATCTTTAAAAATTCTCCAACACAGAGACAATCTCCCTCTCTGTCCGTGTGTATCCTGTTCCTGTGTATTCTTTGTAATCTTCGTATTTTATTTTTAATGTTCCTGTTTTACTTTAACTTCGTTTCATTTTGCGCATAGCTAGTCTGTTCTTAGTGTTCTCGTCTCCCGACTGAGACCTCCACGTGCGTTTCGTAAGTCTTCCAGCACTCCGGTGAAAAGACTCTCTTCACGCATACAGAACTAAGCCAGAACGTTTGAATCTCCCGCGAACCAACCACGCTGGGACCCAAAGAAACCCGACCTCCATCTCCGGGACGCCACACGTTGCTTCCGCACACCAAACGTACAGGTCTGAATGCAAAATTTTGTTCAATACAAAATTTAGACGTTGTAAAGTATATCTCCTGTGGCTGTCTCTAAAGGGTTTACTCTAAACTGTGCTAGCAATTGTATTTTCCTTGTGTTTTCTTTTCTTATTGTTTTATTTCATTTTGTTTAATCTATATCCTGTTACATGTAGTCTAGTTCATTCATTAAACCTCATTTTATACTTTATTGACTCTGTGGTTGTTGCTCGTATAACAAAGCCTCTTTAATATAAAAGATCCTAGCTACAATCTGATAATCGTTTAAGTGCACAAAACATTGTCAGTTAATTTAAGCTAAAATAGACCATAAGTCATTTGCACCCTTTAGCCTGAATACACGGCGGACGTGTGAATGAGCGAGGAGGGGTCAAATGCTTTGGTATTGTTGAAGATCAGCCATTCCTCTGTGTAGGATGTATATTAATAATTAACCATAATTCGTTGTGTTTAATTGTTATATACTTACCCTGAACAGACGGGTACGCTGTACACCCCTTTGTGGGAAATTTATTAACGTAAGGACCCGGTTCAAACTGTATTTAATAATTTGTTGATCATAGATTAATAGTTATTGAATATCTATCCCCAAACTTAAAATTGATAAAGAGCTTATGGACCGGAAACCCTACAATAACAACGTTTAAGTGAACTTAAAACAATCTTCACATAAACTCATTTAGCTGTGCATTAAATATAGTGTGTTGTAATACATAGTAGTGATGCTTCGGTCTCTGTCAATATCAGCTCTCTATGTTTAAATGAGAGCTCACAATTCATTTTCCCCACTAAGTTCATTTTATGGATTCATTTTTACAATAAGTATAACTGTGTACTTTAATCACTGAAATTAACACATTTTTTTCCCCAAGGAGATATTAGGGCTGTCAAAAATAATAAGCATCAAGCCCTGGAACAGAACATTTTAAGTCAAATTTCACAAATTTAACGAACAAATGAAAGGCACAATGAATGGATAACGATTGAAAATATTCAGAAGTTTTTAGAATTTTTAGCTGATGTCTGGCTTTATTTCTAATTTCTAATAAAATATAAATGTGTACAATAGATGAAGTAAGCAAACACACACATAATGATATGAACAGATGATCAATGATATGAATGTGAAGCAAAATAAATATGGTAAAAACAGATGACCTGTGTAACATGTGAAGTGAAGGAGTTGGATAATCCGCTAACAGACTGATCTGGAAAAGCACCAGAGAGCCCGAGCCTATTACTGATATGAATTGTTAATTTGAAATAATACTTGACTTAAAGAATAATTCTGTCAATCAAATTCAGTTTAAAGCATTAATATTTTTCCCAGGCAGTTTGGATTAGTACGGCATGTGTTTGCTCTTACCGCACACATTTACTGCCTCACGCTGAGGAGAAAAAGCGTTAGAGAGCATTCAGAAACCCCCAGATACAGATGAAAATTATATGATTTTACAGAATCAAAGGGCACTTAAAAGTTCATTTATAAAAACTATCCAAGACTTGTCCATGATTTTTCAAAATGTTATAAATTTCCATGACTTTTCTAAGCCTGAAAACATAATTCTTTATTTCTTTAAATGTGGGAAGCCCTATTTTTTCTTTAGCAGTTAGGTTAGGTCGATAAAAGCACAGAAGCTTTTGTGGCTAGTTCACTAGAAAAAAAACGTAGCACATAGTAAGAATGTCATGGTATTCTTTGATATACCTTGGAGTACCAAGTAAATACTATCCCAGCTAACAGGGAACGTTCTCAAAACTTTGGCTATGTTCTGGTTCTTAAATAAAAAAAAAAGAGGATTGCCAAAGTTCTTCCAGTAACGTTAATGTTTGTTTGAAGTTATCTGTTCTTTAATAATGTTAGCTTGACAACGAAATATAATTCTAAATGACTCCTTTCGTGATCCACATAAACAAAAACAAAAAAATCAAAGATAATATATCTGAAAACATTAAAGGGTACCTATCATGGAATTTTGAAAATTACCTTTCATGTAGTGTGTAACATAGATCTAAGTGAACAAAAACATCCTGCAAAGTTTTTAAATATGAAAGTTCACCGTATACAAAGTTATTGTCTCTCAAAAGTAAGAGTCGACTCTGAGTCGCTGATATGAATCGATAGACGAACGATGCACTTTCGTACGTCACTTGTACAAGTTATTTGAATTCGACACGCCCACTCAGATTCGCGAGTCGCCTGATACTGAAGGAACGTTCAATACCAAGTTTATTTGGATCGGCTTCGTCCTCCGAATCACAACCTGTAAGTACTATTAATAATTGTTGCTTTTGTGTGTGTGTGTGTGTGTGTGTGTGTGTGTGTGTGTGTGTGTGTGTGTGTGTGTGTGTGTGTGTGTGTGCGTGCGTGTGTGTGTAAGAGAGTGAGAGTTACGCTCAGCAGCTTCTAGGTCTCCAATGTCATTTTTTTTGTTTTTTGAAATATGTGAAATTATGTGAAGCGTATTGTAGTACTGCAGTGCTTTATCAATATGTTTAAGCTTTGGGCTAACGCAAAATATAACTGACTGGGTCATCTGACCAATCACCGCCGATTAGCGTCACGCAAAGGAGGGGTTTGGACAAATGAGTCGTCAAACGAATCATTAGGGAGTCGGTGAGCAAATCAGGTAAAAATAAATGCATATTATAAGACAACAAAAGTGTTTTTTGTCATTGCATGCATGTAAAACTGTTGTTGGGGACTCCCAGAACATTATTAGGAACATTTTAAATGCCATAATAGGTACCCTTTAATACAAAACCCTTCTCAAAACATTAGTACAAAAACGTTATTTAAACATCTTACAAACATTTTAGTTAAAGCATTTTTTTAAATGTAACTTTTAATGAAACAAGTAACATTCCCTTAAAGGATTAGTTCACTTTTAAAAAAAACTTTTGCTAATAATTTACTCACCCCCATGTCATCCAAGATGATGCACGTTCGTGACTCTCCTGTTCGAACTCGTTCATCAAAATGAACAAATCTTTTTTCAAGTCATTTAGTTCATTTAATTCATTCAACGAACGAAATGACTCGAAAAAAGATCCGTTCATTTTGAACTCAAGTGAACTCAAACAGGAGAGTCACGAACGTGCATCACAGAACAGAGCAAGGCGAACATTTGTGCTAATAAAACTTAAAGTTTTTTATTTCTTTTTGAAATAACCAATCGTTTCGCTAGATAAGACCCTTATTCATCGTCTGGTATCGTTTAAAGCCCTTTGAAGCTGCACTGAAACTGTCATTTGGACCTTGAACCGTTTGGTTCCCACTGAAGTCCATTATATGGAGAAAAATCCTGGAATGTTTTCATCAAAAACATTAATTTCTTTTCGACTGAAGAAAGAAAGACATGGAGATTTTGGATGACATGGGGGTGAGTAAATTATCAGCAAAAGTTTTTTTTAATAGTGAACTAATCCTTTAATGTTTGCAGAATGATAAAATGGAATGTTCCCGAATCATAAATAATACCAAGAATGCTTTTTTTATGTGACTACTTGTTTCAAACATTCAGAGAACATTTAGAAATAACGTTTTTTTTTTTTACTTAATGGGAACATTAGCCAAATGTTAAACATATTTTTTGTTAGCTGAGATGGTAAATAAATACTGAAATAATTCAGTACCATGGTTTATATCAAAGTGCTATGGTATTACAATCTGATCATTTGAGTCATACGTTTGGGAAACTCTGATCTATGGAGCTTTTCATTCAGAGTGCCTGTGTCTCAGTTACCGAGTATGTTGGAATACTTTTCTGAAAAATCCACAGAACATTGACTTCATAACACCAGCAGGTATGCAGTAGCGTTCTGTCAGTGTCATTAAAGAGCAGTCAGAGCTGCTGACTCATGCAACGGCACTTTTAGAGCTTAGAAACAGCTCTGTTCTTTAGATACTGTGACTCACAGATAACGTAACACGGTGAACTAAGACGGAACAAGGATATGTAAGGATTCGAAGAGCTAGAAATATGAACATATACTCCCTCCGCTGTGTACATGTGTTGGAACTGTGCCAACGACTGCACTAATGCTCCTTTACCAGCAGATGGCACCGTGCCATTGACCTTCTCACACTTTAAGCTTCAATTAAGGTCAAAAATCTTGGATGAAAACAGCCTGGCAACAGCTAACACTGGCTTTAAGGCTGTTTTTGTCTCACTCTACAGGCATTCACTTAACTAACACCTCGCAGTTTCTGGTTAATGAACAGGTACATTAAAGACATTTTCACCTAAACATTACAGCCCTTATTTATAAGTAAATAGAAGGCCTTCTGATGTAGTCATTTAAAAAGCAGTCTTTCAGGGATACAGAGAACATGTTTTCACTCACCTTACTGGCCTTCAGAACATGTATCTGCTCCTCATTTACTGTATCTTTATTCTTCTCCAGAAAACCATCACACTGATACTCCACCTGACAGATACAGAGAGACGGTAGAGGTTATCATAGGAAACAAAATCCATGAATGAGTCTGGGAATAGTTAGTTTTTTTCCTTCACAGCTATATATCTTTTTGATGTCTTTAGATTGAAAGATTTTTGTAACGCTGTATAATAAGGTTTCACAGCGGTGATTAAAATCTATGTGATAAACAAGTTAAGGTTTAAAGTGAGGTCAAATGTCATTTAAAAGTAATCAGATTACATTACCTAAAATGTGTAATGTATTAGATTACGCGACTAACTACAGTTTTCATTATGTAATTTGATTACATATTGTAGTCCATTACTGAATACAATCTACCCAGCACTGATTATAACCAGGTTTATAATGCACGATTTATAATAGTGCTTTACGACTGTTGCTTGTCGGACTGTACAAACATCATCCTCGCTGTAAGCCATGTCACACTGTATGATCTCAATTGTCATTAATGTCAGACTGTACGGCAGTCAAGACGCTTTAAAAATGGAGGCATGCGAGAAGACTCGTCCGGAGTTGTACATCAACAATCCGTGACACGTTAAGTGACGTGAGCTGCATTTACATGAGGATATAAATGGTGGCTAACAAACAAAGACAATCTCTAGCGTTCATTTTGATCATGGCTTCTTTTAGAAAGAAAACTGAAAAAAAGACGATGTGTGTTGTTTATTGTTGTCCCAATAATTGCATTTTTGGCGTCAGGTTTGGCGCTCTGATTGGTTTTTGATTTGACATTTGTCGTAGAAGTCACATTACAGGACTGAGTGTCAAATCTTCTGACACTGCCAGAAATTTGTCTGAGGTAAAATGTGATCGCAATCGTCATTAATCTGCAGTCGGTGAACATGTCAAACTAATTATCAAAGACTTCAGATTTGGGCCTAGGATCTTAGGAATATTTTAGGATTCACAAAATTTGACTCAGACGGCCAAATCGTGGCCAAAATCGTACAGTGTGAACCCGTTTTAAGTCTACAAAAGAGTAACTTCACAGAACATTCTTTTTTACACTGGATATAAATGACATGTTATATTATTTATTCTATTAAAATTTATAAAATTCAGAATGTCATTTATATTAGTAATGCTGATCAGAGAATTAAGTCGAGCCTGATTTAACCTTGAGGATGTTTGAGAAAGCTAATGCTCAAACCCTAATTTGACTTTGTGTGTGTGTGTATTGAATGTCTATCACAATCTAAATGTGGCTTATGATATCCACCCTCCTTCTCCATGAGTGTTTCCTCACAGATATCATACACCATTTCTAAAAACAGATCCACAGCGTCATAAGCTCACGTGAAGACATATGAGCACCCTTACGTAAAGCACACAGGAGACTTGACTCAGCTGTTTTGGCATTAACATGTTTCCAAGCTAACAGAATGATTAAGATTTATTTAGAACTATTTATATGTATTAGTCTCTATTGTTTAGAACATCCTTCATATCAGAAGTGTACTAACAATGTCTTAAAATGCTAGACCTGTTTCACATACAATTCATCTGTGACCTGTTTGACAACAGTTATTAAAAACAAAGTAATCATGAAATCAAAATTGACCATTTTTATTTTTTTTATGGAATATTGAATTGCATTATGCAAATATTGCATTATTATAAAGGATTTATCATGCACATCATTATTTTTTATGTCCCCTCCTAATTTTTAATCAAAATAACTTCGCTCTTGCAGCATCATCTCTTCTCTGATAAGGTGTTTACTGGGATGAGGGCGGGACAACCTGTCACTCACATGACAGCCAATAGAAGCCATTGATCGAATCAATTCCCGATGGACAAAATCAAGTTCCGCCCTTATTTTTTCTTGTTCGAGAAGCTGTTTCACTCCGATATATATCACAATAGGGAAAAGACTATCCAAACGTCTGTTTCATGTTGACTTTAAATGTGAAATCTATTTTATTTGAGGTGGATTGTATGCATATTCAAATGGTAATTATTAACTAGATCACCTGGATTTTTTCCAGAAAATGTTTTTCAGCCTGTTATTGTGTGTGAATCTTAACAAAACATGAAAAATTTGCTTCATTATTGTATATTGCTTCATATAAGATTGTTGCTTGATAAAAAAATTAATTTTCTGCTGAGTTTAGCGTGTCACACAACAAAAAAAAAGGCTCAACACCTGACAGAACTCAGTCACGTCTAGGATGTTTCTGGAACGCAGTGGCACGTGGCTTACGCCAGCAGTGAATGTTTTTAACATGGTGAAATGAACATGCACTGTTCAGATGCAATATGTGTGAGGCAGTTCAGTAGGTTTTTTTGGAACAGAAACACAATGGGCTCTATCTTGCACCCAGCGCAATTGACTTTGTACACCGACGCATGTATCATTCCTATTTTGCACCCACGCAAAGCGGGCTTTTCCCTCCACAGACGCACGTCGGTAAACTAGGAAATGAACTTGCGCTCCCTGGGCGGGTCGGCGCAAAAAGGAGGCGTGTTTCGGCGCAAACATTCCCTAGTGCTATTTTGCAGTTCCAGAAAACAATTGCGCCACTGACCAAAAAAAACCTGGTCTAAAGTCAGTGGCGCGTTGCGCGTTGTTCATAATGCTATTTTAAGCGCGCATGCTTGGCCATAATGTAACGGGTGCACAACGCGCACATACTTTGATTCTCTCATCAACGATGCAGCAGTTTTTATTTTTGCAAATCATACATTATAACAAGGAAATATATTACCATACGAGGGAAATCAGTGTGGTGTCCATGAAGATGTGAAAAAATAGGCATAAATCTAGCTTACACATTTACCAGTGTATATTGGTAATTTTTCAGGCAAATTGACGGATCAGACCTGTTTGCCCAATAGTGGCAAGACACATATGTATATAAGGACATCTGACAAATTAGTTTGTCCGTCAAGAACTAGGGAAAAAAATCTGAAGACTGCGAAATCACCTTTACCATAATGTAAGTACATTAAAAACCTTACTCTTTAACTTACCAGTTAAGTTGAGCTTTCTCATATTTTTTTTCTATTGATTTGGGTGGGTTTGTCCCATCCCCAATGTCAATTCTCTTTCTTTTACGGCCCTGACGAGAACATTGATCTCCTCGGCTGTGAACCAATTCTGAAGCGCGCACCGCCATAATAATAACAATCCGCCATGCGACATGCGCACCTTTTCTTAAAGGGTATGTTGGATGACGCTCTGATTGGTTTATTTCACGTTACGCCCAAACCACACCTATGAATAATGAAGCTACTTCAGACCAACCTCTTTTAGATTTGCGTCAGGCGCAAGAGGCATTTATCCCGCCGGGAAAATAGCAACAGCGCCGGGATCCGCCCACAAAGTTACTTGCGCTTTGCGCTTTGACACTAGCGTTTCAGATCGTGCGCTGGGTGCAAGATAGGGCCCAATGTATCGGTGGTCAGATATTTATATATAAAATGAAACAGTTTATCGGAAATGCTGAACTAGCCTGAGTGTGAAGTGTGCGTGAGTGTGTGTGCGCACCTTATCTGCAAAGTGCTGAATAATGAAAGCTTTATTGGACATCCGTGGCTTTTCAAAGAGTGCACACGTCTTCAAATGAGTGTTGTACAGTTTCTGAGCCCAGGAGTCATCTGAACCCTTTGGCATCTAAGAGAAAGAGAGAAAAAAAAAGAGGCTGTACAGTATGTGAAGTAAGAACTGTAGTATCAAACAGGATTCCAATCACACAACACAGTATTTTTGTTTGTTTTGTTTTTACAGTGATGTACACTACCGTTTAAAAGTTTAGGGTTAGTATTTTAAAAAAAAAAAGACAAGAAAGACAATCTGGTTTCCACAAAAAACATTAATATTGATAATAACAAAAAAAGTGTCCTGAGCACCAAATCAGCAGATTTCTGTGACACTGAAGACTGGAGTGATGATTGCTGAATATTCAGGTTTGCCATCCCAGGAATAAATTACATTTGAACTGATATTTTAAATTGTAATAATATTTCACAGTATTACTATTTAATTAAAATCAGCCTTTGAAAGTTAAATATGAGACTAGAGTAAACCAAGTATTTAATTGAACCATGATGTAAATCATCATGCATGCAATTAAATACTTGGTTTAATGGCATTACATGGTTACGACAGAAATATTGCAAATAATGCAAACCTTAATAAGTGATTTTATGACTCTAGTCTCATATTTAACTTTCAAAACTGAGTGTGTTGTAATGTATATTCCGGTGCCCCATAAACTTCATAGTATAGGAAGTGAATTAGTGTAACTACAATTTTTGCTCTTTTCAAGTCAAAAAATGTTCTCTGGTTGACAGATGCTGTTGATGAAGCTTAATTTATATTGAATGCCAAAAATCATAAATGTGTCTATTAAAATCGTATAACACTCTACATTAAAAACATGTAGTTAAACAATTTTGTTAAATTGAATTATTAATTGTTGAATTTGCAAATATTTGTTTCGCAAATTGTCACATATTTATGTATCACCTGTATGGATATTTTGAATCTTTTTTCAGATATTTTAATTCACAAAGCCAAACGTTTTTTTTTTAATACAGCCAATCACAGTAAAATATGAAGTACATCAACATCTTAATTTACAATAAGACTGTGAAACTACCTTGCACTCTTCATCCAGCAGGTCCAGGACGCCCATCTTGGCCTCAATGAGGTTGATACACGGCTGATTATCATAGAAATCAATGAGAGTCCAGGGGATCTGCTCTTTCATGTACTCCTCCTGCTCCAACTTAAACACATGCTGCACACGAGAAGACAGGAGGACAACAGGAGATGCATTACAATAAATTAACAGAATTATCATCAATCAAACATGAACTGATGAGATATGATGTCATGTGAAGTCTGTCAGAGATCTCACCATGTTGAACTGTTGCTGTAGTTTCTCATTGGCATAATTAATACAGAACTGTTCAAAACTGTTGATTTCAAAAGTCTCAAACCTGGAAGAATAAAACAAAACATCACAATTGACTTCTGTAACTCTAAACCGAACCAGTGTGGTCTGTTCTCAAATGTGTGTGTGGCTGAATGAACACACACCCGTAAATGTCCAGGACTCCGATGAACGAGTGCTGCTTGACCGTAGAATGTAGCGATTTGTTCACATGGTCCACGATCCAGTTGAAGAGTTTGGCGTAGATATGTTTAGCGAGGGCATCGCGGGCATTTATGGCCTGTAGTTTGGGGACGGGCTTTATGTACGTCTCAGTTGCCGTCTTCAGCTTCTTATGACACAGCCAATGAGACATGTCTTGATACGTCACGCCCATCAATTCACAAAACACACTCAGGTGACCATTATTTGGCTGGACAGAAAAAAGACAGAAAATTACTTTACTTCACAATGAAACAAATTTAGGTCACACTTTATATGACGTGTATTTAACCACTATGTAATTTTAAAATTGTAAAAATTTTAAATTTAAAATAATTTTTTTTTTTTACAATGTACTTATGTTCATATTGTATTGCAAAACACTTTTGCTGCTATTGAGGTGGGATACGGGTTAAGTTAGGGACAGGTTTGGTGGTATGGTTGGGTTTAAAGGTGGCTTAAGGGGTAAGGAAAGGATCAAAAGTGTAATTATAGAATTTACAGAAATGAATTACAGCTGTAATTACATTTTATAAATATATATATTCATTTTTGAAATGTTTTACACAATAAGTGCATTGCATCAAATGATTAAAGACATATATTATATAAAGTGGGACCCAAATTAGTACAGTAAGAACTCTGGGGTATTTGGTTAAAAATGACCCTGTATGTGTAAAAATGCAATACATTGTGAAATCTTAAATAGATTCAATCATTTACCATATCTCTTTGATATTGATGCAAAAACGTACTCTGTATCATCGCACAGCTCTACAGTTACATAACGTAGCTGTATATATATATATACACACTACCGTTCAAAAGTTTTGGGGTCAATACGATTTATTTATTTTTTTAAAGAAATTAATACTTTTCTTCAGAAAGGACGCATTAAATTGCTCAAAAATGACAGTAAAGACATTTATAATAATGCAAAATATTTATTTTTTAATTAAATGCTTTTCTCTTGAACTTTCAAAGAATCCTGAAAAATAATGAATCACAGTTTGCACAAAAATATGAAGCAGCACAACTGTTTTCAACATGGATAATAATCATAAATGTTTCTTGAGGATCAGATTATAATTATTTCTGTAGGATCATGTGACACTGAAGACTTTAATGATGTAATGTAATGATGCTGTAAATTCAGCTTTGATCACAGGAATAAATTACACTTCACAATATTCACATAGAAAACCGCTGTTTTAAATTGTAATAATATTTCACAATATTACTGTTTTTTTTTGTATTTTTTATCAAATAATTGCACCCTTGGTGAGCAGAAGAGACTTCTTTTAAAAACATAAAAAATCTTACCGACCCCAAACTTTTGAATGGACACACACCACAACACACACTACACACACACCACACACACACACACACACACACACACACACACACACACACACACACACACACACACACACACACACACACACACACACACACACACACACACACACACACACACACACACACACACACATGAAATCAAATTGGTCCAAAATGCCACTTAAGCCAACATGAAACTTACTGGAATGATACTGCTGTCCGAGTCTCTATCCTTCACTTCCACGTTCCCCAGGTGCAAAATCGAAGCAAGAATCCGAAACAAGCCCATCTGATAGGACTCATTTACACCTGAAGAGAGACATCAACAAATGAACAATAGGAAAAGCACGTTTTTCAGCAAAAAACCATAAGTCTAATAAGCTAGGTAGAAACTGTATAGCTCTGAAACCTACTTGAACTGCCTTCATTTCATGTCTCAATTGAATCCAACAGTGAATGTTAATGTTGCTAAGCAAATACAACACTATAATAAGAATTTTAAAAAATCCTAACAAAATAATTGGCTAGTCAGTTTAAAAAAGAACAATTTTATTGATACTTTTGACACTGAATGAAAAACATTTACTTGTTTATAACCCACTTTTCTCTGAGCTTGCACCACAATGCATTCTGGGACTGCCCAGTCTCCTATCAGGGGCGTCATGCACCTAGTTTTCAAAGATTCTGAGTCATGATAGTCAAGTGGTATATTATTATAGTATGCATAGTGGCTAGGTTCAAATCCTGATATAATATCAATTTTATTTTGAAACAAGCAAAACTGCAACTGATCTCGACTGCCAGTGATCACTATGCAATTTCATGTATGCAAAATGAGTACTATTATGTTCTATTTTGACTTCAAAGCACAAAATGGAGACACCTTGGGGGCAATAAATACTTTAAATTAATACTTTAAAAAAAAAGTATCCTGGTCATATTAAAAAAAATACAGTATAGCGCTTTTGGTGTACAGTAGTACATAGTAAAGCTCAATATAAAAGCCTCATTCATTAATTTATTCACTCAATCACTCACTCATAATCTGCGATTTACTTCCTCTTATCACATCTCAACAACATGAGAAATTATTGAACTTTCAGTCTGACCTAGCAGTGTGAAGGCGTTCCTTGTGGTCGACATCTCCTTGGAATCATCTATTCCATCTATCACTGGGTTCCTGCCCTGTTTGGTGTAGTGAAAACTATCAGCCTTGCCTGTGGAGAAAGAAACACATGCACAAACTTTCATTGTATCGCTCAAATAAAAAAATATTGTACCACCTAAAAAATAAATAAAAAAAATCAGCTGCAGACTTTCTGAAGGATCTACTCCAAGGCTGGGTTATCATCAAACCCAAAGGTTGATGTAAAAATAATCAAACTTATGAACCAATCATTTCTTATGTTAGATATGTTCATAATAACATATGTACTAACATATGCTCTAACATATGTACGGTAAAGTGATTTCTGAATGTACTGATTAACCAAAATGAACTAGAGATTTCAATTTAACCTGAAGAAGAGGTCAGTGTGAGTGAAAATATGTTTGATCAGTTTGCTGGGTTCTAACCTAGTATGATTCCCAAATGAGTTGGTTCCTTTTAGTGAATCAAAATCACAACTTACAACTGCATTATGTTCTAAAAAAGACTCAAGTAAGTTAGTTCTGGCAGGTCACGTCAGTCAAGCTCGCATCAGCTGATCCACATCTACCTATAGGAATACGATGCCTATCACAGGATCCCAATATAAAAGGTCCATTCAGTGTTATCAGCAGCTTTATTGCGTTGCTCGGGAGCCAATCACCCTCCTCCATCCCCAGCTCCACCTCTCATCCAGTCAGGACTTGGCCTTCTGGTATTCCTCTATGAATCAGACTTATTTTTCTTGAATTACTGTTCATTAAATTATTCAACATGAATGATATCTGCAATACTGCACTCCCTGCTCATACACATGCTAGGCTGCATGGATGGGCAGAGAGTTCTTGCCCAGAGCAGAACCATACAGCCAATCCAAACTATATGCTACTTGTCAATCATCTTTGACAATAGTGGTCCTGACAGAACTGAGAGTTAAATCAGTGTAGTTACTGACTGGCTGGTTCATATGACAATGTTCAACATTACAGTAAACATCATGCATTCGGACACACTATGCTCATCAAAAGAGATTTAATTATCCATGAAACTCCCCAACTATTAATAAATAGAAACTGTGTCATTAGTACTACACATATTTGCATTAATAAAAACTATTCTCTTATTCACAGACACAGACCCTAAAATACAAAACCTTCTTCATAGATTTAACGAACGATACACTGTTGCTTGGCAACAGAGACCTTATTGAGAGATTCACGCACACACAAACGCTCACATTAATGGGGCGTCAGCTGAGCAGGAAGTCAGCTGAGTAGGCAAACAGCAGGAGACAGAGCACAGAGCCAGCAGTGTGTGTGTGTGTGTGTGTGTGTGTGTGTGTGTGTGTGTGTGTGTGTGTGTGTGTGTGTGTGTGTGTGTGTGTGTGTGTGTGTGTGTGTGTGTGTGTATTTAGACCTGCACAGCCCGCCCCTCAGTAGGACATCTCTGATAGCTGCTCTCCATGCTGTGTCAACACGAACACACTCTAATCAGACACGTTACCCACAAACACACATTCACCTATTTAAATAGGGACATGCCATAGATTTTTTAATTATGCATAATTATTTCAAGAGACTTCATAATTGTTTTAAATAAAATTGATTATAAGTACTATACACTAACACTATTAACATTTTTAAATTATTATATATATATTTTTTTTTAGGATTTAAGCATCCATTTTTTGACATTCACTCTTTTACTCACCCTCATTTCATTCCAAACCCTTAAGATTTTGGTTCATCTTCAAAACACAAATTCAGATATTTTTAATGAATCTTGAGAGGTTTCTGTGCCTCCATTGAAAGTCCAGATAGCTAAAACTTAGAAGATCCTAAAAGGTCATAAAACGAATCCATATGAATCGAGCAGTCTCGGTAAAGAAATACGGTCGCTTTATATGATGAACAGATGTAATTTAGGCATTATTTACATCTAAACAATGATCAACAACACATATCTAGTGCATTACATATGGTAAACATGGAAGCTGAAACGTACGTGCATGATACACAAGAACCGGTTACACGCACATGTGATGCTCTCTATGTATAAAAGCCTACATTAAATTTTCTCATCATATAAAGCAGCCGTATCTTTTCACAAGTCTTTAAATAAACCATATGGATATTTAACAACTGCTAAGTTTTTTACCTGGACTTTCAATGAAGGGACAGAAACCTCTCATGTTTCATAAAAAATATCTTAATTGTGTTTCGAAGATTAACCAAAGTCTTGTAAATGTAAATGAGAAAATTATTACATAATTAAAGTTTTTGGGTTAACTATCCATTTAAGGCTGCACTATGTTACTTTATGCCATCTAGCAGTTAAAATAACAAAAAAAACTGTGGAACATTGTTTTGGATTTGGTTCAGCTCCACAATTTGGTTGATTATGGATTGATGGTTACGGGATACTATATTAGAGCGGATAGACAAATAAATAATGTTTGTACTGTATGTTTATTTTGTTTTTACAACCAGTGATTCCTCTGAGGTTTTCCGACTTGAGTGATCCATAGTCAATTTTTATTGTTGATTGTGACAACAAACTTTCAGTTTCACGCTATAGAGTCAAAAATGTGTAAAGAAACAGCATGGTCAGGAAGATGGCTTGTTTTGCACTCTCTCATTAATAATACTTATATATTTATAAGTATTAAAGATACACAATTTATCTTTGTTTTGATAATATTTTTAAGTACCCACCTCCAAACAATTCCATTAAATATAAAATACTCCCATGAATGAGTAATCGCAATCTGAATAATATTCTCCTCTTGAATGAAATATGCTGGGTTATTTTGGCTCACCGAGTTTCAGGGCTTTAAACTCCGGGAGGTGAGCAGATGCACAGAGCTGATAGAAGATATGATAATTCCTCTCTTCATCCGCCTGGAGAACAAGGAACGCAAGAAAAACAAAAATAGCATATAAGATTATTTAAGATCAACAGTTGGTTCCATCTGCAGTATTTTATTGCATCACAAGAAACCCAAACAAAATTTGTAGGACTTAGAAAACCAGACATTCAAAACAAATCCATTACGCTGCATGTACTCACTTAAAGTGGCCCTATTATGATTTTTCAAATATTACCTTTCATGCAGTGAGTAAAATAGCCGTTTGTGAATGTAAAAGGTCAGCAAGGTTTCAAATACCAAAGTGCACGACAAATAAAGTCATTGTCTCCTAAAAGAAAGAATTGAGTCGTCAACAATTCCAGCCTATGGTCTTCATTGGCTTGCCCGTGAGCAACGTCTACTTTGACCTGTCCTCAAATACTGTAGTTGTAGCCGAGGCCTGGAAGAGTTTGGTTCATGTTGTTGACGTGTCGAGAAAAATCCACTTTGCATGCACTTCAAAAGGATACAGACTCGTGTTGGAATTGATACAGTAAAACTGACGCCATCATTGCTGGTCGTATCACTGTGAATATAAGTGCTGAGGAAGCCTCCAGAGCTGAAATTCACTATGGTAATGTTTTGTTTCTGTCATTCTGTCAAGTGGTGGACCAATCACAACAGACTGGGCCATCTGACCAATCAGAGCAGAGGCTCTTGGAAAGGAGGGGTTTAGAGAGACTGAATATTCGAACAAACCATTTTCGAAATATTCGAAAAAATTAGATGATGCTGAAATGTATAGTGAAGTGTTTTTTGAACTTTGATGCATGGAAACCTATTGTAGATGCCTGTAAAACAAAATTAGGAACCTTTTATGTAGCATAATAGGGGCACTTTAGCATGTTTAAGAGGCTTTGAAGAACAACACTTTTCTGGAGTATATGATCATAAAATGTGTTAATTATGAAGTGTGTCGGTGTTGACTGTGGCATTCACGCTTCATCAGAGATAATAAACCTGACTTGTCAGCTTAATATTCATGCTATCAGATCTATTTATGAATAGATATTCAGAGCTTTCAATTAGCACAAGTAAACAAAATATCCATGAGCAAAATCACATTTCACTTTGGTTTTGAATTATATCTGTGATATTATGGACAGAATATGGATGGACAGAACCTCAATATATCATGCTAAATGTTTGATGACCACTGAACCATTATTTGAATGAGCTGACCCTAAACACGTGGTAGGTCCCAGTCAATGTGAACTCTTCTTGTGTTACTTTTCGGATTCAAATTAGACAAATCTATGTTTTTATGTAACTGACTTAAAGTTATGAACAGACTTGAAGAAAACGTTTAGATGACTAAATTGAAAACTATTCTAAACATTTTATGCAATCGGCCACAGACGATTTCACTATGGTTTCTGAGACGAAACATTCTTAAAGGGATAGTTCACCCAAAAATGAAAATTGGCATTAATTACTCTCCCTCATGTCGTTCCAAACCCATAGACTGTCGTTCATCTTCCGAACACAAATAAAGATCTTTTTGATTAAATATGAGAGCTTTTTGCCAGCATACGTTTATAAAGAGATTGTAAAACAAATCCAAATTGATCGAGCAGTTTAGTCAAAATTTTCTGAGACTCGATCGCTTTATATGATGAACAGATTAAATTTAGGCTTTTAACATATAAACATTGATCAGCAAACAAACAGCTCAACCGAACCTGCTTGACGTGCGAGAACAAACCTCTCGTGAAGCTCAAACGTGTTGCGTAACACACGAGAATGAACCTCATTGGCTCTCGATCAAGCGAACATGCTTGAGCTTCCGTTTACCACAACTGATGTGTGAGTTTATTAGTAAATAAAAGGCTAAATTCAATATGTTTATCATATAAAGTGACTGAGTCTCTTCAGAAATTTTGGACTAAACCGCTTAATTCATATGGATTAGTTTTACGATCTCTTTATGAACTATTTGAAGTGTCAATGGAGGGGCAGAAATCACTCAGATTTGAATAAAAATATGTTAATTTGTTTTCCGTAGATGAATGAAAGTCTTACGGGTTTGGAACGACATGAGGGTGAGTAATTACTGACAGTCTTTTCATTTTTGGGTGAACTATCCCTTAAAGGATCATATTATTTGTAACTGTTATTTTCTTCTTATATTCTAAATTGAGAATAAAGTTAAGAATCATTTCTTTCTTGAGAGTAATTTAATAACTAATATGAATCAATAACTCTCCATTAAATGCAATCTGCCTTTTTGCCCCAAACTAGACCATTAATATTATGAAAACTTATGGAGAAAATAAAATGTGCCTTTTTTCCCCCATTAGATTATAATTTGAATTACTGGGGAAATGATCAAAAGACAAATTTTAAATAAAATTCTGTTTACCACCTACTACAGTTGATAATAACAATGTTAATTGTGCCAGGCAGAAAGCTCTGACTAATATATACCTATTAAAACTTAATTGATCTAGAAATCTAAATCCAAAAAAGCGTTCATGATGAGAAGGGTAATTATTCAAATTAAATGCACACATGACACAGTACCCGCACAGTTTGCAGGTGGTTAGTGAATAAGACGCAGGTTTTTGTGATGAAATACCACACACAAAACGGTGCAACCCATTACTGTCACAGTAATGCATGTTAAGCATGAACAAGCAAAATTTACATACTTGCATAGAGTACATTTCTGGTCAAACTCTGCATCTGACAATCACACATACTTAACTCATCTGGAATTCCCCTAAGCACAACAGCAGTCTCTGTGAGTATGTTATATAACACTGAACAGACATGTTTAACTCCATTATCCTCATTCCTGTCCAGCTTTAATCTTTCTGAGCTTCCCAGAATGAGAAAAGGCAAGAATTCCAAACATGTTTCTCACACCTGGGCCAGATGAAGTCATTTATAAAGGCCTGATCAGTTTGGGGGCCAATAACACTGTTGCAACCTTGAATGACAGACTTTATAGAATTATATCTTTTAGATGTGGGCAAGCGAAAGACATGGCTATGTCTGAAATCGGTCCCTTTACCCGTACATGGTGGACTATTTGATAATGATGCATCACTTTTAACACAGACACTAAAAAGTAAAATAAATAAATGTGATTCAACAATCAATTCATTAATCAAATGTATTTAATAACACAAAAATGTGTTGGATATAAAAATCTAAAATTGCACATAAGATTATTTTTTATATCAAAATGTTAATGATTAATTCAATGAAATTGAAATATTTTGAAATATAGTTTATCCATGTTGTGCGCACAATATAGACGCTGAAACAGTCAAAACTCGCCATCGGAAAAGCACCACTTAAACGTCACCGTATCAGATTTCCGCCAAATATTATCAGTTGCAGAAATGTTGGTGCATCACTATGAGGACAGCCATTTGTAGTGGTGTCCGAAAACTATAGTGGACGAGTGAACTCATTCATCCCATAATCCACCTCAATGAGTGTACAACTGATGTATACTCAACACCTAGAGAACACAGAAGCACTGAATGTCATGCTGCACCTCCAGCACACTCAGTGTCTGAATGCGCTCGCTTGTTTTCATTCATTCAGTGTACTATATTAGTGGAGTAATGTAGTGAATAATGAATAAGGGGGTATAGGGGACGATTTTGGATACAGCCTATATTTGCTCAATGAACAGCTTTCTTTTAAAACCTAGTGAGCTGCCTTGTTGTCTACTGTTTACATAGGCAGCTACCTTGCAAGGCAGCATCCATAGGTGACTGACTCTTCATAACCATTAAAAAAACATTCCTCACTTCAAGCTCAACAAAGACTCGACTCACAATTTATTCCAAGTGTGAAATTAGCATCTTGCTAAGCTAACAATATTATGTGATACTCTAATAAGCAAACAAAGCACTCAGCACACATAAATATTAAAACAGTCCATCTAAAATATGATTTAACTGTATTTATCAATACTTTTCAGCACTGGCTGAAAATAATATTTGAATTGACATTTTTCTCGCTTCATTCGCTATTTTGGAATTCATCCTTAGCTAATCGCAGTACATTCTGGAATTTGGCCGGGTAAAGGTATCGAAGAAGGCAGCATCTTTTTAGCTTATAGCTCATAGGGCTTGGAATCCTGAAAGTGCAGAAAGACATAGAAGCCTTCAAGAAATGAAAATGGCACTGTGAATTAAATCCCTGAGGTGTCTGAGAGGAGCTAAAATTAGATCTGCCATAAGCAGAAAGTGCGGTGTGCTTCAGAGGGAGTGGCGGCTGCTCCTGTCTGTGTACACTCTCTTCAAAGTAGTTTCAATTTAGTTATAGCACAAAATACACATGAATAAACACCAGAAGGATTGTTGAAATATCCAGTACAGCTTACTAATATGTATCATGTAATCGCTCAATCAGTTTCGACCGTGGAAAGGTGTCGATGAACAATATGTCACTTAACATTACATTTACCTCAGAAAAGCCATTCAATGTCTATAGCTGGATAGTTGGTTGGGAAAATGAACTCAAGAAAAGAGCATTTAGCTAAATATGTGCAATATAACATTTTTTTTTTTTTTTTTGATTTTTACATGTTCTTTAATATTTACATAATAAAAGCCATTAGAAAGACTCAAAAGCGCACAAAGTTAATCTCTGGATCACTAAGTGTTTGATAACATCTGGTGGTAATTCTGAAATACAGCAGGCTTTTGGTTTAAGACTCCAAAGAAGAAACCACACATTCATTCAGTATTCCAAAGGGGGGAAAAAAACTGGCATGGAAAATCACATATGAGGGCAATGAGAGAAATCAACATTTCTTCTGAGAGGCACAAATTTCCACGCTCTACTGTATTCTAGATTGATTCTTAAACATTCATATAATCATACCTTTCCTAAACAGATTTGTTTTGCTTCAGTAAAGTTCTGGGATGACCATGGCACTCTTTTAGATTATAAAGCCTTTATTATTTCATGGCTACACACACAAACAAAGCCTACGCATTTCGGCGCATGCAAAAAGAATGATTCAGAAATTCTCATGGTTATGGACCACCAAGAGTTTTTACATACTATATTATATATCTATTAACTATTTTATTCCATATTTTATGCCAAAGGCACTATTAATCTTTTCATCTGAAAGGTTAGCTAATCCTGACATAGGTCAAGTCTTAAAGGTACAGTTGCAAAGAGCCTGTTTAATTCTAAATGTCAAAGAGAAGGTGGAAAATGGTCTTGATGAATAATATTTTATGCTCGATAAATATGTGATTTAATATTGTGGATTTTTTTGGGCCAAAATAAGATGCTGAGAAGGTTTAGAATATGGGTAGTTTAAGATGTAAAGACCAAAGTGACAGAATGTCATTCATCACTCACCTGAAATACGACACGTGATTTCTCCAACAGATATGTCCTCATGTTCGCACCGATGATGTGATACCTCTTATCAAAGCCGATCTCAATGTATTTCCCAAATCGACTGCTATTGTCATTCCTGGTGGTCTTGGCATTACCGATGGACTAGAGATGAGAACAGAAAAGACATCAGTTTGAGTGGAAGCACTGGACTGACCTGGGGGTTTCTTTATTGTTTCAGTTAGAAGAGAACAGGGTGAAAAGTTTAAGGAGCACACAGAAAGATTATTGATTAAAACAACAGAGTGACAGGAAGATCATGTGTGTGCGAGATGACACAGAGCGTCTCTGGGTCTCTACAGCAGGTCAGGATGTTGATACTGCCTCCCCCACAGTGCAGAAATCTGCTGAGGAACTCTGTCAAAACCAGAATCAGCAAGCAACTGAGCTAATGGAAGAGCAGCGTGTTTATAGGGCACAAATCCATTAAACCTGACCAGAAAAAAACAAAAACCTAACCTAACTCAATCATTGTGTTTTTAAGGTGGTTTTCACTAATTTATATAGTTTTGTTATTTAGCTCTGAACAATGGTATGTATCATCAATGTGAGTTAATGCCTGTAGCTAGGCTCAACCAATAGCATGAGTTTGGGGGTGGGGCTACCAGTCTGTATATCCAATGGTAGATTGGGTGAGTATTGGGGGGGATAAATATTTCAAATACTTTCACATAATATTTTACAATCTCTTTTATTATAAGGCTGTAAAAAAAAATCACTGCTCATGCAAAAGGCATGGGAGAGTCGAATCTCAATTTTCAAGAACTGACAAATATGTAAAAGTAAGGTATTTAGAGTAAAAAGCACACCTATTGTTAATGGTGAGTTAAGGTGTAAGGGAAGGGTCAACGTTGTAATTATAGATGTAATTGCAGCAATTATTTAATTAAATGCAGGTATTTTTAAAATATAAGTATTTGTGTACATTGTGTACTTTGTTTAGCTTTTTACTTCTGGTGATTGAATTTAGGCCCTGAAAATTAATAAAAGTAGTCATTTGTAAAGGTTGTCAAGATTAACATAACATGTTAGAATCAGAGTTTTGTTGGTAACAGCATATTTTCTGCGATAATCCAAAAGCCAATGTAAAAATCCTATTGTGTTTTTGTTGAGGAAACCAGGGCGATGCTAACTTTCGGGATGGCCTACAAAAATAAATCATCACTGCAGCACATTATCTTTGAAGAATAATACTGCCTTTGAATTTGGCCAAAACAAAGTTTCATAAAATGATTTGTTGAAGAAATATGTGAGTTGAGGACAGCAGAGAAGGTTATGTGAGCTTTATGCTAACACTAAATTAACTCTAATACACATGTGAGCACTCAAATACACACACTCTCTCTCTACTGTTGTAGTGAAGTGCAGATATAACAGTCTGAACAAGACACTCATATTCAGCCAGTGAACAGCTTTTAGTCTCCCAGCCCAAGGGTTTTGGCTCTCTGAGATATAAATGTCTGTATTATTAAAGACCTTCATGAAAACAAACAGCCCGAGCCTCAGCACTGATTCCAGAACGACGCACTGATCTAGTGACGCAGGAAAAACTCACCTCCATGATGGGGTTGGATGCCAGAACTTTCTCCTCTACATTGGCTTCACTGGCAGAGCCGCTGACCGTGGCAAAGTAACGCATGGCGTATTTTGCTGAAACAGTTTTCCCTGCTCCAGATTCTCCACTCACAATGATGGACTGATTCCTCTCATCCCTGAATGATGCAAAAATACAAATGAAATGTTGTCAGTGGTTACTAGTGTCGCTAGGACACTTAATAATCAACAATATTATTGATTTGCCTGCATTGACACCATTATATGAGAATTGAGAACTGAACTGAGCTTGACGATGACATCACTTTTTTCTACAGAGAGGCTATAAATATATAAATATATATATATATATATATATATATATATATATATATATATATATATATATATATATATATATACACTAAATTAACTTTTTTACAACAAAAATGAACCATCACTGCACTTACATAAGCTGGACAACGGCGCCATTTTCTTCTAGATTTACTGTACAGCCGAAACAAACTTTGTTGCATTATTTTTCATGTTATCACTGTAAAGCTGCTTGTATACAATCTGTATTGTAAAAAGTGCTATATAAATAAAGGTGACTTGATTTGGCTGGGTACCAGGGTGCTTACACACTAGAGTTTACACATTAAGAATGCTGAAAATCGATTGATTTGTATTGGTGTATAATGGTGTATTGCAAAGACAAAGAGGAAAAACACAAGGCTCTGAGAAAATGATGATCCATTATGTGAAAACTGAGAAAACTGTAGCTTTTGCTGCAAAACAGGCATCAACTGATCAATAAACCTTTCAAACAGTAGTGCACACCATTGCAGCTGCAATGACAAGGAACAAGAAACCCAAGAAAACGAGCGAGAGAAACATAACCTTGGCTGGTCTATTTTTGGCTGGGCTGCAGTGAGCAACATCCTGACCTACAAACCTTCTCTTTAGAATGAGCAGTATAGCTCAAACTAACACAGAGACATACTCTATGCAAATATAAATGCTTGGCTGAAGTGCAGATGCATTGTACATAAAAGGATAGTTTTCGATAAAATGGAATTCGGTGGAAAACAAAAAGAACATAGATAATTCTGAAAAAAGTTGATTTTGTCAGTCAGTGGGGTATAATAATAAGAGCAAAGAAATTTGTACAAGTTTGGAATATGGGGGTGATTAAATAATGACCAAATTCATTTTTTTAGGTGAAATGTAAAATATCCCTTTAATATTTTTTAACATGTTTTTGCATTTCTAAAGGCAGTAACTAGCCACAGTTCTCAAGTCAAGTCACCTTCATTTATGTAAAGCTTTTTACAATACAGATTGTTTCCAACCAGCTTATGCACAATGGAGCAATAGTTATCTTCAAATGTCTTTGTGCTGTTTGAAGGTAATGTGTTATTAATACCCCGATGAGCAGGTGTGACATCATTCAAACTTAAACTGGCCAAAATGAAGTTCGCATGGAGTTTTTGTCTGTGGTACGAAACGGTCCAGATAACTTTGCTTTGGCTAGTAAACACCTTAGATCTGAAATTGGTCCATGAAAAATACGTAATAGGTAGGTGTACTGTGGGGCTACTAGTGTGTGTGTGTGTGTGTGTGTGTGTGTGTGTGTGTGTGTGTGTGTGTGTGTGTGTGTGTGTGTGTGTGTGTGTGTGTGTGTGTGTGTGTGTGTGTGTGTAGCTCATGTCACATTTACCATTGTTTTGCAACTTTTTTTCAGGGGAAAGTTATTTCAATAGAAATACACATTACTGGGAATTTGCATATGGTTGAAAGATTTTCCCATACAGATTTCACATCAGCTTCAGTTGGTCATGCAAGTTCACCGTGTTGACCAGTAGAAAGCTGCTTGGTTGACTTTTGTTTGAGCTATATATATAGCTTCACTATTGACAATTATCAATGGACCTTTTTTGTCCATGAAATTTGTCTGCAATTTCAAAAATGTGATCACACCTTATTGCTATGTAACAATAAAGCCCTATATAAATAAACGGTACTTAACTTGAATGGCGTAGTGAATATCAGAAAAATATCCATCTCTCGAAGATCAGATGCTTTCTCAAGTGCACTTTTTTGTGTGTTTGTTGTGTTATTGGCCCTGTTAACACCTGGTATTAAGATGCGTTTTGGTCGATCGGATCACAAGTGGACGATGCTAAATACAGGTGTAAATGGGGTCTAAAATATTTTGAGCTTGTCCGCTTCCAAAGGTAATCGAAAACGCATTAGACCAGATTGCTGTCGTAGTGTAAAAGCTCATCAGGTCAAATATGTTCGAACAACCACAAAAGATGCCTACTCTCCACCTACAGCTTTAATGCCTAAACATTATGGGAATTGCGCTAGCCAGACGGGATTTAAACTGTCGACTGAAGACCCAAGTTTGGTTAGAAGATGAAAAACAAACCAAGCACAATGTTCCCTCCCATTCCTGATTTCTAACACACACTCACAGCATTCAGCGTGGTCTAGCGGATGTAAGATCAATAACGAAAGCTGATGCTCTCAGTAGGTTTTTCCATCGTCTACTTTCGTCTTCATATCTAAAATGGCACAAGCTTATTTTGTCAATTAGATCGAAAGATCTAAAAAAAACCTAAAAAAAAAAACATACATGCATTTACCTGCCCATAGACCCTCTCCTCTAAGAAATCCGGACAGAAGTGGTTGTGACAAAGTGGACAAAACACCAGGTGTAAACGGGTATGTGTCTTCCTCGCCTACTAGTGATCCGATCGACCAAAATGCATCTTAATACCAGGTGTAAACAAGGCCATTTAGAAAATAGTGTGCAGCATATAATATTCATCTAAACACTGGGCAGTCATGTATTTAAAATCCCTTATTACCCCTGCCCTGAGCAAAGAACAAAACAGAACTTCACCATGAGTATATCAGGGCCTTTTTTCAGGTAGGCTAACTATCAACCAACGACAGTTTAACTAACTAAACTTGCTCAGCCCCACCTGGCCATCTGTTTGTAAGCCTCTTCAGCCACTGCGAAGATGTGAGGGTCCATGTCGCCCATATTCTGCCCACTGTACGCATTAATGATGTCGGATCCATAGATGGGAAGCGTCTCATATGGGTTTATAGCGACCAACACAATACCTGGGTCAAACAATAAATAAAAGACAATTGAGCTCAATAATTCTAGACACATTAAATGTGTACATGTCTTGTGTATGTGTGTGTTTACCGCAGTAAGTGTAGATGAGTTTGGAATCAGTGAAGCGCACTTTCAGGTTGTGTAACACAGCAGGCTCGTGAAGGTAGCTGAGAGCCGTCAGGTCATTTTCTCCCACCAGGATATCTGGGTTACGCAGATGTGGCAAGTTGTTCGTCTTGGGGTCCAATTTGTACTCCAATTCCTGAATAACACAATTGACAGCACAACAAATTATATGAAGTTGTGTTTTGAAGGGAACCTTCATACATCTTCTGAAGTCAAACAATGGATTTCTGTGAGGAACAGGCTGAAAAACGGACTCATTCACTTTTCAGGATATTCAAATCTGATTTGTTGCAATTGGTTGCACGCCACAGTAGAATTTGACATCACTGAATTTTGAGGTATCAGGATAATACAGGCTAAAATTAATGGATAGATCACCCCAAAATGCCATCTGTCATGTGTTCACCCTCATGTCATTCCAAACCTATATGGATTTCTTTCTCCTGTGGAACATCAAAAAAGACATTCTGAAGTATGGTGGTAATCATACAGTTTTTGGTTACTAACTTCCATTGTATGGAAAAAAAAATGATGTGACATTAAAAAAGTAAAGAACATTTCTCTTTATTTTTTTTTTTTTCCACAGACAAAAAAAAAATAAAGGTTTTGATCGACATAAGAGAGGAAATTATGACTTTTCATTTTGGGTGATTATCCCTTCAGGAGCTATGGCTTATAGAAATATTTTCATTGGATGAAGACTCAGTATGACATACTTAATAAAGCAAAGTCACGTTTTTGTCCTTTTTTGGAGCTGCACAATTAATATTCAATTGCATTATATGGAAAAGATCTAGATCAAAAATCTGCAAAACATCTTTTGTGTTCCACTGAATAAAAAAAAAATAAAAAAAGATTTTGAACAACATCAGGGCTGGAATAGGCAAATGCTAGAGGCGCCACCCATCCATAGGGGCGCCCACACTGAAGTTTGTAGGTGTGTTCGACTTGAAGCTAAATATTGTACCACAAGAGTGTTTCGAAAGCATATAGAGACATGCTCTCTAATCGCTCTCGCAATACTTTAATCTGTCATAAAGATCATCTGCGCAGCGCCGCTTCAAGTCAAACGCTCCTACAAACTTCACCTGAGAGAGACAGATGGCCGAATTTATGACACATGATAAATTAGCATTATTATGACATAGATAGCCAAGAAAACCTCTGGTACCTAGGGAAGAAGAGAAAAGGAAGAAAAAGAGGATAAAGACGGAAGTAATGTATTGAATGGACATTTTATCTAATTGCATAATAGGTAGACGATAACATTGATTATTTTGAAAAAGCTAGCTATCTAGCTAGATATAACGTCAGTTATTTTTTATGTAAAATTCACTTTTAAAAAGATCTACATTTCTCGGTTTCATCCATAGTAATAACATGACAAATGTGCCATAGTTTAATAGAAGATTGCTGCCATCTACTAGAAAACAAAACATGTCAGAGAAGTGCTCAATGAATACTTGTTTTGTGCATGAATTAAGGCCATTGCACACTGAGTCCGAAATTTTCGTATGCGTTTTTTCGTATTCGTGATTCGGTGGCTCTGAACCATGCTCTGAACTGTCAAAACACCATTCAAACACCATTCAAACTGCTTGCCAAGGATGTGAAAAACACAAAAAATCGAACCCGATCCGATTTTTTTTATGACGGACGAAAGTTTCGGAGGCAGTGTGCGAACGTGATTGGCATAACGTGAGGTCGTATTTATTTTTTAACGTGCGAAAATTTCGGATGCGAATTTCGGACTCAGTGTGCAATGGCCATTAGGGATGTCAATTTACACAAATTCCCTTGATCGATAGTTGTTTAAATTAACAATCAATTAATCGTTAACCTTAATACTGCAATATGCAACTACCGTCACGGTATGTTGACAAAGAGTCCTCACGAAGACGAAATAACAAGAGAAAAGTATTTAATCCAAATAACTCGTACAGAAAAACAGGCTTGCAACATTACCAACATGACGTTCAAGACAGGACAAGAACTCAGGGAACATGGGACTATAAAAACTAAACCAAACGAGGACTAATTAAAGCTTCCCCGTTTGGAAATGCCGGGAATATTCTCCACAACAGAGCGAATTGCATCTCTTGTCTCCATACCGCGATCGTTTTCGTTCGTTCCCAATCTCAAACTCAGCGCTTAGCGTCTACGTCACGGCTCTCAGCCTGCCCTCTGTTCATTGATTGGCCGGCTGTTTTCAGGCCGGAGGAAAACTGAGACAGGTCGATGTCTCAGACTAAGTACAGAAGCGAAATGAAATTGAGCGGAAGTACGAAGTCTGACGTAGTCAGGCTAAAAAACTCCATGTTCCTCACCAAATGAATGAGAAGGGTTTTTAGTCTAAATAAAGGGCTAGTAGGATTGTAAAATGAGTCGATGAGATTATTAAAGGTTCTCTAAGCGATGTTGGGTGACGTCACTTCTTGACGTTCGAAGTATTGTCAAACAAAACGGAGGCTAGCTAGACCCTCCCTCCTCCTCATCCGCGCACTAACCCCCCAAACCCCAAATTCTTCCTGTCGGTTATTGGCTGGAACGGTTTGTTATGTTTCCTGGTGCGGGTTAGCCCAGTTTGTTTTTGTTGCCATTTTTGGAGCCTGGGGTGTCTGCAGAGACGGCGTTTTTTTACAGTGTGTTCAGGGGACAGGCAGCTAGCAGATAGTGAGGAGATGTTTGCTGTACAGTATGTGACAAATTTTGCTTAATTGTTGGTCGATACGTTTTAGCGATTAAGTTATCGACAATTAATCGATCGTATCAACAATGGCGGACTATGATGACAGCTCGCTCAGGGCGGGTCTGTGCTGAAACTCTGCTGTCAATCAACAATCGTGGGAGGGGCGTCCGAACGGCTCGATTTGAGGCAGGGGAAAACATACAAGCAGATTAAAACAAAAACACTGGATGGATTTTTATCATTACATGATGGATGTGTACAGGCACTGCCAACACACATTTCAGTACAATCAACTTGAAAAATTGCATGTACCATTATATGACCCCTTTAAATGTTATAGTTATAATTTATTATGGTTAATTCTCCATGCATGACTGCTAATACTATAAGTGCAATTCCCCATGTCCTTTTACAAACTCAAGTTAAAATGATTGTCTATAGCAGTGTTTCTCAACCAGTGGGTCGCAAGACCATACTGGTGGGTCGGAGAGGGTGTAGTACATAAAAACAAAACAACAAAAAAAGTAATTCCAAATGTTTTTCTGATGCAAGACTTTAATTCTAAAAGACGTACCTAAAAGTTGTTGACTAAAATATATTTATCAGTGTTATTGATATTCTTACAATTTATGTGTGTTAAGTAAAGTGGGACGGTACTTGTATGTGTCAATAATTTTTGAGAAATAAATTAGCTTGATTCAAATTCCTAAAAATTTGGGTAGTGGTTTAATGACCATAGGAAAATGTGGGTCCCATGGCCAAACCAATTGAGAAGCACTGGTCTGTAGTAATTGGACAAAGTGATTGACAGTGGAATGTTTAAACTAATGGTTAATGATCTGGGCTGCTAACACAAAGGTTGGAGGATCAATCCTTTGGACAAATCCCAAGGAAATTAAAGTACTCCAGTAAATCCATTGTACTGTGAGTAATGTTCATATAAATAATCTGATGAGGCTAATAAGAACTCATTACTCAAATATACACACACTGACCTTTCCATCCTCTAGTTGTAGTTGCAGTACTCCGTCTCCTTGCCTGTAGTCCTTGGTGAGCTCTGCTGACCTCCACACTTCCTCTACATCCGGGATCCAGACCCGGGCATACTGTAGAGACAAAATTATCAGTTATTATCACTCGAAAACACAATGTTCCTTCAGTATTGCTCTTTATCTGGTTGTTTTAACACACATTTTGAAAGCATTGTGATAAATTATAAGAGCATGTCAATTCTGCTCCTAAACATGTCAGTTGATGCAGAAAAAAACTGTGAAAAACAGATTAAAAAATTTAATCACATGACACAGGAACTCAAAAGCAGGCAAAAGAGATCAAGAACCAGCAACATTACATCATGCAATTATGCTATTTTTAAAGGTTCCCAGTTTTCTGCACATCACCTCATTTCTCAAAGAGTCTGAAAATGTTCGTTAAAAGATTCACTCTCTCTAAACACCTCCTTTCCACGAGCCTACTCTGCTCTTATTGGTCAAATGGCCCAGTCTGTTGTGATTGGTCCACCGCTTAAAGCCCTTGTTGGAATTTTTACATTTACAAACATCTATACATAGACTGCAAAAATGCTTTTGTTACTTAGTATTTTTGTCTTGTTTCAAGTCCAAAATCTAAAAATATCAAGATGCATTTACCAGACAAGTAAAATGACTTCAGATATTATGTCTCATTTTCTGAAGAAAAAAAAAAAAAAAAGAAAAAAAAAATTCAAAATGAATTGAGTTTTTGCTAAGAAAAATAATCTTAATTCCAAGGAAAACAAGATTATTATTTTTTACCCCATTGGCAGATAATTTACCTTGTTCGAAACTCATTTTGATTTTCCCCAAGAAAACAAGACATACCGGTAATCTTAAACCATTTTTATTGTCTAGTAAATTCATCTTGATTTAAGAATCTTTAGATATTTGGACTGGAAACAAGACAGAAATACTAAGTAAGAAAAGCTTCTCTTTTTTTGCAGTGTATTACACGCAGCATGAAAGGTAATATTCGATAAAGCATAATGTGGCACTTTAATATAAATTAAAAATTTTAAAGAATCATGTCATGCCATACAACATATGAATATGCTGAATATTTATTATTATTATTATTAATTTTTTCAATACTTTTATAATTTGCATCAGCTGTCATCCTGCCTGATCTGCCTCAATAAATCATAATTACAACCATAATAATAGAGAAGCATGAATGCAGTCATGACAAAAGTAGACAAACAGCAGTTCATCTGAGAGAACAACCAGGACCAACCAATAATCCTGAAATACATGAATGACTGACCTGTACATGAAAAAAGAAACAATCAACGAAACTAAAGAAAAGAAAGTAGTTCAAATGAGCACATTTATGAAAACTAGCTGCACACTAAGTTCAGGCCTCCAGACTATGGTCCATTATCCATAATAATAAAAATTAAAAAAATGAAACAATATTTATACAAACGCTTTTGAAGCTGACACAAAATATAGCCTAAAGAGAATAAGTCAGCATGGAAGATCTATTTCAAACAATTCTGTCAACTGGCTCCTACATGTTTCTGAGTCAGTGTGTGTTTTAAGTGTTTCAGAAAGCAGCCTGACCGTGTCAGCAGTGGTTACGTCAGAGTTAGTCACGCGGGCCAGACGGGATATAGTCCAGGTTTCCAGTCCCCACCATCATTATAACTCATTCGTGTATGAGGCTCACACAGACACACTGCCCTACACCTCAGAAAACTGCTCATGCATTTTTAACAACATGGAGTGATATTAGCTTCAAAAGTACCAATAATAGTGAAATTTCAAAATACTAGCCTACAGAAAAAAAGTATAAACATTATCCTTTGAATAAATTGTTAACAAATTAAAAAAAGTAAACAAAATAAAATAGAAGTATTTCTCAATTAAGCATTATGCTTCTATTGTGCTTCCAGTTTTTTATGTAATTCAAATAAATTAAAGGGATAGTTCACCCAAAAAAAAAAATTCTGTCATTAATTTTTTTATCCTCACGTTGTTCCAAACCCATAGACTTTCATATATCTTCGGAACACAAATGAAGATCTTTTTGATGAAATCTGAGAGCTTTCTGTCCCTCCATTGACAGTCAGCTACACAACTATGACTTACGACGCTTCAAAAAGTTCATAAAGAGATCGTAAAACTAATCCATATGAAGTGAGAGGATTAGTCCACATTTTCTGAATAGACTCGATTGCTTTATATGATAAACAGATTTATTTGTGCAACATACGAGAATTAACCTCATTGGTTCAAATGAACTGCATAACACAAGAATGAACCTCATTAGTTCTTACAGGTCAACCGAACATGCTTGAGATTTGAACATAAATGTGTATTTGCTAAATGATGACAGTAGATGAGAAAGTGTTATATTGTTTGCCTTTCTATTACTAAAATTATAAAAGCAGACCCTATAATAATAACGTATTAGACAGAGTTGCTAAACAGAGAAGATGGAGAATGGAGCGCTGTGTGCTCAGTTGCTGGCGTTCTCAGCGATGTCAAAATAAAAGTCCCACTTCCAACACATCGGCCAAACAGAATTATCGGCTGATGGCGATATAAAAAAAAAGAAAAAAAAGCCAATCAGTTGTCCACTCCACCACTAATAACAATTATACATAACATACGGTTCAGAAACAATACGCAAGATGCAGGGAGTTATGCGTTTGTTTAACCTGAGTCTCTGGAGAAGACCATCCCAGAACTGAGCTCCTAGCAACAGAGAGACAGGAACAAGAGGAGAGAGGGTAAAAATAGCATCTCAACATGATCACACACACACACACGGTCACTACACCCGACACAACTTGCTCCTCTCTCCCACTTGGTCAAATTCACACTCAATGACGATTACCCATAATGCCAGAAAATTGAGGATTACAAGACAATGTGAAAATCAGTATGTGTGGTTGCAATACATTTAAAAAAACATGATAATCCTCATGTGACACAACCACATGATTCAGCAGACAGAGACAGACATACGCACACACACACCTGACCCAGCAACTAATGAAAGGGCATCTGTAATGTGACATAATCCATGAACTTGTGGCATGTTCAGCACACACTCAGATGAAATGATGCATTTAGAAGGTTTTATTATAGAAATATTCAATGCTCATAGGCCTAATACACACTGCTAGGTTTTGGGATTGAAAACCGCATTTGAATGCGTGAGTGAAAAGTTGTCATTTTGTGTTTACAGACCAGTCACTCACACAAAAAATGTCAGATATAGAGTAGTTATAACTACAATAATGTTTTGACATCTCATGTCTTTAAAGGGGTCATATGATGGTTCTAAAAAGTGCAATGTGTTTCCGCGGTTTTAGGTTAATTTTTTTTTAATTATTTCTCACATACTGTACATTATTTTTGCTCCTCTATGCCCCGCCTTTCTGAAATGCGTAGATTTTTACAAAGCTCATCGTTCTAAAAAGCACGGTGTGCTCTGATTGGCCAGCGATCCAGTGCATTGTGTTTGGCCCAAAAACCTTAAAAGTGTGACGGAAGTGTCACGCCCGTTACCATATTTGGAACATCAACTCCCAAAGCATTAATGACATGTGATAATACCTTATCGATTCGAGCCCGAATCTGAACTGGAAAATGCAGATGACCAAGCTGATTGATCAACTTTGCCAGCGCGATTGGACCAGATCGTATTAGATTGGTAAGGTTTTATTTCATTGGGGACATAATTAGCCTACTGATTATAATGACTTATACTGTGTTTTTACGCACCACGCTACGGGTGTGAGAACACTATGTAAACAGAAACCTATGTCGGCATTTGTGATCATAGAAACGACAAGCAAGCGCTACTCTATGCTGCTTAAAACTTGCGTTTTAATAGTCATTATCAAATTCTTAAAATATGAAAACAAACTTACAGACTGTGTCTGTGAGTCAGAAGTGGCAGAATGTAATTGTAAAGATGGAATTGCCCCACTTTTAGAATCAGCCTTTGTGCACAGTCGGCCTTATTCTCTCGCAGGTTCTGGAAACAGTACTCCGAAAAACGCGCAGCACACAGTTGAAAATTTTAGCTGTACTGTTCTGGAACAGTGTTGTAAATAAAGCTTAATCACTTTTTCCAAAAGTAGTCTGGCTTTCGCAAACGAAAAACACAGTGTCTCCAACATGCCGGCGCCGACGGCAAAAATAATACAGCGAGAATACAACTTACGCCTTCTTTCTTTGCGTGTACATTTGGGCGGTGTTATGAAACTGCGCACTGACGGTGTTATCCACACACTGACGTAGATTTGTGGGGGCGTGTTTAAACTAAGCGTTTTAGGAAGTTGTGGCTGAGCCTTAACTTTTACAAAGATGTGTTTTTTAGACTTTGAGCTTTGTAAATCTGCAGATCTTATACATGCACAAACTGCTACATGACACACTAAAGAAAAAGGAAAACAAGAAATCATATGTCCCCTTTAAGAAGCATGAATGCAATAGTCGTAAGCCCTGTGTTAACTTAATTGTCCGCATTACATTCCGTCTGGATGAGCGCAGATTGACAAGTTTGACGTGCAGTGCAACTGCTTTTTAATACTCTACCTGACGTCAGAGGGAAACACTGAGTCGAGTCATTTATTGGATCTTCGCTTGGATGAACAGAAGAAGAAAAGTAGCAGATTCGCCATTAAGCAAACTTTCGCACAAGAACAATACAAAAACGATGAAGACGGATATGCTGCTTTGTTTTCTGTTCTTGGAACAGCACGTTGTTTAGTATCGCTCTTTCCGCACACTTCTTCGACTACTGCACAATATATCACAACTGCATATCGCCACCTAGTGGACTCTTCAGTCTCAACATTCACCTAGAGCATGCTCTGTTGTACACTCATCATTCACAGGCCACACTGGGCCTGTCCGCAAGTGCACTTAAATAAAATTCCAAAACACAGTGCCCTCAATGCACAATAAACCCCCACTATCTTGAATACCGCTTATATATAGATTAATCTTGTGTTTTGTTGTTTGATTAACATTAAGACTTTTATTTCTAATTTATAGGTTGCTCACTTTAAGACCGAATGCACGGATCCAATATAATGATACACATACGATTACTTTCTCATCTCTTTATGTTCACTTTAAGAGTAATTCACTTTCAAATAAAATTTAGCCCATGATTTACTCACTCTCAACAAGCTATCCTAGGTGTATAATGACTTAATTCTTTCAGACGAATACAACCGGAGTTACATTAAACTTGGAAGAACCAGGATATTTTTTTAATATAACTCCGATTGTATTCATCTGAAAGAAGAAAGTCAAATACACACCTAGGATGGCTTGTTGAGGGCAAGTAAATCATGGGCTAATTTTTATTTGAAAGTGAACTAATTCTTTAAGACATAACCAACTTTGTTTATGAGAACACTTGCCGAGACATAATTTTGTGTATGTGTCCGATGCAAAAGAGGAATCAATTCGGTGTTTGCACATATGCGCCTCTCTGAGTGTGTGCCCTTCGGGTGTGTGTGGCTGTGCGCACAGAAAACAGCACACAAGTACAGAATTGATGGTTAAACGTCATGCATGTAGACAAGTGGTCAAGTGTAAAGTGTGGGTATTTGGATAGGCCCAAAGGCTGCTTCTCAATCCTCAAATTGATGCTTCCTCGTTTCCTCGCTTCTACGTCCTCCCGGAAACCAATAGAACTCAGCCATCTTTAAGGACATTTCAGTTTGCACGGCGAGGAACGAGGAGTGAGGAAGCATCCAGAGCAGTCAAGAGCGAGGATACACCTCCCTTGCATCCAAAGGGGGAATAGCTAAGATCCTAGAAAGTAGTAGCCTGGTCCCACCAGACTCTCGTACATTTTATTTGTACATAGAGTCTGGCATCGCTCCATTGACAAGCGTTAACTTCCTTGTAGGCGGGAACTCTATTGAAGTCTAAAACTATTGGATCTGCCCAGAGTCACTCTATCTGCCATAACCAATCGCTAACGTTTGGTCGTGACGTATTTTCCCGAATCCCGTGGGGAGGATGGCCACCAACAAAACAAAGCAAAGATTGTTCTTGCTCCGGCTTTAACTTGCGAGCATATTCGGCAGCGTTGCCACAACGGACCGAATGGCTTCGCTCGCATCTTTCTTATTTTGAACTACAACTCAAAATGACGCACGAGTCGACATCAACGTCATCGTTCTCAGCCACTCTCTCTGTTTGTTGATTGGCCCGGTAAAAAATTGATCGGAGAAAACCAAAGTCAACAGCACAATCCCAGACGCAGTACTGAAGAAAAATGAAAAGTGAGCAGAAGTACGAAGGAGGGCGGAGCTAGGCTAAGAAAGTAGGGCCCTATGATTTCAGCGATGCAGAAAACACGGACGGCTTGCGGAATCCAGTCATAAAAACGGAATTTACTGTACAGTGTGAAATTTCACAGAATTTGTCAAATTTTTGATGAATACAAAAAAATCGCAATATAGACTAGTGTATGTGAGTATTAAACTGCAAAAGACTACTTAAATATGAATCCTGCATGTTCTGCATGCCTCTGTGTGAATGAATGGCACAGTTGAGTGGTTTCATTTACCACACACACACTGAAGCACGCGTGACGCTCACTGTTCTCTTACGAGAGTATCTCTCGTACTGCGTAATATCTTACGCTATGGGGAAACACTCTTTCCTCGAGATATTGAAGCCAAAAATTATCCTTAATTTTTTTAATCATGCAAAACGCTTTTGCAGCAGCAAGCAGACAAGGGCGAAACAGCTCGCGCGCCCATTGGCTGCCTCGCTGGAAAAGCTGCAGCCTATCGAGTGAAGGCACTGCGTGACGTAATGACGAATGAAGACGCTTCGCGCTCATTTCGTCATGTCCCGCCAGTATAGGCGTGGTCTCACCCTATAAATACCCCTCGATAGCTGTATTTCTCTGATTTTTTCATTCTTCACGCGAAGCTCACGCATCGCGGGATCCAGAGTGAGAAGCCGCGCCGTTGACTTGTAGCCTTCTCAGCGGGACGTGCCATCTTCTGAAGTCGCTGGCCCAGCCGCCTTCAACTGCCGTACCTGCTGCGCTTTCCGGCGTACTATATCCTTTACTCTGTCACTGTGTGTGTGTGTGTTTGCTTACGTGACGCAACACCCATTATATGTTCTAAAAGAGCTGCGTCTTTTTAAAGATGCCTTTCTGTGGCTCGTGCCGCTCTCAACTCAGCGATGAGGACCGTCACGTCATCTGTGTGTCCTGCCTGGGTCATGAGCACGCTGCTATCGCGCTCGCGGATGGTGGATGCCCGCACTGCGAACTTCTGCCTATGGCGACTCTGCGGACTCGCCTGGCGTCGTTCTCTGAACCCGCGTCCCAGCCGTCTGTGCCGCGCCGTAAGAAGCGTCGCGCCCAGCGCGCTCCCGAGCCTTCTCCAGCCCGCCAAAGCTCGCCGGTGCGCCCGCCTGCTTCGCCGGCTTCACCTGAGTCGCTCCCGGACGGACAGCGCCCGCCGTCTGCCGCCGCTTCCGTTCCCGAGCTGGACGAGCCTGCCGAGGTATGCTCTCTTGTGGCTTCCGATAGCGAGGATTGGGCGAGCTCTGTGGACCTCCCCCCGCTGACGTGTCTAGCCAACCCTCTGTGAGGAGACCCGGCATTGAGGCTGAGCTGATGCGTCTGCTCACCCAGGCCGTAGAGAGCATCGGCCTCGAGTGGGAGGCGCCCGCCTTGCCGCCGCGCAACAGACTCGACGGGCGCTTTCTCAAGAAAGACGAAGCCCCGTCTAAGTCTAGGGCCGCCCCCTTCCTCCCTGAGCTCCACGACGAAGTCGCTAAGTCATGGACCGCCCCGTTCTCCGCCAGACTGCGCACTTCCACTTCTGCGGCCTTCACTTCTGTCACCGGCGCGGGAGATAAAGGATATCTCTCCATTCCTCCTGTCGAGGCGGCGGTCGCGTCGCATCTCTGCCCGCCCTCTGCGGGACGGCGCGCGCAGACGACGCTCCCCTCTAAAGCCTGCCGGGTGACTTCATCGCTGCACGGACGTGCTTACACAGCCGCTGGACAGGCGGTCTCAGCGCTGCATACGATGGCGATCTTGCAGATCTACCAGGCCGACCTTCTCCTTAAACTGGACGAGGAAGGCCCGGGTGCGATCAACGTGGCGGATTTACGAGGCGCTACGGACCTTGCTCTACGCGCCGCTAAAGCCGCTGCTCAGGCCATGGGGCGGAATATGGCCTCTCTCGCCGTTGCTGAGAGACATCTGTGGTTGACGCTGTCTGAGATGACGGAAGCTGAGCGCTCTGTATTCCTCGACGCGCCCATTTCCCCTGCGGGCCTCTTCGGATCTGCCGTCAAGGATTTCGCGGACAGATTCTCGGAGGAGCAGAAGACTTCGCAGGCCATGAAGCACTTCCTTCCGAAGCGCTCGAGCTCCGCTGCAGGTCGCTCTAAGCAGCCGTCTGCTCGCAGCTCGCAGCCTCGGCCTGCATCGCCCGCAGCCGCCGCTACACAGCGCCGCCAGGCCCGGGATCAGAGACCGCGCTCTCGCTCTGCTGGACGCCGCCCCGCTCAGCGCGGGCCTCGGCCGAAGATTGAGCTCAAGCCCGAGGCCTCGAAGCTTTCCTAGCCACTCTAAGAAAGCGACGGTGTTCGGAGCCCGCTGCGGCCGGCTCCCCACCGAAAAGATTCGCTCGTTCAGTTCCTTGCGAAGTGACTGTGCCAGTGTATTTAGCAGTGAAGCAGCCGGTGTCTCAGCCCGCTTGCCTGCACAAAAAAGCCGTTTTCATGGCTACCCAGATAAATCCAATAAAGAGTGTATTTTCTGGTATGCCGGCCACGGCCGATGGTGTTATGAGTGTTGTAAGAATGCCCACGCCCCAGTGCCCATTCCCACACCCAGACACAGCCCGCCACGGTGCGAGGCGAGCACACATAAATCTGACTCAGGTCGATTGTGCAAACAATGTAGCGATTGCGCCCATACAATGCCCGCTCACGCTGCATGCCCCGTGTCCCTTGGTTTCTGTAAAAACGAAACCAACACACAATCTATCGGCTCCGGCCGAAAGCGTGCACAGTGCTGTAGATGTGCCCGTAGGTTTGCGCCCACATCCTCCCGCAAGCACGCCGAATCCCACGGGATTCGCCCCGCTCACTCTCGTTATGCGTCCCGCCATAGAGATTGTGAGCGCGGCCAGACTGCCCGCTGTGCCCAGCGCGCCCCCCGCCTCGAACGCTGTAAACACGGCGTCGTGTTCCCAGGGTACCGGGGCTCTCGAGCCGTTGCCAGGTCACGGCCAGAGCCCGGTCTGCATCCTACCCCTAGCTACTCGCGCAGAAGCGTGGTCGAAGCTACCCGGGGTATCAGACTGGGTGCTGAACACTATAAAGAGAGGCTACTCGCTACAATTCGCACGACGTCCACGCCGTTGTACGGCGCCCGTCGAGACTTCGGTGAAAAACGAAGTATCTCATCTACTTCGAGCCGAGATAGCGAAACTACTGAGCAAAGGGGCCATAGAGCCCCTTTCTCAGGCTCAGAGCGAAGGGGGCTTATACAGCAGATATTTTCTGGTACCGAAAAAAGATGGGGGCTTCAGACCCATTCTAGATCTGAGACAGCTGAACAAAGCGCTTGTGAAGCGCCAGTTCAGGATGCTTACGACCAGGAAAATCCTCGCGCAAGTGCGCCAAGGGGACTGGTTTATGTCGATAGATCTGAAAGACGCGTATTTCCAAATACAAATAGCGTCCCATCACAGGCGATTCTTGAGATTCGCGTTCGAGGGCCAGGCTTATCAATACACAGTCCTGCCGTTCGGCCTGTCTTTGGCACCCCGTACATTTACGAAGTGCATGGACGCGGCTCTCGCGCCCCTGAGACTTCAGGGCATGCGAGTTATGAACTACTTGGACGATTGGCTGATTCTAGCTCGATCACGGTCAGAGCTCATAGAACACAGGGCCACAATGCTCGAGCATCTCGAGACACTGGGCCTGACGGTCAACTGGGAAAAGAGCCTGCTGTGTCCCAGCCAGAGAATTTCTTTCCTGGGAACAGTGTTAGACTCGCTTTCCATGACGGCACGCCTGTCACCGGAGCGCGTACTAAGTATTCAGCGCGTCGCGGAATCCTTCCGCCACGGCTCCATAGTCCCGCTCAGACGGTTTCAGAAATTGCTGGGCCTGATGGCCTCAGCATCCCATGCACTCCAGCTGGGCCTGCTTCGCATGCGCCCGCTGCAGTGGTGGCTGAAAGCACGGGTCCCGCCCCGGGCATGGTCCACGGGCAGGTGTCGCCTCAGGGTCGACCAAAGGTGCGTTTCGGCTCTGGAACCCTGGAAAGTAACCAGCTGGTATCAGTCTGGTGTGAGTCTGGGGACCGCCTAAAGGGTGAAAGTGGTGTCTACGGACGCCTCCACCACGGGGTGGGGAGCGCTGCTCGAGGGCAGACCGTTGGCTGGCCTATGGTCAGAGCGGGAGAAGCTCCTTCACATAAACTGCTTGGAATTGATAGCAGTCGACAAAGCGCTGCGGCGCTTCTGTCCCCTGGTGAGGGGCCACCACGTCTTGGTCCGATCGGACAACAAGTCAGTGGTGGCGTACATAAATCGCCAGGGCGGCCTCAGGTCCGCACGCCTTTGCAGGCTGACGGAACCCCTCTTGGTCTGGGCCCAGCGCAACCTACTTTCTTTGAAAGCGGCGCACGTGCCTGGGCACCTGAATACGGGTCCAGACATGCTGTCCAGAGACAACGTCCTGACAGGAGAATGGTCGCTGCACCCGCAGACGGTCCAGCTCCTGTGGGAAACGTTTGGCAGAGCGCAGGTGGACCTGTTCGCGTCCCGCGAGAACGCTCACTGCCCAGTATTCTTCTCAAAGCGCAGGGACGCGCTGGCCCATACTTGGCCCAGCGGTCCCCTGTACGCTTTTCCCCCGGTCTCGCTCCTGCCACAGGTGTTGGAGCGGATCAGGGAAAATGGATGCCCAGTGCTGCTTGTGGCTCCGCTCTGGACGAACCAGGCTTGGTTTCCGGTCCTGATGCGGATGACCAGCACTGCCCCGTGGCCTGTACCGTTGAGGAGAGATCTCCTCTCTCAGGCAGAGGGCTCGATTTGGCATCCTCACCCGGAAAACTGTGGTCCCTGCACGCATGGGCCATCAACGGGTACCCGCTAGCCTCCCAGAAGGAGTGCTAAACACGATCGCACAGGCTAGAGCTCCGTCTACCAGACGGCTCTATGCCTCGAAATGGTCGGTGTTCTCTACTTGGTGTCGAGCCCGTGGCTTTTCACCCGTGGACTGCGGGGTTGAGGAAGTGCTTGCCTTCCTTCAGGAGCTGATGGATAAGGGAAGAACCCCATCCACGCTCAAAGTGTACGTGGCGGCCATAGCAACGTTTGCTAAACCTGTGTCTGGCCAGTCACTGGGGAAAAACGACTTAGTCGTGCGTTTCCTACGAGGGGCTCGGAGAATGAATCCTCCCAGGCCCCCTTCAGTCCCGGCTTGGGACCTTTCCACGGTCTTGGAGGCCATGAAAGGCGCCCCGTTCGAGCCGATCCAGCTGTCGGATATGAGGCACCTGTCCCTTAAGACGGTGTTTCTATTGGCTCTCGCTTCAGTGAAGCGTGTAGGGGACTTGCAGGCGCTTTCTGTAAGCGCGTCATGTCTGGAGTTTGGGCCCAACGACTCAAAGGTCGTACTCAAACCGAGGCACGGCTACGTGCCGAAATCCCTCAATACACCGTTTAGGGCCCAGGTGATTTCCCTGTCAGCCCTTCCGGTTCTCGATGAGGAGAGGGACGCGAGTCTCCTTTGCCCTGTCAGGGCGTTAAGGGCTTATGTGTCCCGCTCGGCTGGGTTCAGGCAGACCGAGCAGCTTTTCGTTTTGTTTGGCGGCCGTTCTAAGGGACTCGCCGCCTCAAAACAGAGCCTATCCAGATGGATAGTGGATGCCATAGCGCTGGCTTACACTTCCAAGGGCCTACGGTGCCCATTGGGTGTCAAAGCGCACTCCACGAGAGGCGTGGCCTCGTCGTGGGCATGGTATAGCGGGGTCTCCCTGCAGGATATCTGTACGGCTGCGGGCTGGGCCTCGCCGTCGACATTTATCAAGTACTATAACCTGGAGGTGCCCGCCCTACAAGCTAAGCTTTTGGCGGTCTGAACTTCGGGCTTATTGGCCGCCAATGCGGCTATGTTGCCCTTACGGGTCAGTGTCCCTACGGGACTTTATAAAGGAGTGATGCTTTAGCCTCTCCTCCTCTACTCTATGTGAGTTATGGTGATTATGCACTAGATGTGCCCCGGGCTTTGCCCCGGGACTCTGGTGTTGGATCCCTGTCCGCACGGCGTTTTGTATGGGGTCCCCATAGCGTAAGATATTACGCAGTACGAGAGATACTCTCGTAAGAGAACGTACTCGGTTACTAACGTAACCTCGGTTCTCTCTAGAGAGGGAACGAGTACTGCGTATCTTGCCGTGCGTGAACTATGCTCTGGTTCGCTTCGGTGTACAAAATCAGAGAAATACAGCTATCGAGGGGTATTTATAGGGTGAGACCACGCCTATACTGGCGGGACATGACGAAATGAGCGCGAAGCGTCTTCATTCGTCATTACGTCACGCAGTGCCTTCACTCGATAGGCTGCAGCTTTTCCAGCGAGGCAGCCAATGGGCGCGCGAGCTGTTTCGCCCTTGTCTGCTTGCTGCTGCAAAAGCGTTTTGCATGATTAAAAAAATTAAGGATAATTTTTGGCTTCAATATCTCGAGGAAAGAGTGTTTCCCCATAGCGTAAGATATTACGCAGTACTCGTTCCCTCTCTAGAGAGAACCGAGGTTACGTTAGTAACCGAGTACGTTTTCCTCCAGAAAAAGCGAATTATGCCGTCGGATGATTCAATGCAAATTCAAGCCCAAAGTCCGAATATTTATGGGGGGTCGCATTTTTTCAATACTCCGCATTTGGCGCATTAAAATGTATGATTTCAGCGCAAATTAGCGGGGATGATATTGATTTCATTATCACCGCATTTTCTCGCAAAAAGTAAAATATATATTTGGCAGAAAGTTTGAAAAATGTTGCGTTTGCTTCACACGAAGAGCTGCCATTTCCTGTTGACCGGAAGTTATGAGTGAGTAATACGTGCCGGTGAAATCATCGAAAAGCTGGTTAAAACAGGGAGCACACTTTATTATAAAATATATGAAAGGAAAAAACAGGGGTTAGCTCATAGAACACAGGGCCACAATGCTCGAGCATCTCGAGACACTGGGCCTGACGGTCAACTGGGAAAAGAGCCTGCTGTGTCCCAGCCAGAGAATTTCTTTCCTGGGAACAGTGTTAGACTCGCTTTCCATGACGGCACGCCTGTCACCGGAGCGCGTACTAAGTATTCAGCGCGTCGCGGAATCCTTCCGCCACGGCTCCATAGTCCCGCTCAGACGGTTTCAGAAATTGCTGGGCCTGATGGCCTCAGCATCCCATGCACTCCAGCTGGGCCTGCTTCGCATGCGCCCGCTGCAGTGGTGGCTGAAAGCACGGGTCCCGCCCCGGGCATGGTCCACGGGCAGGTGTCGCCTCAGGGTCGACCAAAGGTGCGTTTCGGCTCTGGAACCCTGGAAAGTAACCAGCTGGTATCAGTCTGGTGTGAGTCTGGGGACCGCCTAAAGGGTGAAAGTGGTGTCTACGGACGCCTCCACCACGGGGTGGGGAGCGCTGCTCGAGGGCAGACCGTTGGCTGGCCTATGGTCAGAGCGGGAGAAGCTCCTTCACATAAACTGCTTGGAATTGATAGCAGTCGACAAAGCGCTGCGGCGCTTCTGTCCCCTGGTGAGGGGCCACCACGTCTTGGTCCGATCGGACAACAAGTCAGTGGTGGCGTACATAAATCGCCAGGGCGGCCTCAGGTCCGCACGCCTTTGCAGGCTGACGGAACCCCTCTTGGTCTGGGCCCAGCGCAACCTACTTTCTTTGAAAGCGGCGCACGTGCCTGGGCACCTGAATACGGGTCCAGACATGCTGTCCAGAGACAACGTCCTGACAGGAGAATGGTCGCTGCACCCGCAGACGGTCCAGCTCCTGTGGGAAACGTTTGGCAGAGCGCAGGTGGACCTGTTCGCGTCCCGCGAGAACGCTCACTGCCCAGTATTCTTCTCAAAGCGCAGGGACGCGCTGGCCCATACTTGGCCCAGCGGTCCCCTGTACGCTTTTCCCCCGGTCTCGCTCCTGCCACAGGTGTTGGAGCGGATCAGGGAAAATGGATGCCCAGTGCTGCTTGTGGCTCCGCTCTGGACGAACCAGGCTTGGTTTCCGGTCCTGATGCGGATGACCAGCACTGCCCCGTGGCCTGTACCGTTGAGGAGAGATCTCCTCTCTCAGGCAGAGGGCTCGATTTGGCATCCTCACCCGGAACTGTGGTCCCTGCACGCATGGGCCATCAACGGGTACCCGCTAGCCTCCCAGAAGGAGTGCTAAACACGATCGCACAGGCTAGAGCTCCGTCTACCAGACGGCTCTATGCCTCGAAATGGTCGGTGTTCTCTACTTGGTGTCGAGCCCGTGGCTTTTCACCCGTGGACTGCGGGGTTGAGGAAGTGCTTGCCTTCCTTCAGGAGCTGATGGATAAGGGAAGAACCCCATCCACGCTCAAAGTGTACGTGGCGGCCATAGCAACGTTTGCTAAACCTGTGTCTGGCCAGTCACTGGGGAAAAACGACTTAGTCGTGCGTTTCCTACGAGGGGCTCGGAGAATGAATCCTCCCAGGCCCCCTTCAGTCCCGGCTTGGGACCTTTCCACGGTCTTGGAGGCCATGAAAGGCGCCCCGTTCGAGCCGATCCAGCTGTCGGATATGAGGCACCTGTCCCTTAAGACGGTGTTTCTATTGGCTCTCGCTTCAGTGAAGCGTGTAGGGGACTTGCAGGCGCTTTCTGTAAGCGCGTCATGTCTGGAGTTTGGGCCCAACGACTCAAAGGTCGTACTCAAACCGAGGCACGGCTACGTGCCGAAATCCCTCAATACACCGTTTAGGGCCCAGGTGATTTCCCTGTCAGCCCTTCCGGTTCTCGATGAGGAGAGGGACGCGAGTCTCCTTTGCCCTGTCAGGGCGTTAAGGGCTTATGTGTCCCGCTCGGCTGGGTTCAGGCAGACCGAGCAGCTTTTCGTTTTGTTTGGCGGCCGTTCTAAGGGACTCGCCGCCTCAAAACAGAGCCTATCCAGATGGATAGTGGATGCCATAGCGCTGGCTTACACTTCCAAGGGCCTACGGTGCCCATTGGGTGTCAAAGCGCACTCCACGAGAGGCGTGGCCTCGTCGTGGGCATGGTATAGCGGGGTCTCCCTGCAGGATATCTGTACGGCTGCGGGCTGGGCCTCGCCGTCGACATTTATCAAGTACTATAACCTGGAGGTGCCCGCCCTACAAGCTAAGCTTTTGGCGGTCTGAACTTCGGGCTTATTGGCCGCCAATGCGGCTATGTTGCCCTTACGGGTCAGTGTCCCTACGGGACTTTATAAAGGAGTGATGCTTTAGCCTCTCCTCCTCTACTCTATGTGAGTTATGGTGATTATGCACTAGATGTGCCCCGGGCTTTGCCCCGGGACTCTGGTGTTGGATCCCTGTCCGCACGGCGTTTTGTATGGGGTCCCCATAGCGTAAGATATTACGCAGTACGAGAGATACTCTCGTAAGAGAACGTACTCGGTTACTAACGTAACCTCGGTTCTCTCTAGAGAGGGAACGAGTACTGCGTATCTTGCCGTGCGTGAACTATGCTCTGGTTCGCTTCGGTGTACAAAATCAGAGAAATACAGCTATCGAGGGGTATTTATAGGGTGAGACCACGCCTATACTGGCGGGACATGACGAAATGAGCGCGAAGCGTCTTCATTCGTCATTACGTCACGCAGTGCCTTCACTCGATAGGCTGCAGCTTTTCCAGCGAGGCAGCCAATGGGCGCGCGAGCTGTTTCGCCCTTGTCTGCTTGCTGCTGCAAAAGCGTTTTGCATGATTAAAAAAATTAAGGATAATTTTTGGCTTCAATATCTCGAGGAAAGAGTGTTTCCCCATAGCGTAAGATATTACGCAGTACTCGTTCCCTCTCTAGAGAGAACCGAGGTTACGTTAGTAACCGAGTACGTTTTCAGCCTCTGCCCCCTCACTATATGACAGTCCCTCCAGAAAAACGCGATTATGCGATCGCTGAATTCAATGCAAAATCAGCCAAAGTCCGCATATTTATGCGGGGGTCGCATTTTTTCAAATACTCCGCAATTTTGCCGCATAAATTGCTGATTTCCGCGCAAAATATGCGGGGCTTGCATGATTTCATAATCCCCGCATTTTCGTCGCAAAAAGTCACATATATATCTTGGCAGAAAGTTGAAAAATGTTGCGTTTGCTTCACACAAGAGCAGCCATTTCCCCCTGTTGACATGGGAACGTTATGAAGTGAAGTAATTACGTGACGTGAACATCATCGAAAAGCTGTAAAACAGGAGCACACTTTATTTTTAAATATTTAAGAAGAAAAACAGGGATAGCTCACAGCTGAAGTTATTGACAGACAGACTCACGGAGGCGATTGGCATCTCACAACTCGCACTTTATTCCCAAATCGAACTCGTATAACTGTCTGTCATACGTTCTTCCGTCCACATCGTTACTTAATAAACAAAATAATATAAAAGAAGTAGCATCAAACATCGAACATGGGGTGTCTACTGAACACTGTTCGAGGCGCATGGCGGCAGACAGTTCAACAGGGAGCGCGCAGCTCTTAAAGGGGCCACACCTTATTTCCACTCATTACAGGCTGGAATAAAACAAGATGAGAAATTAAATATTTCCAGCACTTTCTGTGATGTAGTATGCTTGCTTATCATAGGAAGTAATAAGAAATGACTCTTCACATTAAGGTAGTAGCCTAGTGAGAACATGGTGTCTGGGGAATCACTTTTTTTTTCTCTTTTTCATCAAACCGCAGGTTTTGCAAGTTCCCGCAATTTTTGCAAGTTCCCGCAATTTCATCGCAAAAAGTTGCATAAATATCCCGCATATTCAATCGCATTTTTAAAGAAAACGGGCCGCGTAATCAAGGATTTTTGCCCGCAACAATCACAAAAAAACTCCGCGTTTTTCTGGAAGGACTGATATGAGGACATGAATGCTGCATGCATGAACTTCATCCCAAGAGCGCTCTGAGAGTGCATTTTACCATTTCATTTGAGAAAAACTATCGTCATCATAAACACACAGAAACTCAAAGGTGTTCACGGCAACCCAACAAAATAAAAGTTTGGTTTAACTTGAAATTGTGACAGAAATACAATACTGTACTACAGTAGAATAGCTATGACTCAATGTAATAATAATACTAACGCTAACAATAATAATAATAATACATTATTATAAAAACTTTCTTTTTTTAATAGTTTTAGTTTCAAACGATTAAAAGATAAATTAATTTAATTTAATATGTTATGCCTTCATTTCATTGACAAAAAAATAAAATACACAATTTCTGAAATAAAAAAAACTTTTCTTAGAAACCTTTTAAATTCATAACTTTTTGTTTTATTAATTCAATTAACTAGACATGCTTTTTGATTATTAAAATTGAATTTAATAATTCAAATGGCATCTAGACAACTTTAAACGGAAAACACAGAAATAATTTAGTAAAAATGACACAGAATAATAATTTTTTTAAAAAATCATAGGGCCCTAAACATTGTAATTTTGTTTAAATTGTACACGTTTCGTGATTTCATTAATTAGACATGTTTTTTTAAAGGTGCCCTATACTGCTTTGAAATAATATAAAAATTTGGTCTTTGATATCTACATAGAGGGTATTTCATATTTTAGTTCATTTAAAATGTCCAGAAATGGTTTTACAGGTCCATGTTCAACTCTAGAAATTGCCCCTAGAATGAAATGGTCTGTTTTTACCTTATTTGGAAGGGTCATGAATAGTAATGAAGAGCTCTGCAGTGATTGGCTGTTTCACTGCGGGCTGATTACAGTAGCTCCGAGTGTCATCAAACAGGTTCCTGATGTACAGCGTGACTGACAATGGAGAGATTAGGTGTTCGACCTTACATGTTTGAGCCTGTTTCAGACGTAGACGGCGATTTTGAAGAACAACCAATTATTTTAAGATTAGAAATGGACGTTTCTGAGTGGTAAGTTAATTTTTCTATTGTCAATAAGAACTTAACTGTCACGTCAATGCTAGAACTTCTAACGTTAACTTACCTAAACGTTACGTTAACTTGATAGCATTAGCTTTACTCATTAACTCATAACGTCAGCAGTCACAATTTTTATTTTGAACATGGTAAAACATGTTAATTATTATAAACTATCCGTGTAATTTCAATATGACAGGTTTTCAAAGTTGAATCAAGACTGAAAAATAGCGTGGATACCCCCTGACGTGTTGTTGATGAAATCGAAGTAAAATTATTTGACAAAAGGGATTTTGCATATGTATCTACTGTATTATTTTTTAGAATTATATTACAACACAGGCAAGAAATATTAATCCTCAGCGTAAATAATTTGTCATACTATTTAGTTATGTACGTTAACTCGTTACTTGGAGTTTGCAATATGTTACTGTACTATGATGTTGCGCTGGATCTAGATAACAGTGTAAATTATCGTTAATAAAATCACTACTTACCGCTGGCGCGATTAGAGTTGGAATTGCCCCCTTCTTCAGATAAAGACGCTGAGAGAAGCCTGCTTGAAATTGTCCCAGATTTGCAAATGCGTCCGAGGTGAAATGCGCGGAACAAACTAACAATCTAGAATTAAACTGTTGCGGTATTCGATTATAAATGAACATCAACCACGCCTGTTGACATGTCTTTTCTGAAGGAAGGGTATGAAAAGTTGTCACATTCCCTGCACAGCCTGGGACATAACATTTATTGCCATGGTCTGCCATTTTCCCTATGAGTCTCGATTGTATCTTCCACGGGAAAATTGCCTATGCTTCGACTGCGCAGTTCCGCTTGTCATTGAACATGGGCTGGCATATGCAAAGTTGTGGAGTCATACATATTAATGATCCCGACAACTGCGTCACAGTCGGTATTATGTGGAGATTCGACTGTTTTTCAGGGGTGTTTTACAAAAACGTGAATTAAATGAGAACGAGAAAACAATACAGTTTGAGACTCACTCTATGTCTTGTCCATGCACTGAACTCTTGTAATTTGACTAGACCCAGATAAATTCAATTTTGAAGTTGAGGGCACCTTTAATGATTATTAAAATTTTATTTAACCATTAAAATGGAGTCAAAAATTTAAAAAAAAGAATTTAGGGGCAAAAAACTAATTTCATAGGGCTCTAGGAAAGGAACCAAGGATGCACAAATAAGAAATGAGAAGCACTCAAAAATTAGGCTGCACAGGGACAGTGTGCGCGGACGTCTATGGGACCCTTCTAATATATTACGTCACAAGGACAGTGTGCGTACCATCGCAGAACACGGTTTTCCTAAGTATACTTTTGGCTTAAGGTATACGTCGATTTTGACGTGAACGCTTAGTGTAGGTGTGTACGACTGAACGCAAAGTATATATATATATATATATATATATATATATATATATATATATATATATTATATATATATAATTAATATATATATATATATATAATTATATATATATGAACACATTAAGTCCAACAGCATGCAAAGGTTAACCCGGGGGAAACCTCAGGATGAAGACTTAACCAGGGATTAGATGTGACTAATCCCAAACGGTGAACTACACCTCTAACTAACAGTCATTAACTTAATCTTCACCTGATGTGACATTCCAATCCCATTCAATTGGAGAGTTTCATTGAAACCCAAACTGATCTCATAGAGCCACGTGAAAACTCATTTCACGGCCACGTCATTCACTCTGGACATTATCTAAGCATTATGTTCATGAAGTGAAGATTATGAGGGGATTCAGGCATAGGCTACTCATTCTTTCACTGCCTTTTTAAGTGTAACCTTGTTACCAGCCCTCATGTCGTTCCAAACTCGTATGAGATATTCTGAAGTAAAGCTTACTAATAAATGGAGACTGACTGAAGCTTTCAAAAAGAATTCAAAGACATTGTTGACAGTATTAATGTCAATATGACCTGAGGTCATATGATAACGTTGTGTGAAGAATGTATGCAAGTCTAGAGATTATTAACTGATAATTTTGACCCAGACCTACAGTAGTTCTCCTTAGTTCATAAGAGAAGTAGCAATATCCAATAAAAAAAAATTTGCTCCAGAATTGCAGTAATTCAATGGCTTGATGATCTGGGCGCAGTGGTTAAACGCTTATCAGTTATTAACATATCGATCTGTTCTTCGCAAAAAGCTATTTTATGAAAAATGAAATTTACTGTAAGATAAAAGGGTAAGTATTTACAGAATTTTACATTTTTGGTCCACTATTATTAACTTCTTTAGTTGTCTTAATGGTGTGCAGTATAAGCAAATAGTTACATAATAACAAATAGCTACACTGGAAATTAAACTTGAAGTTCAACTGACAAATTTTTTTTACTGATATTTCACCCAACCTAAATTGCCTCACACAATAGATAAACGTGTTGTCTTAAATATAATTTTTCGACATGTATCACACTGATACTATAAATAATATCTGAAATTGTTCCAATATTAATTTTCCGCAGAAGTGATACACCAATGCATATCAAAGCTTGTTTCCACCACGGAATAAAACAAAATAAAAAGTATCTCAAAATTTAGTTATAAGGTCTTAAATCGTGGGATTTAAACTCGCAAATCTGACTTTGTTTCTCACAATTGTGAGATATACACTTGACACTCACAACTGCGAGTTACAAAGTCGAATTCAGAGAAATAATGTCAGCTCACAATTTTATAAGTTTATATCTCGCAATTCTGACTTCATAACTCGCAAATGTTAGTTTATTTCTTGCAATTCTGAGAAAAAAAATGTGATATAAACACTCCATTGCGAGAAAAACAGAATTGCTAGATAAAAAGATGAAAGACCTTTTTTAATTTTTATTCAGTAGCTTAAAGGAGAACTCCGGTCAATTTAACATTGAGCTCATTTTTTTGTAAATTTGGAGTGCTGTCAGTACAGAGAACACGACAAAAATCTGTGTTTCCTACACCGTGTTATCCTCTTTTTAAAATTCGCACCTGTTGACTTCAATGGGGCAAGTTCTAAACTGCTTTAGCCTCTTAACATCCTTGATGTGCTATTACAAGTGCACAGCCATGTGAGTGTGTTATTAAGAGTGAACACGGTCAATCTGACTGCAGTAGATGTGAAAGACATTAATAAAATATGTTAATTCAGCCAGCTCACATATCTGTATTTTCTTCCTGTTTTCGGTCGAAGTCCAAAGTAGTCGATTATCGAGTTGGGAGAATGGGATCTCATACAACCTGGTCGCGCGCGCGAACTCGATAATCGACTACTTTGGACTTCGACCGAAAACAGGAAGAAAACACAGGTATGTGAGCTGGCTGAATTAACATCATTTTTATTAATATCTTTCACATCTACTGCAGTCAGATTGACCGTGTTCACTCTTAATAACACCACTCACATGGCTGAATTTTAATTTTAAAAAGGGATAACATGTGTAGGAAACACAGATTTTTGTCGTTGTTCTCTGTACTGACAGCACTCCAAATTTACAAAAAAATGAGCTCAATGTTAAAATTGACCGGAGTTCTCCTTAAACCAGCTTCCATAGATACCAGCTCTATTTCTTGCTCTCTCTTCTGTCCGACAATGAGCTGGCACACACCCAGCTCCTCTTCCTCACCTGCCTCATGCCACACACCCAGCTTCTCTTCCTCACGGCACACACCCAGCTCCTCTTCCTCACCTGCCTCATGACACACCCCCAGGTCCTCTTCCTCACATGCCTCATGACACACACCCAGCTCCTCTTCCTCACCTGCCTCATGACACACACCCAGCTCCTCTTCCTCACCTGCCTCATGACACACACCCAGCTCCTCTTCCTCACCTGCCTCATGACACACACCCAGCTCCTCTTCCTCACCTGCCTCATGCCACACACCCAGCTTCTCTTCCTCACGGCACACACCCAGCTCCTCTTCCTCACCTGCCTCATGACACACCCCAGGTCCTCTTCCTCACATGCCTCATGACACACACCCAGCTCCTCTTCCTCACCTGCCTCATGACACACACCCAGCTCCTCTTCCTCACCTGCCTCATGACACACACCCAGCTCCTCTTCCTCACCTGCCTCATGACACACACCCAGCTCCTCTTCCTCACCTGCCTCATGACACACACCCAGCTCCTCTTCCTCACGGCACACACCCAGCTCCTCTTCCTCACCTGCCTCATGACACACCCCAGTCCTCTTCCTCACATGCCTCACGCACACACCCAGCTCCTCTTCCTCACCTGCCTCATGACACACACCCAGCTCCTCTTCCTCACCTGCCTCATGACACACACCCAGCTCCTCTTCCTCACCTGCCTCATGACACACACCCAGCTCCTCTTCCTCACCTGCCTCATGACACACACCCAGGTCCTCTTCCTCACTGCCTCATGACACACACCCAGCTCCTCTTCCTCACCTGCCTCATGACACACACCCAGCTCCTCTTCCTCACCTGCCTCATGACACACACCCACCTCCTCTTCCTCACCTGCCTCATGACACACACCCAGCTCCTCTTCCTCACCTGCCTCATGACACACACCCAGCTCCTCTTCCTCACCTGCCTCATGACACACACCCAGCTCCTCTTCCTCACATGCCTCATGACACACACCCAGCTCCTCTTCCTCACCTGCCTCATGATACACCCCAGGTCTCTCTTCCTCACATGCCTCATGACACACACCCAGCTCCTCTTCCTCACCTGCCTCATGACACACATCCAGCTCCTCTTCCTCACCTGCCTCACGACACACATCCAGCTCCTCTTCCTCACCTGCCTCATGACACACACCCAGCTCCTCTTCCTCACCTGCCTCACGGCACACACCTAGCTCCTCTTCCTCACCTGCCTCATGACACACACCCAGCTCCTCTTCCTCACCTGCCTCATGACACACACCCAGCTCCTCTTCCTCACATGCCTCATGACACACCCCCAGGCTCCTCTTCCTCACATGCCTCATGACACACACCCAGCTCCTCTTCCTCACCTGCCTCATGACACACACCCAGCTCCTCTTCCTCACCTGCCTCATGACACACACCCCAGCTCCTCTTCCTCACCTGCCTCATGACACACACCCAGCTCCTCTTCCTCACCTGCCTCATGACACACACCCAGCTCCTCTTCCTCACCTGCCTCATGACACACATCCAGCTCCTCTTCCTCACCTGCCTCACGACACACACCCAGCTCCTCTTCCTCACCTGCCTCATGACACACACCCAGCTCCTCTTCCTCACCTGCCTCACGGCACACACCTAGCTCCTCTTCCTCACCTGCCTCATGACACACACCCAGCTCCTCTTCCTCACCTGCCTCATGACACACACCCAGCTCCTCTTCCTCACATGCCTCATGACACACCCCCAGGTCCTCTTCCTCACATGCCTCATGACACACACCCAGCTCCTCTTCCTCACCTGCCTCATGACACACACCCAGCTCCTCTTCCTCACCTGCCTCATGACACACACCCAGCTCCTCTTCCTCACCTGCCTCATGACACACACCCAGCTCCTCTTCCTCACCTGCCTCATGACACACACCCAGCTCCTCTTCCTCACCTGCCTCACGGCACACACCCAGCTCCTCTTCCTCACCTGCCTCATGACACACACCCAGCTCCTCTTCCTCACCTGCCTCATGACAAACACCCAGCTCCTCTTCCTCACCTGCCTCATGACACACACCCAGCTCCTCTTCCTCACCTGCCTCATGACACACACCCAGCTCCTCTTCCTCACCTGCCTCATGACAAACACCAGCTCCTCTTCCTCACCTGCCTCACGACACACACCCAGCTCCTCTTCCTCACCTGCCTCATGACACACACCCAGCTCCTCTTCCTCACCTGCCTCACGACACACACCCAGCTCCTCTTCCTCACCTGCCTCACGACACACACCCAGCTCCTCTTCCTCACCTGCCTCACGACACACACCCAGCTCCTCTTCCTCACCTTCCTCATGACACACACCCAGCTCCTCTTCCTCACCTGCCTCATGCCACACACCCAGCTCCTCTTCCTCACCTGCCTCATGACACACACACCAGCTCCTCTTCCTCACCTGCCTCATGACACACACCCAGCTCCTCTTCCTCACCTGCCTCACGGCACACACCCAGCTCCTCTTCCTCACCTGCCTCACGGCACACACCCAGCTCCTCTTCCTCACCTGCCTCACGGCACACACCAGCTCCTCTTCCTCACCTTCCTCATGACACACACCCAGCTCCTCTTCCTCACCTGCCTCATGACACACACCCAGCTCCTCTTCCTCACCTGCCTCACGGCACACACCCAGCTCCTCTTCCTCACCTGCCTCATGACACACACCCAGCTCCTCTTCCTCACCTGCCTCATGACCACACCCAGCTCCTCTTCCTCACCGGCCTCATGGCACACACCCAGCTCCTCTTCCTCACCTGCCTCACGGCACACACCCAGCTCCTCTTCCTCACCTGCCTCACGCCACACACCCAGCTCCTCTTCCTCACCTGCCTCATGACACACACCAGCTCCTCTTCCTCACCTGCCTCATGCCACACACCCAGCTCCTCTTCCTCACCTGCCTCATGACACACACCCAGCTCCTCTTCCTCACCTGCCTCACGACACACACCCAGCTCCTCTTCCTCACCTGCCTCATGACACACACCCAGCTCCTCTTCCTCACCTGCCTCATTAACTCTGGTTGAATAGTGTTGGTGTTACAGGGACTGAATTTCAGCTCGAGATTAGATTGTTATACTTATTCCCGACTATACTTATTATTGACAAAAAATGAGATCTCGATATTTTCTGGGATTTTCTCGATAACTATTATTATACGATGTTTTGCTGAGTGTGTTTATTGTGTTGGTACTTTGGCAGGTTTAGGACTGTCGTGGACAGCCGACTCCTAAAGTTTTTGATATTCTTGTGTGGTGGTCAGTTCACAGCAGTGACAGAAATCATTTTTTCCAATATGGAAATATATATATTAGAGGTCGACCGATTCATCGGTTTTGCCGATTAATCGGCACCGATAGTTGATTGGTGGAACTATCGTTATCGGCAAAAATCCACACCGATAGTTTTTCCGGGTTGCATCTGTTGCTAGAGCGGCTGAGAAGTGCGCGCGGTCATTACACAGCACTAGAGCGCTGAAGAGACTGCTGGCATTATACAGAGCGAGAGCGGCCTCTAGAGGACAAATAATAAACTATCACTGGCTTTGTTTACATTAACACACGAGGCGCGCGCAGCACGGACCACGGAGAGAACACGCAGCAGAGAGAGCGCCGCTGACACTTCAGACTCGCGTTTAAAACACAGTCAGCGAAACGGTATGAAAGAATACATAACACTAAAGTATATATTGCCACATCATTATAAAGTAATTATTTTATTAACTAGATGCTGCATCAGCAGAGAAAGAACAGTAGTTTGCCGTCGAGGCTGTGAGGACTCTATCATTACCTCAGTCAAGCGGTTTAAACAATGTGACAAAAACACACGCAGACCTGACCCAAATGTTTTATGGCGCAATTGTTATCATCTATTTGCATTATTATATATCCGGCTGGTCACTTTTATGCATTTTTTAGCCGACGAAGTTGCATATTTAAAACTAGTGACGTGATTGCTTTCTCAACATTGATATGTTCATGCAGCCGACAGAAACATAAACAAATCATAAACGTGTTCGATTTAAGATCGTTTTAATCACTACAATACATCTTGTTATTTTGATTAGATAATTATCAAGTGTTCTAAAATAGAAGCAAATAAAGTGAGAGACTATATAGGCTAAATTGCGTATACGTTATACATGTCTTTATTACATTTTAATGGCTATCTTTGAGCACGACTCTTTGGAATTATATGAAATGGTAACACTTTACAATAAGATTCCATTTTTAGCATTAACTAAGATTAATACAAGTTGTAGAAGAATTATTCATTGTTTTTTATTTCGACATTTACTAATGCATTTGAAATTGAGTTTTAATTCTTATTTTATTTGTTATTACCTTAATGTACTATGAACTAACATGAATGATAAAGGTACAATTGTATTGCTCATATTAATACATGCAGTAAAAACGTATATTGCATAGTGCATAGTTCATGAAAGCTAGCTAATACATCCTTGTTTACAAATGGGACTTGCAATGTGTTACCTATGAAATGTTCGTATGTTTCTAGGTTATAGCTCCGAAATCTGTAATATTTTAATGTTTAAATTATTTTCTGTATAAAGTTTTTATATATTAATATTTATATATTTATTTAATTTAGCACATTTCAGTTCAGCACTGTTTTATTGTGAGTATTAGGTTTGTTTTTAATCCAGCATCCATTTAAAAAAGTATCGGTTGAATTATCGGTTATCGGCATGTACGGTCAAACCTAAATATCGTTATCGGTAAAATCCACTATCGGTCGACCTCTAATATATATATATATATATATATATATATATATATATATATATATATATATCCCCCGATCCCCCGAAACTAGTGTCGCGGTGCGGGCGTGTTACGGATACTTGGTGTAAATTTTTTAGTAATCAAAAATCATGTCTAATTAATTGAAATCATAAAACCTTTATTATAAACAATTATTAAACTTATACAATCTTTTTTAAAAAAAAATCTATTAAATGTTTTTTTTTTCCCACACAAATTCTGTTGTTTTTTTCTGGTAACCAAATGAAGACAAAACATTAATTACATTTCTTTTAATCATATGAAATTGAACCAAACTTTTTTTGTCAAACAACGTGCTGAACAATGAGCTTTACTGTTAAAATTAAAACATGGAAGAAAAATGTATTATTCCTTAAAAAATAAAGTTGAGATCATAATTTATTTGTATTAGTGTTAGTATTATTATTACATTGAGATGCATCTAAATTCTACTGTACAACAGTAATATATTTCTGTCAAGTTAAACCGAACTTTTATTTTGACGGGTTCCCGTGGCGTGAAGACCTTTGAGTTTCTGTTTATGACATGACGATAGATTTCTCAAATGAAACGGTTAGCTAAATGCTCACGGAGTTACTTTAAGAGCGGATCTAGAGTCTGGAGAGGAAGTTCATGCATTTGTGTCCTCATATAGGCAAAAACAACCTTTTACTGTCAATGAAAACAACAGGTCGATCGTCACGCGTGCGTGTGAGTATGTGTGTGTGAAATGAAACTGCGCGTCGTCTGCACCAGCTCGAGCGTGTGTGTGTGTGTGTGTGAAATGAAACTGCGCGTCTTCTGCAGTTCATTCACACAGTGATTCATATTTAAATAGTATTTTAGCTGTTTAATAATCACACACTAGTCTATCGTGATTTGATTTCAAGTGTACTAAACTGCTCTATCGCGAAAAGCATAGCCGCTAAAGTTACTACATGGAGCTCTTGCGTCCAGTTTTTTTTTTTTCTCGGGGAATTTTTCATTCAGGGGGGGCGGGGGGCAGTTTTGAGGGGGCGGGCCGCCCCCCCAAAACAATGGTAGGGGAAACACTGTATATATATATTCCAATATTTTTCCTATACTTTTTTTAAGGTTTGAAAATATTAATTGCCTAGAATTTCAATTAATGGAGAAAACAATTATGAGATAATATTAAAAATATACATATGGCAGTTTTTCCCCATAGTATCAAGAATGGTATCGAATGTCAATATTTTCCAAGGTAATGTATCGAATGCATCGTGACAACACTAAGATAAACTCCACTTCTTCAAGAATGTGCAAATGACTAAAATAAATGTGATGATTAAAATACAAAAACAAATATGACCTTTTTAAAAGTGTAATTGATTATTTGTGTGTGTTTAAGAGAGAGAACGAGAGATAGGGGATGGGGGATGGGGCTACTTTACTTGTGCATTTGTAAATCGTTTTACGGTCAAACAGAGATTATAGAATTAACCCTCAGCTTTCACTTCAGAAGTCACAACTTCTTTTCCTCTGTACACTTACACTTGCCTCACTCCACTCATCCGCTCGAAGATAAACAGAGATTTTTATCAAACACATTGATCACATTTGAAATTTCAAAGAGACAAAGAGGTCAGATTCAATCAAAGTGAGTCGATTCCTCCGTAAATTTGATGTTGAACGTCCAAAAGCCCAGTAGCACTGGTCTCTGGTACAGCCCTCTGGTTATTCATAAACTCATAAAACAGAGACACACTATAATCCACCCCTCATTCTAGACAGACCACATGGCTTTCTGCATGAGAGCTTGAAGATTACAGAATCAATTAAATGAAATTCCTCATCTGTATGACATTCACATCTCAGCTGACTGCAAACTGAGAAATTTGTATAAAGGGAAAAGTTCACCCATGTGACACCTCGGAAAAATGTCCAAGTTGTTCTATTCCATACAATAAAATTAATGTGATTTACATTTACAAGCTGCATAATATATCCTGTACACAAATTAATTTATTATTATTATTATTATTATAATAATAACTCAATTTAAGTTGCACAAGCACACTGGCTATCCTTCTTCTTGAGAATACAAGCATGAATAAGATCTGTTCTTTACTGAAAGGTGTTGTATGACTAAATACATTGGACTAGATTTAAGATACTCTTATGATGTTTTGTGTGTCCTTTTTGAAACTTGACAGCCCCAGTACTTTCACTTTCATTGTGCGTAAAAGAGCAGTTTAGACATTCTGCTAAACATCTTCGGGTGAGTTATCCCTTTAAATGTTACATGATGCTCTGGGCTTTGACCTCACAGTCTAAAGGAGAAAACAAGGAAAAATAGAGAGGGAGAATAGAACAGACCATCACATGACAGACGCTCATGTGAAAATCTGCTGCCTGCTGTTTCCCAGAGTCTCCCTTCACCAGCAAACCCTTCACCCACCACACTGTTACTATTGACCAGCTCTCACATATGCTTGCCAAAAATGCCTGAAATCCCACAAAATCTGTTTGTTGGACAAAAATAACTACATTGCACTTGTTTACAGTTACTCCAAGCATTCCTAATCCAGGTTATCCAGGATTCTTTGGGGCACAGAAAAGTGTTAACACCCATACTGATGAATGACCGCAGCCGAGACAGGATCTCATCCAAACGTAATGACGCAAGATTAAATTCAATCAAATTAAATGGAGATGCAATGTACACACGGACAATAAAATCCCATGATATGAGATCACGGCCCATTTCCTTCAGACCACTGAGCAGAGCGTCTTCCTTATAAGCATAATTGTTGCATGATTCAATCCTTATCAGTTCACACGGATTCATGCTTATGGATACTGCATAACCACTACAGAAAATGATTCCTATGAAAAAATAAGCTTTGTAAATTAGTTAATCTCATATCGCCCCTGAAAGCAAAGCATAAATATTAAAATGAGGTAGTTTTGGAGCTATTATTGGATATATTTATCTTTTTCTCCTATCTATAATTGTGTAAGTAATGTTGACACAATGTGTGTGTGTGTGTGTGTGTGTGTGTGTGTGTGTGTGTGTGTGTGTGTGTGTGTGTGTGTGTGTGTGTGTGTGTGTGTGTGTGTGTGTGTGTGTTGGTAAAAAGGGGTCCAAGTATGACCTTTTATGAAGTCTTGATTTTGTTTTTGGGGTGTATTAAATATGCTTTCATGCATGATTGTTCAAATGATTGTTTTCGATGAAGCTCCTCCTTCGGAAATACAAAATGTGATTGATTGGTCAGCTGAACAGTGTGTTGTGATTGGCAGTGCTTAGTGTGTGTTCGGGAAATGTCCGCCACTCCATAACGGCAAGCTCTAGAGTAAATAAAGGATGGCGGCAATTTCAAACCAATTCGAGCCCGATTCAGACCCTGGCAATGTTATTGTTAACAAACAAGAGGAATCATCCAGAACGGATTCCATGCACAGACTTTGCAAGCACGGATTTAACAGGAAGTTTCAGACTGGTAGCCTATGTTTTTCTTATACATTATAGATACGATGTTATCCACCGTTACATGATATTTGTTGAAACTATGTTTTTAACAGTAATTGATCGCAAAAACATGGTTAATTTCCTAAGGGGCAGTGAACAGCCTTACAAAAGCTATAGTAAACAGCACTAATGTTGTCTTGAAGGAGATGTCGTATAATTTACAATGCCATAAAACGCAACTACAGACATACAAGTTGTGATCCAACAACAGACGATCCTGACAAAGTGGAAACTGCTCCATTTCAGGAGATACTTTTATGTTTAGCCTGCATTGTGGTTCTGGAAAATGTTTTCCGTAAAATGTGCAACGCACAGATAAACATCGGGATTATATATTGTTCAGGAACAGTATTTAAAATAAATGTTAACTACTAACTACCTTAGGACTGTCAAACAAATAACTGTGGAAAAAACACGCCTCTTTGATACAACCAGGCCACGTCCGCTTTTTTGCTCATTCCGTGGATTATTTAAATGAGAAACAATATGACTTCATAAAGCCCAGAAAAATCGCGTTATAGTCCAAACGAGACGTTCATTGTAGTTTTTGAAAGGTGGATTCCATTAAATAAAATATCTCCCTTTGGAGTGGACTTTGAGCTTTGTAACCTTGCAGATCTTTTTTATCCTCAAACAGCAACATTACACACTAACTAAAGGTAACATAATTAGACCCCTAAATTCAATGCATTTTACATGTTTATTATTATAATTAGTAGTAGTAGTAGTATCTTTAATCCAATCTAATCTGTACATCCACAATAGTTAAAAGTATTTGCTGAACTGAACCCAAACTGTGAGAAGAGAACATTGAAGCCATTAGAAATTTGAAAATGTATCTATAATGACCAATAACATCAAAAGCAGGTGCATTGAAATATTTAGATTTGTTTGAATCAGTTCGACCCAGAATTGATGTAACTAAAAAATAATTAATCTTTTATGTGAGTCTTTTTCTTGCAACAAGAAGAAAATGGTCAGAAAATGTAACATTCATAGGCATATTCCAATAAATGTTTGAAAAGAATTAAAAATAAAAAAGGGGGAAAGACCACCAGGGATTTTCTAACCAATTCATAAGTTAGCCTAGTATAGTAGGTTTACTTTAGTATAATATAGTTTCTCCAAAAACCCTGATCACCAACTAAGAAGAAAGTAGCAAAGTGAAATAACATGCGTTAAAAACAAGCAAAAGGATATTAATTCCAGTACTTACTTTAACAAACTCTTGGTTCATGTTTAAAGCATAAACTGCTCTATTTCATACTGAACAATAAAAGAATGAAGCCTGCCCTATTTCTGCCAAAGCCAGAAGCAGGTTTATGGATCGCTCAATGCATCTGATTGGATCCCTGATCCCAGGCGGATAGGCTTTATATTGAGGGACTCGAGAGAACGGTCTTCCGAGTGGCTGATGCTCTAGTCAAGAGAGAATTGTTTGTCTGTATACAACACTCTAGTGTCACATGAGCAAGAACAGAAGCTTTTAAAAAGAAAAAAAAAAAATGATCATTCTGCAAAGCACGTACAATAACTGCTGCTTGCAGGAGGGATAGAATCAACAAGAAAGATACGTTTAAAACTTGTAAACATGTCAACAAATGCCACTTGCAGATAGTACAACGCTCATTCCATTTACCCCTATACAGAGCTCATTTACCTAGTAATGCAACGCACATGTCAGTGGTTTGCCATAAAAAATTTTTAAAAAAGGATGGAGTCATTCACATATCTGTTTATCACACAAAGGTCCAAGATAAAGATAAAGATAAGGATCCATGTTGCTGGTTTAGAAAACTTTAAAGGTCCAGACATTCTGGAAAGTTTGTTTTGGCAAGCGTTTCAAAATTCACAAACGAACTCCAAACAAACTTCGTTTTGGCCTGATTTTGTCAGTTCGTTCTTCGGTTTCAATCGAAATATGTCAGGGAGTTTACACCATTTAAAACAATAATGTATTTTCCTTACACCTTCAACATCCTACTCATTATTTTCATTAATTAGGCTATTCATTCAAAAATATCATAGTTTTTGGCAGGTTGTACCATATAACATTGGTTTTACAACCTGAACTAAGTAACCTTGCCTTGTTATAAAAAAGGACTTAAAGGGTTAGTTCGCCATTTAAGACATGAAGTTGTATGCAATCCTTACCAGCACTATAGTGCATACACACTGACCCACTCTGTAGTCACCTCGCTGGTCAGAGTTCTGGCCGCTGGAAGTTTTTCAAGAAAGTACTCCCGGTTAGTTTCCGGGGCCACAAAACTGTGCGTTTTTACGCGAAAACGAGTTGCACCATTGTTCATTTTCTACTTTTTACGTCGTTGTCAATCGATTGTGTAAACACTATGGAACAGCTGATCCGAACGTGCTCTCTGTTGACGCTGACAGCAGCGCGGATTGATAGAAAAGGAAAGAAAATAGTGCCGATTAAAAACTGAGGTATGAATTTTGTCCCGGCGTGTTTTTTGTGTGGTAAATTAATCAAGCTTTGAAACGCAAATAATTTTTTCACGTAAAAACGCAGTTTTGTGGCCCCGGAAACTAACCGGGAGTACTTTCTTGAAAAACTTCCAGCGGCCAGAACTCTGACCAGCGAGGTGACTACAGAGTGGGTCAGTGTGTATGCACTATAGTGCTGGTAAGGATTGCATACAACTTCATGTCTTAAATGGCGAACTAACCCTTTAATGAACTAAACACACAGCATGGTCTTCAGGAGTCGAATTTCCTGTTTCTGCATGTTGGCAAAAAAAAAGTTTGACAAATATTTGTCATATTTTGACAAAACTGCTTCGCTGCTAAAAAACGTTTATGCCAAACTACTTAAGATTGTGAAAAATTTTCTGTAATAATTTCCTCAACCTCATGTAGTTCCAAACCTGCGTGACTTACTTTCTTCTAAGAGAAGATATTTTGATAAAGATGCAAACAACACTTTTTTCAAATGATAATTTATGTTTCACAAAAAAGATAATCATATTTAGGATGACATGATAATAATGTCTTTAAATAATAATGTATTGCATGATTTCTGGATGTTCAAACATTTACAAGCACACATCTACCTAACCCCTACATTAACACATGAATGATGCCTGTTGGCTGTTCAGAGTCATGATGAGGTAATAAGGACAAAGCAGGAGCGATACTATTATTTCTAAACGCCAATAAATTTAAAGTTTGCAAGTCTGTCAAAACTTGCACTGTTCCTGGCTTTGTCTAGCACCTGGTGCTCTGCAGATCCTATTGAAAAATCCCACCATTTGACTAACAATAACTATAAATGACATAACTCAACCTCACAGAAATAAATAAAAAAATAAAGGAAAATACAACCTCATTATATGAATAGCTTTCTCTTTACACTAAGTTCCAGAAGGTCTGTTAGTATACAGTCTCGGGTTCATGTCAAGAGTGCAATTTCACTCTCTGTTATAAGGATCTGGTGATTTTGCAAAAAGTAAGATCTGCAAGCAGCCTGAGGCAGAATTCCATACTAGCAAAAAGAACAGGCCATTCCCTGCATCAATGTGAGTTTTATCCAGAGAACATGAGCACAAATACCTCTGTGTTCTCTCAGTGTTGCTTACAAACCCAAGGAAATTGTGAATATGACTTCCTGGATTCGTTGACCTTTGAGAGAGGATAGAGGACAAACCTCTTTGATGACTGCTAGTACTGCCAAATAAAAAATTCAATGACATGACATCATTGTAGTTTAAGATTTCATGTTAATAACAATGCTTTGATTGTCTACTGATTGTTCATAACAAGAATTTACACTGACTTGCATTAAAGGAATAGTTCATCCAAAAATAGAAATTTTCTTTGCCTCATGTTCCAAACCATACCGTGGCTCTTTCTCTCATGCAGAACGTAGAAGACATTTTGAAGAATGTTTCAGCTGTTTTGTCCATAAAAAAGTCAGTCAGAACTTTTAGAACTCAAACAAAGGAAAAAAATTCTCTTTTTTTCATTCAGTACTTTAATAGGCTGTATTCAATTCAAATGTTGAATGCTTCGTAGTGAAAAAAATATGATGTTATGACAAAAGACATGGTTGAATCAAACTAAGCTTAATAGCAATATGAATATCTGGAGCAGGGTGGCCAATGTCTTATATAATTTCAATACCTTAAACAAATGTAGGATTTAATGGGCTCCTTGCACGTAACTACTTCCTTACCGGAAATGCGGCCTCGTCTTTTCCGGCGCTATTCTACACTATGAGATGAGGTGTTTACAAGAGTTGCCAAAACTTACAATAACGGACGTATATCGCCTTTGTAAGTCCTCCTCCAAATCACCTACCAGCAAATTAGAGAGAATGGCTTTAAAATGTATGCCTCTTCATATATCCACGGATATGAAGGTAAGTCTATATATCTCAAACTTTATGGCTTACGTTAGTTTGCAAGCTTACATTAGGCTAATATACAAACAGCTGATAGAATATGCTGTTAAATGTACTGTTTTTAGTATTAGGCGAAATGTCTAAGTTGTGTATGTAAAGCCTTCAGGACAGAAGGAGCGAGCCGTATTTACGTTGTGGATATGAGTTCAGTTGCATATGTGCAAGGAGCCTAATTGCCAGGACATAAACAAGCAATACTGTATATCAGTAGACCACTAAACACAAACACTACCCATTTAAAAATGCACAAGTCTACTAAAAATAACCCTTGTCAAGCTACAAACCCTTGTTATACACAAGACTTGAATCTAAATAAATGTGCTGTGCTCTAGCAGCTTTCAAAAGGATCCATCAGTGAATTTACAATAAGACAGCTGCATCATGGGGGATGGGTGGGCCTCCCCTTTCTCTCCCTCTCTCTTCAGTAAGGAAAAAAAGCCATTCGTCATCTGAGACATCATCATGACTACATATGTGATGATGTCATGTTTCGACTTCTACGCAACAATATTCCAATGGTTTTTTTCTCAAGGAGACACGCCTTGATCTGTGCGGGCTGGCCTACAGGCCGCAGGAAGGGATTGAAAACAACTACAATGGAAGACGCGTGGATGCAGCTGTTATGTTAGAGACGGCTGTTATTTTAGAGATGCTTGCATCAGCACCAGAAATGGTTGCATCATCCCACTCAGGCAACGATGCTCGCATCAGCACCGCCTGCATCCCACTGGCTCTCTGCGGTCAGCCATCAACTACAACTGTGACCCATATCAATACATAACAGGCCTTTGAAAACCTCAGCTTGCCTGCCAAATACTACCAATCTCTGCTGTCCAAGGATGCCGAATGTGTTTGTCCATCAACAGTCCACCTAATACAGTTCACAACATCTTTCTAAATAAAATGACCAGCACTGCAGGGGAGTCATGCACATTTAATTGTATTCATATTAAATGCTTTTTTAATGCGATCCCAAATAAAGTTGTTAATTTGAAAGGACAAATCGAATAGCAATCTCTGCAGACAAAGGAAAAAACTCTAAAACACAAGATATGACAGCAATATTTCACACATCTTTGTATTACAATTAAACATTAGGTTGTTCATCGGACATAAGGCATGCAATGATGAATTACTTCATTCAAATGATCAGAGGACAATAATGACAACATATGCCCTAAGCATTAACTTACGCGTGAGCAACGAGCATCAACAATAACACCACTTTCAGACAAATGCAGGAATTGGCATCGCGTTGACACATTTTTATTGCATTTACAGTCTTTTTTGGCATCAGCATGTGTTGTCAACACGATCTCATGATGAGTGTGTGAGTTTACCTTTGTATATAATTCAGACGCAGCCATGATGATGATCGCACAAATCCTGCAATCACAGTCAGCTGAACATCCGATCAACGGCGAACATTCAAATCTCTCTTCTAGATCTCACTCAGTGAAAAGCCTTTAGAAGAATGTCATGGAGACATAGGATTCGGCTCATTCCTCAAGAATCCGCCCGTGTTTTTGGCGTGTTCGTTCTTGGAGCGATCTATGCAGGGAATGAGTCAATGAAAACGCGGTTGCCATGACCGAGAGAACTAATGACGCAAGAGTGCGCTCTGGTGGACAACACTGGACCATCACAAACTGGCATCCCACCAGTTTTCTATTAGCTACTATTATTTTTTTGATGAGGATACTGAAAACTATTAATAATCATACGAATCGCAGTAGTTATATAAAATTAAAATATATTAAAATGACATTTGTAACACAATTTATGGAAACAAAGATTTTTTTCCCTTGTTTTTATTCAGTAGGCTAACGTTAGGCCTACTTACCTTTGTAAATCATCGTCAATGGTCCTTTCAGTCAAATATAGTAAATATATTCTTCCCGTTAATTAACGAGACTGCAGAGTTGTGCCACGGCCATCGCTTCTAAATGTTTCTTCTTTGAGAAGTAGGCTACTGTTTTTCCATCGGTTTGGAGTCAAATCTAACAGTAGTCTAGCCTAAATACTAGTAGGCCTACCCATGAGCCTTATCGCCCGACCATTATGACCATCAGTTGGAATTGTTTGTTTCTCCTTTGATTGTGAGAACGGGGGATTAGTTTTGGATATTAATTGAATTAAATAAAAATAAAAATTATTTCATTTTAATTAAGTGAACGCCAGAATGACTCATGATACCACATGATCCTCAGCATCTGTTGCGATTTCTTCAGTGATTTCTCATTGAGCTTAAACCATTGTCCAGGTAAGTCACGAGAGCATAATTTAAAAGTTTTTGGTTAATTGATGCCTTTCTCTGCCATTATACACTCACATGGTTTAGGCCTATGTTAGGCCAACGAATTAAATCCTGACCAATGGTTTCCTTTTTATCAGAAAAAAAAAGCTAACTGTATCTAGACGTCATTTTCTCTCGATCATCGTGTTCACACACAACATCACTGTAAACTTGGCCTAACTTTACTGCATATAAATCTGGGATGAGAATATAAACACATGTCCAGATGCGTTAAGCGCCTTTCATTTATCTTATATAGGAAATGGGAATCTCTCACGATTGGTGAACACTTTTTAAACCTTATAGATAGCCTATACATAACATGTCTTGTTCGAACCGTTACACACCGGATTTTTAAAACCCAAAGGCACTTTTAAGAGCCAACCTCTATCTATCTCTTCATTATTTTCTATATCTGTCTCTCTCACAATTTCTCTGTCCATCTATCTCACGATCTGTATTTCTATCCATCTCTCAAATCTATATCTATCTATCTCAGTCTTTATCTATTTCTCAATCTTTCCTCTCTGTCTGTCTTACTTGTCTTATCTGACTTTGTCTGTCTGTCTGTCTGTCTGTCTGTCTGTCTGCATTGCAATGGCCACCTAACATAACCTTGACTCACAGGATCCCCACTACCAAGAGAAGCATGGCTCTTGAACTGAAACATGACCACATTCTAGCTGAAGCCATGAGTTTTGTAAATACCTCAATCATTCTTGAACATACAGTTAGGGGACAAATTAAAGTAAAAACGTGCTGAATGTGGAAGAAGGATGAGTGCAGAAGATTTTATTTAGGTGAATAATGCAATTAACATCCTATCATGGATTGCAACCATCAGATTGAAGCTCAAAAAAGCTTGGCCGGAAGCTAGAATTGTACTTTGTAAATTGTAACATGTTCAATATGATTTTTTTCTTACACAAACTCATGGCTTTACTTCAGAAGGCCTTTATTAACCTCCGGGAGCCGTGTGGATTTCGTTTATGATGAATAGATGCAATTTTTTGAGCTTCAATGGTTGCATCATAGCCAAAGCTCGGAAGCATCAGGGTGTTTATTAATATAATATAACTCCAAATGTATTCGTCTGAAAGAAAAAAAGTTGTATACACCTAGGATGGCTTGATGGGCTAATTTTCATTTTAAAGTGATCTACTCCAAAAGCAAAAACATTTTAATGGTGAGCCTCGTAACTTACCTGAACAGTGGTTTGAGCTCAATGAGAAATCTCTGAAGAAATCACGCAATCGCAAAGTGGACTGGATCCATCTCCATAGCAACGGCTGCTGAGGATCAGTAATTTTTTTTTTTACATTTTAATTGAATTAATATCCAAAACGAATCCCCCGCTTTCACAATCGAAGGAGAAACAATGCAAACTGATGGTTGATAAGGCTCATGGGTACTGTAGTATTTAGGCTACTGTTAGATTTGACACCAAACCGATGGAAAAACAGTATTTCTCAAAGAAGAAACAGCAACATTTAGAAGCGATGGCACAACTCTGCAGTCTCGTTAATTAATGGGGACAAACTGACGATGGGTTACAATGGTGAATAGTCTACAGAATATAAAGCAATAGCAGAGCCTAATGAAATATACCAGCTACTGGCCAATGAGTCATGCTTATCAAACAAAATCCACATTAACATGCCATATGAATACAAAATGCTACAAAACAGCAAAAGAAATAGTAAAGACAAAGAATGTTAAATTCTAGCTTTAAAAGCTTTTTGTTGATTTGATAGTGAAGGCAAGTCAAGTGAAATTTTTTTGTGAATTGCACAACATGTATAATGTGTTTCACGTCACAACAGTATTGATTAAACTGACAACATGAACATAACATGTAATTTTGTGTTAAGTTTTGTACATTCTCCTAACTCACTACCCTAAAGTCATGAGTAAGTATGTCAATGTTTATAGGTGGTTCAAACCAACAGTGTTAGAGAGAGAAGGCATGTGATTAGAAATGTTTACATTTTACCAACTTTGGAATTTGTAGTACAAACTGAAAAAGAAATGTTACATTGTCCGTGTAACTGAGGAAAAGCCTAACCATTAAATAGTGACAATACGTCACATTTACCATAACCGCAACGGCTCTTTAAATCTGTCAAATGCACTGTTTTTATGGAAAGCACCACAGTGGAAGCTTCTGGATGCTGCATCATAGTGCAACATTGTACCAATAAACCTGTACTTTTCGTTTAGATGTGGAAAAGCATGTAGCGGCACCTTTTTAGCCATTATACTGCACAACCATTAACTGTCTTTGGTATTTCACTATCCATGGCACTGATTTTGTGAAAATCTCCAGGTATGTTGCTCCTAGAGACCAGATGTCAGAACTTCTGGAAGCCTGATCAAACTCAATCCGACATTCTGGGGTCATATAAAGAAAATTTCCATCCATTTGCCCTGTTTTTCCTCCAGTAAGTCTGTTCAACCGTGTCTCTGATGTTTGCAAGACCCCAGTCTGTAAGCACAGCCTTTTCTGAGAACTGATCGATCTGTTTAGAGTAACAAAATAGGTTTTATAACATTATATAGTTACTACATAAACTTAAAGCCAATTTTTACATTTTAAACTTATTATGTTTGTTTGTAATAAATGTAAAATAACATTTGACAAAGATTCTGTTCCACACTAAAACATATCACATGGCTTTGGAAGACTTGAAATATAGTGCACAACACACATACTTTTGTGGAGCATAGTCATAGTTACTATAGTAAGCTGTAATTGACTAATTTTAATTTGGGGTGAACTACCTCTTTAAGGATTTATCAGCACTAGTGGATCTCACTAGCCTGACTTCGTCATACTCATATTCTAGTCAGAATGTGAGTCTGATACTGCTCCATAGGGCTTTGATTATGAGGCGTGTCTTAACCGAACCAGGAAAAAAACAACAACTCTGCACTCAATTGACCCTTCGCGTGGAGCTTGATTGACAGGTCTTCTGACCAATCATACTTCGCCATCCGCCATTTTGTCGGATCAAGCAGTCAGGAGAGATAGTAGATTAACATGGGAGGATTTGAACTTGAAAAACTGAATATACTGGCGCCTTTCCGCGGTTAAAACAACATTCCTTCTTATGTTAATTCATGTTTATTTGATGCTATAAATGAACTAGAAGGAAGAGATGATCGGATCACGAGCAGCTTTAACTGATGCTTGTTCTGTAAAGGGAACTAAAGTTTCATGGGGGACACACGGACTGTTTTGAAGGTAACACATGTTCCTAGTAAATGTTCATACTAAGCATACATCAGCTCTCAGTGTCTTTATTCAGTCAGTGCATACACCTGGCACATTTAACGTAACATGGTGTCAGAAGAAAAACGGAAAGGTGGACAGTAGGAAGACGAACTAAACCTGTGAAGAAGAACAACGTCCCGAAAAAGGAAGGAAGATGGACGGAGAAATAACGGCACCACAGCTAGCGCCGCCAGGCAAGTTCAACTTCTCCAATGCTAATGAATGGCCGAGATGGATTAAGCGCTTCGAACGCTACAGAATAGCGTCAGGATTGGATAAACAATCGTCAGAGTTTCAAGTGAATGCCTTTATGTATGCAGCTGGCGACGATGCCGAGGATATTTTAAAAGTTTTACCCCTCACGGAGGAACAGAAGAAGTCATATGAGGCGGTTACAGAGGCTTTCACAGCGCACTGTGTCAGCAAGCGGAACGTTATCTTCGAAAGAGCGCGCTTCAACAAACGAAACCAAGAGCCCGGTGAGAGCGTTGAGTCCTTCATTACAGCGGTGCACACACTGGCTGAACACTGTGAATTTGGGGTCCTGAGAGAACAGTTAATAAGGGACCGAATTGTGGTCGGCATTAGAGATGCTAAGTTATCAGAAAGTCTACAGTTGGATGCAGATTTGACGCTAGCAAAAGCTATGACAAGAGTGAGACAGAGTGCAGCAGTGAAAAAACAGCAGCCAGTGTTACGAGGGACAGAGCAAGCAACCGGACAGGTTGAAGCAATACAGTAAAAACATACAAAATGGCGGAAAGCGGCCAAAGATAAACCTGAGTCAAAGACATCTGAATGCAGCAGGTGTGGATTTTAAAGGAAACATTTGTGGAAGGACTGCCCCGCCCGTGATGCAGAGTGCAGGAGTTGTCACAAAAAGGGACATTTTGCAAAGAAATGCAGATCGACTGGTGGGGTCCATGACATCTCAGAGGCACATATTGGGAGTAAACACGAGGAGGATTTTGCTTTCCTAGGAGAAGTGGGCTCCGAGGGAGAGGATGAGTGGATAGAGACAGTGCAGTTTAATTAGAGATGCAACTGTTGTCAAACTGGACACTGGAGCAAGTGTTACAGCAATTCCAAGCTGCAGCTACTCCATCAAAAGCATGGGACACTGCAACCGCCACTCAAAGTGCTGTATGGACCAGGAAACTACAAATTGGAAGTAAAAGGACGCTTTAAAGGGGAGCTGAGTCACGAAAAAGGTAACAACAGAACAAGACATTTATGTTGTTAAAGATTTGACAAGGGCGCTACTGGGCCTTCCTGCTATAAAAGCACTAAAGCTGATAAGGCGTGTTCACACTGTACAAGCCCGACAAGAGGATTTTAAGGCTCAGTACCCTACAGTGTTTTCAGGCTTGGGAAAATTAAAGGAGCCCTACAAAATAGAGCTGGAGCCAGGTGCGGTCCCGTATGCTCTGTCATCCCCACGCCGCGTGCCTCTACCGCTGCGAGACAAGGTGCAGGCGGAGCTGAAGCGTATGGAGGCCATGGGGGTGGTTTCAAAAGTGACCCAGCCCACGCCCTGGTGCGCAGGCATGGTTGTGGCGCCAAAAGCTCAGCCAGGAAAGATTCGGCTGTGCGTGGACCTGACGCACCTGAACAAGTGGGTGCGGAGAGAGAGACATATCCTCCCAGCAGTAGACCACACACTAGCCATGCTGGCCTTGGCAAAAGTGTTCACGAAGCTGGACGCAACCTCCGGTTTCTGGCAGATCCCGTTCTCGGAGGAAAGCCAGCTCCTCACTACATTCATCACCCCATTCGGGCGATATGCATTCAATCGTCTACCATTTGGCATCTCATCAGCCCCGGAGCACTTCCAGCGTCGCATGTCGCAGATGTTAGAGGGGTGCGACGGAGTGGTGTGTCATGCGGACGACATAGTCGTGTATGGAGAGGACATACAGCAGCACAATGAGAGACTGCACCAGGTGCTGAAGAGACTGAGAGATGAAGGACTCACGCTGAATGAAAAATGTGAGTTTACAAAAGATAATATCATGTTTGTGGGTCATCGTGTCACAGCAGGCGGCGTGACAGCTGATCCGGATAAGGTCAGAGCCATCATGGAGATGCCCGAACCAAAGGGAGTGGAAGACGTGAGGAGAGTGATGGGGATGGTGAACTATCTGGGCAAGTTTTTACCCCATTTTGCGTCATACACGAGACCAATTAAAGACCTGCTCTGTGAGAAGAACGAGTGGTGCTGGGGAGCGCCACAGAGGGAGGCGTTCCAGAGACTTAAAGGGTTAGTTCACCCAAAAATGAAAATTCTGTCAGTATTTACTCACCCTCATGTTGTTCCAAATCTCTGTGTGTTTATTTGTTCTGCTGAACACAAAGAAAGATATTTGGAAGAATGTTTTAATCACACAGATCTCATTCCCCATTGACTACCATAGTAGGAAAAAATACATACTATGGTAGTCAATGGGGAATGAGATCTGTTTGATTAAAACATTCTTCCAAATATCTTCCTTTGTGTTCAGCAGAACAAATAAACACATAGAGGTTTGGAACAACATGAGGGAGAGTGAATACTGACAGAATTTTCATTTTTGGGTGAACTAACCCTTTAAAATAGAACTGAGCTCACCACGGGTGCTGGCCTCGTACTCAACCACAGCAGAGACGTGTGTGTCGGCAGACGCCTATCCTTTGGCCTGGGGGCCGTTCTCACTCAACAACAGAGTGATGGAACGTGGAGGCCCATCATGTTCATCTCCAGGGGCCTGTCCGAGGCCGAAAAGCATTATGCACAGATCGAAAAGGAGGCCTTGGCGGCGACGTGGGCATGCGAAAGGTTGAGGCCTTATCTCTTGGGACTGAAGTTCAGGTTAGAGACGGACCATAAACCTCTAGTGCCACTTCTGAGTACCAAGGCGCTAGATGAACTCCCTCCCATGGTGCTGAGATTCAGACTGAGACTAATGAAGTTCACGTTTGACATTGTGCATGTGCCAGGCAAGAGTTTAATAACAGCAGACACATTATCAAGAGCCCCTGTAGGACACACACTCACACAGGAGGATAAAGATAATGAGGCAGATGTTAAAGTTTTTGTGGACGCGGTCATCCAAAGTCTCCCGCCACTGAAACAAGACTCAAGGCAATACAAGAAAAACAGAAAGCTGATCCTGTGTGTGCAAAGCTCATCAGATACTGCAAGACAGGCTGGCCGAAGAAAAGTGCAATTTCTTCAGAGTTGGGGCCATACTGGCCTGAAAGAGCAACACTAACATTAGCAGGAGGGCTGCTTCTCAGGGGCCAACGAATCGTCATTCCCTACGACATGAGACAGGAAATCCTCAGCAACCTCCACTGTGGCCATCAAGGTATTGTCAAGTGCAGAGCGAGAGCACACCAGGACTGGCCGTACACATCAGTCAGCTGGTGGAGAACTGTAACACATGCTCACAGCACAGGGCTGAGCACCGAGAGCCTTTGCTGACCACCCCGGTACAGGAGAGACCCTGGCAAAGAGTGGGTACTGACTTATTCTTCTGGGAGAAGAAGACTTATCTCCTTGTAGTGGACTATTTCTCACGTTACATTGAAGTTGCTCACCTCCATATTGCCTCAGCCAACACAGTCATTTGATCTGAATAATACAAACGAATTTAGCATCGAAGGAGATACCATGAACTGTGTGTCTGATAATGGACCCATGTACTGCAGTGTAGATGTTAGAGATTTTGCCACGAGTAACGGATTAAACATCACAAGTAGCTCAAAGAACCGCAAAGCGAAATTGAGCGATGGCCAAGCTTGCGTTCGGATAATTAAGGGGACAACTGTCGATAGGACAGAGTGGTGAAATCTAAAAAAGCATTTAGAGGCGTAATGAGATATACCACTACTGGCTGAGTGGGGTTTTCACTCCACTCATGCCAATAAACTGCCTTACAGCAAGAATAGTACAGCAAACATTACATCAGCTTTCAAGCTTTTGTTGTGATAAACAATCAAGTGATTTTAATGGAATTGAAACAAGTAATGTGACGCAAAAGACAAAACACAACTCATCACAAACCTGCGATATGAAGCCCGCCCACTCACTTGACCTTTGACAGCTGTCAAATTGACGAAAGGTACCAGGAGAGTGACGACGATCCAAGGGCAGTCGTTCAAGGCAAAGGCTAACCATCAGATTATACCATTCAGACTGGTAGAAGGGCGATCAGGAAGGATAACGCGAATATTACAGGGTAACTGTTTCACCAACTCATTAGAACCTCTAGGGGAGATGGCTGGTAAGTGTATAAGTTTTGTACATTCCTCCACCCATACCCTAAATCATGAGTAGTAGCATGTTTAAAGTGGTCAAACACAGTGAAGAGACGAACATGGATAAAATGTTACAACCACTTATTGTGTACAAACTACAGGAATGTACTGTCCGGACACGAGGAAGCCTAACTTATGTGAGATAGACTTGGAAGAGAAGGTAAAATAAAAATGCATTTTTATAAAGTCCTACGTTGGAAAGTTCTGGTTGCACATAGTAAATTTCCAATAAATGTACTTTTGCTTTTAATGGGAAACATTGTCAGGGACGTTTAGGCAGTTATGAACCTTACTTGTACTGAGGGCATGTTTTGTAAGAACTAAATGTTCTCATGGGAACCAGATGTGTTCTGAAGCTGATCAAACTATCCGAATTTGCATATAAATAATTCCATCATTGCCTTCTCAGTAGTCTGTTCAGTCAGTGCATAACCACCTTGGCACATTTTTGAACTGATCATTGTTTACAGTAACATTAGGCACATTAAAGACTACAAAACTTATTTATTGTTTTAAATATTTTTTTTATAAAATGTAAAAAATTTGAAAGGTGTAGAACTTTGGGTTTAAACTTGTTAATATATCAAAGTACACGGAATACTTTTGCTGGTTTGTCCTGTCTGTACTAGTAGTGTATGTAAAAATCTTAATTTGGTGCTACCGCTAAGGTATTTTCAGCACTGTGGAGTCTCACTAGCTGGACTTCGTTATCATTTCTGTCGAATTAGCTGACTGTCAACTTAGAGAGGCGGTCTTACCGAAAGGGTCCACTATGGATAGACCTACAACCAATTAGAGAAACGTAGTAAGTGATGTATGTTGAGCAACACATAGTTGTCAACAGAACTCAACTGCACGAACTCTGGAAAAAGTATTAAAAAAAAAATAATGAGTGTTAACGGTCATGCCGGTGTTGCAAAAAGAATTTAAGGATTCGCGGAGTACTTGCAAACACGAAAAGCATTTTTGAAAGAAATACGTTTGATGACGTGATGATTCAACCCTATCTCACGACCAATTCGTACGAATTTGTACGAGTGGCTAATTCGTAACAATTCATACGACCTGACTCGTACGAATTTGTAGGTTTTTTGCTAAATCGTACATATTTTAGAATTCCAAATTCGTATGAATTCATACGAATGACCTACCCTGACCCCGCCCCTAAACCTACCCATCACGTGGGTTTAGACAAATCGTACGAATCCGTACGAGTGAGGTCGTATGAATTCGTACGAATTAGCCACCTTTTAATCATTCGTACAAATTCGTACGAATTGGTCGTGAGATAGCGTTGGATGATTACGTTATTGGATGGATCATCTGTCCATCATCTTATAAAGCCCACCCTGGCAATTTGATTGGCCCGACCATTTCTGTACCGAGCATAATTACTCCTCAATGGATCGAGTCCAGACCGAACTTCCCGACCAAAACATTTTGTGGGCGGGGTTCGGGCTGGCATCCAGGCTAGGATCTCACTGCATCTGATTCTGAATTTGGATTAGCACTTGAGGATGTTTCTCTACCTCTGAATGAATGAAATAAATACATAATTGAATAAATTGAATAATTAAATGAATGAATACATAAATGAAATGAATGAATGTATAAATGACCTTTCTGAACCTGAAACTGGATCGGCACTTTCTGAGATTACTCTCCCTAATATAGTTTAAATTTAATCTAAACCTATAATATCACTTACTAAAAAAAATAAATGGGAAATTTGGAAAATATAATATCAACATAATCTACTTGAAGTGTTCTATACTTTCACAGATCCAAATTTATGGTGGAACTTTTCCTTCATCCACCTCGTCCCATTTGTTTGGCAGAGGGTGTGTGTGTGTGTGTGTGTGTGTGTGTGTGTGTGTGTGTGTGTGTGTGTGTGTGTGTGTGTGTGTGTGTGTGTGTGTGTGTGTGTGTGTGTGTGTGTGTGTGTGTGTGTGTCGTCACTCACTGCCCCTCAGGTTGTGGCATGTTTGTACATATTGGGCAGCAAGATAAGTTCTGTCTCCTTCTCCCAGGAGAAAGTTTAATTTAGAAATTTCATTCAGGTCTTCGAAATTTGAGATTATATAGTTAAATTTGTTAAAGTAAAGGTTAATTGTGTCTTTGAACGCTTCACATTGTAGGAGAAAGTGCATCACTGTCTCAACCTCACCTGTCAAACACTGATCACACATTCTGTTTTCTTTTGGTTGCCATGATTTTTTGTGTCTTCCTATTTCAATCGCAATTTGTGATCACTGAGCCTGTACCTGGTTAGGATCTGTCTCTGCTTTCTATCCCTGACAGTAGAGAGATATTCTGCTAATTTATAATCTCTTTTTAGGGTTTTGTCCTTTGGTGTGACACCCCTAAATTAATTTTTTTAATTCAAATTTGTATTTTTAACAGCAGGACTATGTCATATTAAGCAAATGTATCATGCCAATTGCTAATGATGACAGTGCTGTGTTCAATGACATCATTATTAATGGTGAATTGATGTTTGTTCTCCTGACATCTTAGGCGTTTTTGGAAGATCATGATATTAGTTTTCTTCATATTTACAGCCAGAGCCCAGTTCTGACAGTACTTTTCTACGATGTCTAGCTGTTGCCGTAATCCTTGTTTAGTAGGAGACAGTAGAAGGAGATCGTCAGCATAAAACAGGGACTTCACCTCTCTATCTAGGGAGAGGCCAGGAGCAGCACATTGATCTAACTCAACAGCAAGCTCATTGAAGTACATATTTAATAATGTTGGACTTAAATTGCAACCCGTCCGAACACCTCTTCTCTGGGTGAAGAAATCAGTTTGTTTGTTGCCAATTTTAACAGCACACATATTTTCTAAATACATAGATGTAACTAGATCATACATTTTGCCCCCTATACCACACTGTAGAAGTCTGTAAAAGAGACCTTCATGCCAAATAGAATCAAAAGCTTTTCTGAAATCAATGAAACGAGAATATTTGACCATTTTTAGTTTGGTGTACATGCTTATTAATTAATGTGTGTAAGGTATATATATATATATGAAGAGTTCAGATGCAAAAGCCTCTAAATGCCATCTGAAATTTTCTTCTAAAATGATCATTTTTATCAAGCTCGTATATTTAAGTTCAATAATTTCACTTAAAGGGCAAGAAAAATAACCCATTAATTGTCATTTAAGTGAAATTACTGAATTTAAATATACGAGCTTGATAAAAATGATAATTTTAGAAGAAAATTTCAGATGGCATTTAGAGGCTTTTGCATCTGAACTCTTCATATATATATGATCAGTGGTGCAGTGTTTTGGGAGGAAACCAATCTGACTTTTACTTAAGATGGAGTGTTCCTCAATGAAATCTAGCATTCTTTTATTTAGAATGCTACAGAATAATTTGCCTAGACAGCTGCTGACGGAGATGCCACGGTAGTTATTAGGGTCTGATTTGTCCCCACTCTTATGAATAGGGGAAATGAGCCCTTTACACCAGATGTCAGGAAAATATCTCTGGGGTGCTGCATTTGAGCATCTCGTTTTTAATGCTGTCTGGGCCACAAGCTTTCCTCGGCTGGAGAGATTTTGTCTGTGTGATCAATTCTTCCCAATTAATTGGAGAATCAAGAGGGTTTTGGTTGTCTTTAATTGATTGTTCTAATGTTTGGAGTTTTTCTTTTATAAAATTTTGTTCAGGTCTTAATTTGTTTAATTGGTATGTCTTTGTAAAGGTTTTCAAAATGTGTTTTCCATATATCACCATTTTGAATGGGTAATGCTTGTTGTAGTTTTGTGTTGAACTTGTTCCACATATTCCAGAATTGATCTTAATGGCGTTTTCAATATCTTCAAGTTTCATGTGGGTATTATTTTGTTTTTTGTTCCTAATTGTACATTTGTATTTATTTAAAATGTCATTGTATCTAATGCGTAAGGCCGGGTTGTTTGGTTGACGATGTTTTTCATTTGCTATATTTCTATGGTCCTTTCTGATGGTCTTGCATTCTTTATCAAACCATTTCTCAACATTTTGTCTTCTTGGCTTATGTTTCTGTTTTATGAGGTCAGCTCTGATTGCTGCCTTATGGAATATCGTGTTGATGTCATCAATTGCCCTGTTTACACCGTTTTTGGTAGGGACATATAAATATGTCATTCATCAGATCAGGTGATTTCAAGGCCGTGATGAGTTTGTCTCCACTGTCTGGGGCCCATCTGTAGCCAGGATTTAACTCATACAGCTTACTGGGTTCTTTTGTTTGGGGATTTAATTGATCTGGGAGTTTAAAAAACAGATTTATTTGGTTGTGGTCTGAAAGTGGGGATTGCTGTCTGACAGTGAGGGATAGTTGAGGGGTCCATGTCAGTGATTGCATAGTCTACTAGATCCACGAGCTGAGGAGTAGGTGAATCTCCCTAAAGAGTCCCCTCTGAACCTACCATTAACTATGTACAGGCCTAAAGCCCGACAGAGATGCACTCTCTGCCACTTTGATTAATTTCACAATCAAGGTTGTTCCGATGGGTGATGGTTGGTGTGGTAAACAGGGGGGCCTGATCAAATACATGGTTGTGGCTCTGTGGGTCGATGACATCAGGTTCAATTCCTGTCCGTGCATTCAGATCGCCAGTTAGAAGAACATTTCCCTGGGCCTAGAAGTAGGCGATTTCTGAATGGAGAGTATTAAAAATATCTTCTTCAAAATAAGGAGAATCAACTGGGGGTATATATATTGCACATAGATAGAGATCTCTATCAGTAATGCCAAGGGTTTGATCTATTCTCAACCAAACATGGGATTTACCCTATTTTACTATTGAGATCTGACTGCATCTCCTTTGTACCACACCAAGATCCCCTTCGATGTTCTGCCCTTACGTATTTTTTTTAAATTTTATAAAGGGGAAACCATGATTTGTTATATCCTGGGGGACAGTGAATGAGGGAATCATTTTTACACCATGTTTCTGTCAATATAATTAAGTCAACATCTTTTTATAGATTTAATTAATTCAGGGTTTTCACTCTTCAGCTCAAATGTCGAGGAGTGGAGACCCTGATGAGCGCATTGAAAACAAACAAAATGAACCCATATAGTAGTACAAAAAAAACAACAACATTCAACTATCTATCTATTTATAATACTAAATAAATTTCCTCTCTCTCTCTCTCTCTCTCTCTCAAGTTTTAGGAGTTAATACTGTGACAATCATAGGGCATTTTTATATCTGCTTGTTTTTTCTCTCGCAGTACTAGGTTTCCACTCCACGGGAGTCTTTTTTTCTTGTACCACGAGAGAAATAATAGGTTGGTCTGTGTTGACATACCTTTACTTTTCCCACAAACATGGTATAAAAATCACAATGGCACAAAGTAAGTAAAATTTAGCAAGACAAACATTGGTGTTGGCATGAGATTGTTTAAAATAGTTTTGACAGTGTTAAGTTTGATGAATTTAAGTTTTAAATAGTTTCAAGTTTATTTTAAAAGTTAGAATTTTGGATGGATGGAGTTTGGTGCTTCTGGCTGGATTTCTAGTCAGAAATCTGAGTCTCAGAAGAATCAAGTTTAAATGAAAAAGTTTACATTTAAATTTCAGTAATTGTGGCTTTTTTTTCAAGCCAATTTAATAATATAAGTATAAAATATAATAAAAATATAATTAAAATATAATTGCAGCAGCTATTAAACCTTTAAAAGGTTTTTTTTTCCTTTATGGAAAAAATGTATTTATCCTCTTGATCTTTTATTCAAAATATGTAACCATTAATATTTTTATTTATTATTATTCTACAGTTATTTGTTACTCAAATATATGTCTCTTCCTTTAATACTTTGTGCGATCCTTTGCTAAAATAACAGCTCTGAATTTTCTGAGGGAGACTATTCCTTCATTCTTCAGATTCAGAACTCTATGGTAATGGACTCTATTCGACAGGTCATCCCACAGGTTTTAGATCAGTTCACATCAGAATATCAAAAAGGCATGTTATGACCTCTTTAAAGGTTAAAGACTAGGCCCGTTTTGCTCATATTTACCAGGACTTCCTTTTGTTCATGAACGCGTTCTGATTTCTACTCTGTTTTTCTCTATAACATTCTAGAGACAAGCAAAGTCAGAAGAAAATAACTATATTTCTAATTGATTGCACTTTTTGGGGGGAATCTGAGAAATGAAAAGACAGTCAAACAGATCTTTTGCTTATAAAAAATAGACTCAACACCACAGAAGGTTTGCAAAACTATTTTATTTACAAGTCAAAATGGCTCAAAAGCGGCCACAGTTTATGCTCATGCAAACCGTGGACAATTTACTGCAGTGCGACGATGTGGTGTGAGGAGCCGACAGGCAACTGTCTCCCTCCTCTGCATAGAAGACAATGTACAGGAGATCTCATGGAGTTTATTACACATCAGAAGGTGAAGTATCCTCACTGCCTGATGTCTACAACCAGACACAAATGATGCGTGATGTGAACGTGTGGCGTTCTAGAACTGCTTGCCAATCTGTGTGTTGGCACTACATCATTATAAGGCTTTAAGCTCTATGATACAAGGCAAGATGACAGCAACCTCAGAGATCTGCATTACATGCTATCAAACATGACTAACCAAGTGTCCTTCACTTAAAGCTGAAGCATGACAAACGGAAACGAGCATTCTCATGAACGAAACGGGGTGCAGATCAACCACATTATTAGAAATTACTTTCAATTCATTATTGATTCAAGCAATTAACTCCGCAAATAATGGAAAAGTTCACTCTGAAATGAAAATTCTGATATCATTTACTCGCCTTTCTGTCATTCTAACCACACATGACTTTCTTTGAAGCCATGTGATAAGTTGTAATAGAAAAAAAGCTGTAACATTTTACAAGAAGGTTCCATTTGCTTGCATTAGTTAAACATGAAATAACGATAAAAAATAGCATTTCGTAATCTTGAACCAACAATGAACAGTTGTATTTTTATTGACTAACTTTAAGATCCATAAATACTAGAACAAATGCATTAAATTATTAACTAATGGAACCTTATGTAAAGTGTTACCCAAAAAAAGCTTTCAAATCTCATTCATGCATATTTAGACTTGGTTTGATGTTTGTTCGATTTTTGTTTTATTTACAGTGCTTTTGCGTTAGCGCCAAATGCTAACGGTCGCTACGTCATTTGAAGGTTTTTGAGTTATTGTACAGATACAAGTCGTGAGGAATATTTGCTGTACTTGTTTGAAATTCCCAGAGCTTTACAGCCCAGACCTTCTTTGATTGAAAAAGAGCAGCTTGGACATTCCACTAAACATCTTCCTTTTGCATTCGCCATAGGAAATAAAGTCAAACGAGTTGAGTAAATAATGACAGAATTTTCATTTTTGGGTGACCTATTAGTCCTCTAAGCCAGAGGTCTTCAACCCTAATCAAACACACCTGAACAAGCTAATCAAGCTCTTCAGTATCACTAGAAAAACACATTGGTGTGAAACTCAGGTTAGATATACTCTCTTTGCAGGACAGTGGGTCCCCGGGAACAGGGTTGAAGACCTTTGCTCTAAGCAGTGGGTAATACAGGAATGGTTAGAATCAAATGCAGAACATCTTCTAAAATGCTGTTTGCCCTCACTCACTAGCAAATATGTACACCTTCAACTACATACTACAAACATTTAAAATATCAGAGGACCTTTTGAGAACTTTGAGAACCGCCTTTGGAGCCACGACCCAACCCAATCTCACAGTGCGGCATTACAGCCCTGTTACATCTGCAACTCTTGAATATTCAGTGTATTTTCAGATAAGACAGGAAACGAAAGAGGATGAGGGCAGGAATGCAGGATCGGAGATAAATGTGGATGAAGAGACAGGAAGAGGGAGTGTGGAGTGAAGGACAGCAGCAGGTATCAGCCTGCCAGTTTGCTGGCCACCAGAGAGGGTTTCCTCTGCGGCAGGTCCTGAGGGGTGGGGATGTGGTCTCCGGTGATATCGGCCTTTTCCGTCTGTGCCACTGGAAGCTGCTTGTTCTTGGTCTTGGCCTTCGCCATGTTGTAGTCGCCCGAGTCAAAGTATTTTGGCTGGGAGAGAAAGCAGTCGAGGAGAATTTGTTTGCATGAGTGAATTGTGGCACAGTAAATGTTTTATTGCTGTTCCAAAGCACTTTGAAAGATGTCACACTGGAAATATACATAAACACATGCATGCCACTGAACGGGAATGAAACAATGTTTAACAAGACATATTAATGTCATGAGCAACATGGTAGATGTTATTTTACTCCGAAAAAAGGCCTATCAGAGGCGTTTGTCAACAATATCGGTCAAAAGTTCAAAATTAAGATTTTGAAAGATGTTTCTTATGCTCACCTATTTATTTGATAAAACAGTTATTTTAAATGGTAATAATATTTCACAATATTACTGATTTTACTGTTTCTATTTGAATATTATAAACTACAATAATTTAAAACTTTTTTGAATTATGGCAGCATCGTTATGTTTAGTCTTCAGTGTTACATGATCCCTTAGAAATCAATCTAATATGCTGATATGGTGGTCAAAAAACATTTCTTATTATTATCATCAATGTTGAAAACAAGGCTTTGTTGCTTAATATTTTTGTGGAAACCACACTACCATTCAAACGGTGTTTTTGTTGTTGTTTTTTTACATAATTTTATTCAGCAAGGACACATTAAAGTGATCAAAAGTGAGTAAAGACAATAATAAAGTTACAAAACATGTCTATTTTTAAACAAATCTGTTCTTTTGAACTTTCTATTCATCAAAGCATCCTAAAAAATAACTTTTTTTTCCAACTTTGGTAATAATAATAATAATAATTAATTGAGCACCAATAATAACGGATACAAAATTAAGCTCAAAATCAGCATATTAGAATGATTTCTGAATGATTGTGAGACACTGAAGACTGGAGTTATGATGCTGAAATTTACTATATATTGACCCATTAAATGCACACATGGTAAAGACACAAAAAAATCATAATTATCCAAACTTTTGACTGGTAGAGTATGTCCATGACCGAGTTTACTTTTCTCCTATCCGTAACAGTTCCCATGCAATCTGTAGCTCATGACTCAAGTCACATGATGCTGTGGATGTTCTACTACTGCCAGTGTAAAACCACCAAATACCTGTGATCTATATCTCTTCTTAAAACCCAGTGGTCTAAAAATAAAATAAAAGCTTTTCATCCCAGAACCAGTATGAATGAATCTCACCCCCTTCTGCAGTCTTTTTCTGAGCAGATCGGATCCTCCGGGTTTATTACCCAGGTGAGGGTATCTGGCCTTCAGTTTGGCTTCCTCCACTTTTTCTAGACAGATCTTATTCTCCTCATCCTGAAAGAAAACACACACATCACTCACATATTTAGAAAATTGGCCATATTGGAACAATTTAAAAACATAAAGGACTCACATAAGGACGTTTTTCTAAACAAAATTCTGAAATAATAAATCATAGATGCATCATGCCTGAGATATTATTAGGAGATATAAAGCTCAACAAAAGTGTAGCAAACGGTCAAAATGAATTGCATTATAGTCTTGACGATACAGAATATCTGAGTTGTGCGTTGAGTCTATAGGTGAGTTTGACTTAAAGCAGCTCTGTGCAGACCGATCGGTGCCTGAGAAATGCAAAGCATTCTGGTTAGAAAATTTCTCTGGACTTGTTTGTTTCTGTTTGCAGTATCCCTACTGTTCTGTAACATGGTGTGGTATAACCGTGCTGGGCAACGCTGGTAAAATGGCGCTACCCTCTCGTTCCCTGATCCAATCCCTGCAATTTGCTCACATGCTCTGATAATAATAGCTTTGTAGGGCTATACTTTATTTTGATATTTGGTCAAAGTCAATCTGTTAAATCTAATTCTGTTGCATAGAACTGAATGAAGAATAATATATTGATATCTTAATGTTTTAATATAGGCCTATTTTCTGTCAAATTTCTGTTAATTTAAATAAAACTGTGGTTATTTTATTGTATTGGCTGGCTTGTATTTTAACCAAAAACTTGCTAAATTTTGTAAAGGTTATTTTCTGTTTCCAGGAGAGTGCAGAATTTTTATTGATAAATAAAATGTATTCTATTTTATAGGGCTGTATTCAACCAAAGAAAATCTTGGTCGACTGAAGTCCTGAAATTTTCGACTAAAAAATCGACAAAAATCGACTAAAAATGACGTTAGAAAAAAAAAAAAAACGTTAAATTAATTAGCTGTGCACTGTGCGCAGTACTTCTTGTCCGCCTAAATAAATTATAAATAAACATAGAAAACTAGTAGGCTATTTGCAGTATATTAAATCGTTTTTGACCTAATTATTTTGCACTGAAATGAGTCTGACACACGAGTCTGTCAGCTCTGACAGCGCTGCATCACCTGCGCAATATCATAGCCTATGATTTCCGAAAATAGTATGTTGTCAACTAGTGATGTCATCACAAGAACTGTTGAGGAATATGCAACATAATTTAGACAATTATTTTGGTCATATGTTATAATAATAAGTTATAACTGTCAGACATATAACATATAACTATCATTTCAGCCGCTCTGCATGTCCTCGCACCGAGCTAGGCTGAACATGAGCTCAGCTTCGCGGATAGACACGAATAGACTATTAACTTAAAGCTTTTACTCTTAATAAACACAAAAGGCACGTCCACTTTAATAAAAAAAATTAATATTTATTAAACAAACCAGAGCAGAAACGAAATAAAGTGCATAACTGAAAAATAAACATCTTAGGCTCAAAACTAACACTCAGTCGGCACAGCGCAATTGTAGCCTGGGTTTCCCCATACTGCCTTACCGCAGCGCGATTCAATTCACGCTGAAAGGCAGTCTGGATACCATGGCCAGATTTTTCACCTCATTTAGGGAACCAATCACAGAACGGGGAGGGAGCAGCTAGACGATGACGACATCTACGACACACGGAAACAGTTTGTTTATATCGATTTAACATGGCTGAAGACGCGAAGCTACTCTTTGATAAAAAACTTAACGTCATTGTTTACAAAAAAGATCTTTCCCATCGTCTTCTTCCTTGTCTAATTTCTGTCGCTCTACATACGTAATCTGGTATAATCGAAACGATTGGCTATGAGCTACGTACAGGCATATTTGATAGACATTCTTAGCACCCAATAAACTGCGACGGGCATTCTGAAACCACGCCTCAAATACGAGAAATTGCGCATGTGGTTCCCAGACCCAATTCTCAACGAGATTGGGTCTGGCGTTAGCCAGGCTAGCGCAATTGCGCATATAGGCTCTAGGGGTGCAACGGTACAGATAGCCCACGGTACGGTCCGTACCTCGGTTTTTGGGCCACGGTCTCGGTTCGGTTTCGGTACATGTTTTGTGCAGAAAGAGACTGCTATTTCATCCCAAAATTATGTTTTATTTTTCTTATGAGCATAAACAGAATGTCACGGTAGGAAGAAAATCAATGTGTATGGAATAAATTAACACTCTAGTCTGTACTGAACAACACTAAGTACGGTAATACAACCTCTTCAACTACCACTTATGAAATACAAAATGTAAACAAACACTTTAGAATATTCAAGTGGATCCCAATTCCAAACCTTGATAACTGGTATATGAAGTGATCAATGTGAAAGAAAAAGTGCACTTTTACCTTTAAACAAACATAAATTAGCTTGTGGTTTAAAATAATAATAAAAGCAGATCAAAATAATATAATTAAAAAAAATATTATCAGGATGTCATTGGTTGTTGCGTTTAATCTTACCCAGATCAGAGAATGTCTAATAAGACGGGCTTTGCCCAGATACAACAGTGCTATTTTCTGATTGGCTAACAACACGAGACGAATCAGACGCGCTTGATTCCTGCCGGTTCCACAGTGAGAGCGGCACGGCCAGAGTTTTGGGCGCTGCGGCATATTGTAAATATATTACAAATAGTTTTTCAGCGTGAGAAATACAATGTGTGGCGGGAGAGCGTGACAAAAGACCGAAATGAGTGACTGTCACGCTCAATGCGTGACACTTGAGAGCCCTGCTAGTAATACGAGCCAGTGAGTGACAGAAGTTAGCGTGTGGGTGCACAACAGTGATTGGGACACATTAACTTGCGGCGGGAGCGGGCTTTCGTCTGCCTGGACAGCCAAACGCACCTGAAGGCGTGTAAAGCAAAAACTAAAAGGATCAGCGCGAACTCAATGGCAAAACCGAAGTCCCGCGGGACACGAGGGTAGATTGTCCCGTGCAGGGCTGACCGAACGGTCCGGGATTTTACCGTGTACCGTTGCATCCCTAATAGGCTCCAAATAAAAAATAAAAAGTTAGGTTATCACACTAAAACATTGAAATGTGCACATTCTGATATGTTCATAGCCTACTCAAAACAGAAAGGGCAAGCTAACGCAGACAAGTTAGCTTACCACTTTTAGATGATATGTCATGTTTGTCGTCGAGCTTTGGAAAACTGTTGCTTGCAAACTTTGCATTCGACCTTTTTCCCGATATCAATTTTAACAAAATGCTACCACACTGAGGACTGACAATTAAACGCTCTCAAAATTAAATAAATAGTACTCAGCATCAAAGCTTCTATAGCCTAGCCTACTTATCGTTCTCTCTTGGTTTGGGCTAATCCAAAAAAGGTGAAAACAAGGGGGGTGTTCTGAAGACAGACTGTTACCTGTGAAACAAGGGTACTCTGAACCCCCTCCTCCACCCCTCCACCCCCCCTCCACCTGATGAAATGAGCGCGCCTCAGCGCGACAAAACTAAGGAAATGAGCTCGTCTCAGCGCGGCAAAACTGATGAAATGAACACGGCAAAAAATCGACCAATCAGAATTTTGGTCGAACCAGAACGTATCGACCAACTAATCGACTGGCACAATACAGCCCTACTATTTTATTTATCGCAAACACCTCATGAGCGACACTACGAGAAGCGGAAAGTGTTCATATAAACACAATGGCCAATCAGAGGCATTTAAGTTAAACAAGGATAGTTCGTTCAGTGTAAGCTCTGCACATTTGTGACCCTGGACCACAAAACCAGTCTTATGGGTCAAAAACATGATCTGAAAGCTGCTGAATAAATAAGCTTTCCGTTATGGTTTGTTAGGATAGGACAATATCTGGTCGAAATACAACTCTTAGCAATTTTTTCAAAACAAATTGAAATCGCCTTTAAAGGTTTCCATTTCTGTTGGCGATTGTGCTGCAAACGATTAATTTTTGATATATTTAAGGTAGCAAATTTACAAAATATCTTCATGGATCATGAGCTTTACTTTTGGCATAAAATAAAAATGTATAATTTTGACCCATACAGGAGTTTGTTGGCTATTGCCACAAATATACCCGTGCGACTTATGACTGGTTTTGTGGTCCAGGGTCACATTTGTGTAGTATGCCTTAGTTCAATTAGGACATTTAAAAATCTTTTATAGATGTGCCCTAGAAAAAAACATTATTGGTGTGCATCTTGAGACAAAACAATGACACTGGAATAAGTTACTTTTAGTTAAAACAGCTCAAACATGCATTTTAGTCTGATACTGAGCCCTGAAACATCTTGAGCACAGGAATTCAAGAATAAATGAAAATTAAGGAATCGGGCAGCGTCTCTTCAGACACAAACACCACCACACACTTCTAGTGGACCATAAGGAAGGACTGAGGCATTAGTTTTGTATGCGTCAATACTTTTTTTTTTTTTTGAAAATCCTACATAGTGCACCTTTAAAGGAGCTCTATAATGCTTTTGGTCTGCAAGGTTACAAAGCTCAAAATCCACTCCAAAGGGAGATATTTTATTTAACAGAATCCACTTTTTAGAGCTACATGAACGACTCGTTTGGACTACAACACGTTTTTTCCAGATCTTATGGAGTCATCATAATGTCCCTCATTTAAATAATTCTCTCCCACGGATTACGCAGAAAAGTTGGCGAGGCCTGAGCTGCATTAGAGAAGATGAAGAGTGTTGTTGCGGTTTTATCCACCCCGGAAAAAGTTTGTCCTAAGGCTGAAGATCTTAGAGTGGTTAATTTATTTTTAACACTTTTCCTGAACAACCTCAACGTTTGTCTGTGCGCTGCACATTTTACAGAGAACAGAAGACAGACAGAGTAGAATGCAGGCTATACGCACAAAATACGTAGCCGTTCCCATTTTGTCTATAGAGGATAACATCGTATACAAGCAAAAAAAAAAAAAAAAAAAAAAAACATACCACTGAAACATCGTGTGAAATCCGTGCTTGCAAAGTACGAACATTAAATCCGCTCTGCGAGATCCTATTGTTCGTTAACAGTCTGAATTGGTTTGAAATTGACGCCATCCTTAATATTTAAATCCGAGTAGAGCTTAAGTTTACGAAGGGGCGGGACATTTCCCGAATACCAATCGTGCCAATCAAAACACATTTCGTATTTCAGAAGAAGGGGCTTCAGCGAAAACATCGTGTTCGAGACCGACTGGGGAGACAGGAGATGTAATGTTTTTTGAACAATCAAGCATGAAAACATTCAAATACACCCCAAAAAACAAAATAAAGACTTCATAAAAGGGGATAATAGGACCCCTTTAAAGATAAATTCCTCTCCCTGACCACAAATTCACTCCATTGGCCGAGAAAGGTTTTTTATGAGTACTGTAAACTGTGCCCAATTAGAAATTATGTAAAATCAGGTATATTTAATCCTGGCGTAAACCATTTTTTGTCCAGATGGTCCAAAACCATCTTTAACATTATATATCCCATTATATTACTTAAACTAAGAATTGTCAAATTAAACATTTCCATTTCTTTGTGCTTTCAGTTGCTCCTTGATTAACTACTTAACTTACTAGCTTGGCATTGCACTATGATTAAGAAAAAAGCTCTTTTAATTAGCTAGCTAGAATAAGATATCCATATAATATGGTACATTTTTAAACAGGCATAGAGGAGGATGATTCTGGGGGTGATACGATATTGCATAATCTTGGAAACCACATCTTTTGATTGGTCGAGCAGCATTCGAAGAGTGCTTATATTTAGTCAAACTCTGACTGGTACTTTCATTGTTTACATAAGTCCGCCTGATTGTACTAATGCGGTTAGAGACTGTGTGCAGCACTGAGTTAAAATCAGAGTTAGTCCTATGTCTTTTCTTGCAAATAGAAGAGGTGGTGTGTGTGATTTTGCCTGAAGAGTTTTTTTATTTATTTATTTTAATTACAGTGAACAGTGCAGTTTCTCTCAAAATTGTGATACTATGGCTTCTTTTAGAACTGTTTTCATAGGCAGAGAATATATAATTTGTCAAATTCAAATGATTCAATATTAACTTATTTTTATATAATTGTTAGTATCGAGCAGCTGTCATTACCTAAGGCCTCATGTCTCCATTCAATTTATGGACATATTGATATTCAGACAACAGCTTGTGCTTTTAATAAATCAAGGTCTACAAAGAAAAGCATATCATATGATCAAATGTTGAAACATTTTTCAATTTAGTTTTAGGCCAGAATTTCTGAAATTGTATTAGGAACTTTCTAGAATGTATTCATTATTTACAATGAAATGATGGTGCTGCTTTATTCATTGTTTGGTGGTTCAGAATTTCATCATTCTAAGGTCTTTATGCACATCCATACGGATCTCCCTGATGTATACATCCACAGACTGTGACAAGATGCAGGTTATAAAACACATGTAAAGTCAATATATTGAATAGCCTACTGTTCAAGTTAACTTAGCTTCACATGCTAACCGCTAGCTAACATCATCACAACTCAATCTAGAACAAAACAAACCAACTGCAGCATTATTATGAATCACATCTCAACATATATATGTATATTTACCAATCGAATGTTTTAATACCGCTGGTCATTTCAAAGATTCAATCAGAATGTTGGCATTTAATCTTAGAAGGCCTTTATACATCAGTGGAGAGCAGCAGGCTTCAAACAATGTTCAAATACACTAGGCAGACAGAAAATAAAGCAATCATCACATCTATCAACGATATCACAGTAGGTGTTTGCAGGTCGCCTTTTATTCGATGTCTCTTTGATTCTATCGGACTTATAGTCTGTAAATACTGTTATCGGAAAGGCTTAAATCTGACTGACTGCAGCGGTTTGATTTCACAATCTTCAAATATACTTACTTTCTGCTCATCCAGATTCGTTTCCTCAGGCTTTGTGTCCTCCATTTGCTCTGATATGATCAGTCTGTGATGTTTAAAAATCACAATCTAAGCTCCTGATCTGCGGAGTACTCTAGTGTAGCCCGCTCACGAATGTACCAATCCTACAAAATTGAAGGCGGGATCATGAATATTAACCACGCAACGTGACGTTCGCAAGTTGGAGGCTTATGAATAGTAATTACGTAACGTACAGTTTGCTGGACGAACATACTGGAACGAACACAAATACTCGTTGTAGTCCAAACGCGCCGTTCGTTGTAGTTCTTAAAATGTGGATTCTGTTAAATTAAATATATCCCTTTGGACTGGACTTTGAGCTTAGTAACCTTACAGATCACGTAAAAAAAGAGCAGATAGGCTGGGTTTAATAAGCGAGACACTTGTGTTCGCTCTGTTAGGTACTCACCTGCGTTCTCTCATGAAACATCAGCACAGCTATTGAGAGTAACCTACATTTACCTGTTGAGACATGCCTTCACTATGGAAAGCCACACAGGTCATATTTCACCATTAACCCAACGCCTGTGGTGTCCAGAAAATGTTTTACGACGTTTTAGAAGAAAAAAAAACCTCAAACAATGGCATTCTGTAGGCAATTGTATTGACTGGTGACCATGATTGTGATGAATTACAAATACTCACGTTACTGTAGGCCTACAGTAGGGCTTCAGTTTTAGTCTCCAATCACCTCGCTATAGCTACTTTTATTTTGAAAGTTTTTCCGGTTAGTACCGGAAGTGCATTCTTCAAGCATCAATTCAATCAAGATATCAGCGTCTTCCTCTAATATGCTGATGCATTTCACATTTCTGCTTACTATGATATTTATATAGTCTGGCCTATCTACAGGGCCAAACATTTGGTGTGAGTTCATAATGCGGTGAATTCCCGCTCCCATTTAGCCTACTTCATAATCACATGAGAGAAGATCTGTGCACTGCCACTTCTCGCGTTGTTCGTCATGCAGCCAGTTTCGGTATGAAGTGCACCTTTTGAATCATGGCGGTAACATGAACTGCATTTCTGTCAGTGCGTGACTAGTAACTACAGCTCGTTAATAAACAACGTTTTTTGATTGATCCATTTCATACAATCCACCTTCATTTGGCAAGTGCACTTGTGCAAAAACAGTTTTCAAGTTCAACTTTTTTTGTGTGTGTGTGTGGATGCTGCTGATAAAACAGCTTCGCTGAGACTACAAAGAGACATGCATTTGTGTGTGTGTGTGTGTGTGTGTGTGTGTGTGTGTGTGTGTGTGTGTGTGTGTGTTTCTAACTTCCCTATTTATTGCACAATTTTCCTTACAAATTATATCATCAGCATTGCAGTGTGAGACATGTAGCCGTGTAAAATGTAAGGCACGATCCCCCCTCTAGAACAACGTGCATTTATGTTTAACTTACATATTTAATGGCATGGAATTACAGTGGAACTAGTGTTAGCTCACTATTAGCCTTTTTCAATCAGATGAGGTAATCTGGTAATATTAGTGATTCTCGTTTATTTATCAAAACACTAAAACTGGTACAGTTTTGGAGAGAAATTGCATTGAGTGTAAAAATGCTAGTGGTGTTACTGGGTAAATAGCAGCATAGGTTGCAGTCTACCTTCAAAAAGCATTGCAAAGGCATTAAGTATCACGTTGCAGGCCCCCATGGAGCCTCCCTGATTCTAGCCCAGAGCCTGGTCAATACTTATTAGGTTAAACATAGCGTTCCAGAATCTATCTGAGGATCGCTCTGTATGAATACTTAACTCCCTCAGTCTGGTCGGAAGGTCGAAGGACTCTCACAAGGCCTCCCTGTTAGATCAGCCATAGAGCTGGAGGCGCTCCCCTTATTTGGGTCCCTTTTAGATTGCCCAGCCTCCACAGGGCTCTGAGGCACTGTGCAGATCCATGATCAAATGGAGTTACTCCCCTCGCTTACCAGGGTTAGAAAGCACTCTGCTGAGTTCTACTCTCCAGGATGCATATTTATTTTAATTTTTATGATTTAATTACTTAATAGCTTTTCATTAAACTCAAAATTCCCTGCAGTTCATAACCCCCAGTCTGGGAAACCCTGAATTAATGTAATATTTAATGCACTTCAAAGAATGGAATACATGTTCTTTCTCTTTGTATTTTTAGATCAATACGGTAAAAGATTATACTATTCAAATCAATGTAATATACGAGTTGGGTCAAAAGTAATCTAAAAACTAATCAAAATGTAGTCAGAATACATGACCTACTGTCAGATTGAAAATAATAAAAGATATTTGAAAATGAACAAAGACATTTGCATGTACTGTTTCAACCCCCCTCTTTCTTACCCCAAGGACCATTTGGAATTCCTAACAACAGAGTAGTTGATAGCGCTCAAGGCCTGTGGGCCAATATATGTGGACAATGGGTGTCTTCTATTTGTCTCACCTTTAGTATGCTGGGGAAGTTGTAATTTTCTTATTGGTCAGTTTGAACGTCTCACATTTGGGTTACAGTCACATTGTGACGGCCTCAGCCTTATGGGTGTTGCCTGTGTATTTTTGTGTGTATGTTTGTCTCGTCTTCTTATTGGTGTTTCTTTCTGAGTGTAGGCTCCTCCCCTGCACACCTGTGGTTCGTTGCTCTGATGGCCTGTGCCGAGCATATAAGTGGAGTGTGCAGGAGGGTGAGACATGCAGCGGTGAACGCTGTGCGTGTCATGATGCCTAGCCCGCTGATCAACTCAAGCTGTGTTGTGCTACTATTTTGTTCTATTTGTTAGTGTTTGGTATATCTATGTTGATGTTAGTGTAGAGCAGAGGTCTTCACTCCTGCTCCTGGAGAGCCACTGTCCTGCAGAGTTTAGTTCCAACCTGCTTCACCACACCTGCCTTTGAATACTCAAGCGATTCTGAAGTGCTTGATGAGCTGATTCAGATGTGTTTGATTAGGGTTGGAACTAAACTTTGCAGGACAGTGGCTCTCCAGGAGCAGGTGTGAAGACCTCTGGTGTAGAGTAAATGTGTGTTACCTGTGGAGAGAGAGAACTTGAGAGACGTGAGTTTGTGCAGTCATTTATTAGTCCAATAATAAATGCTTGAAACTGCTCTTTGCTTTGTGTCTCCTTTTGTGTTGCTGAACCCTTACGAAACGAGCATTTTCTAACAACAGGGGTTCGTAACAACATGGTCAAGGAAGGGATAAAAGAAGATTGTAACTGTTGCTGTCTCTCTTTCTCGGGGGCACTCTTTCTTTGTCTCTTTTTTTTTGTCTCTTACTCTTTACACTCTGTCTCCCTCTCCCATCTCTCAGGTAACATCTTACATATACTATGGGTACAAATAATGGTATAAGTTTAATCTCATACATTTATTTTGTAACTATTTTAAGTGTAACCATTGGTATAGACTTTGAAGTGCTACCTTAGGGCGTGTCTGAGTCCACTGCTTTTGCTAGTTTAACGACATGAAAAATGGTTAGCGTGCCCGACGCAAGGTTTAAAAGGGTTGTCCCCATTCCCTCAATGAGTGTGTTTTGGGTCTAATGTGCAATAAGCCAGTCAGAGTCTCATCTATGAAGGTATTTTTGATGCAAATCAACTGAATGCCTGTGACAGTGAAATTTGTAGTTGTAGAGAATAGCCACACATATGTATCAGTAAATTTGAAGTCACAGAGAGAAATGTTTTAAGAGTTGCAAACTTGTAGACTTTTTTTCTCTCTTCCACAAACAGAACTCATCAGTTACACCTCAAATTCTTCATTGCAGGTGCACAAATCCAATTCTACAAATCACAAATTAAGAAACTCCATCACATTTTTGCTACAGTGCTCATCTCCCATTCCCTTTAAAAGCCAGTTGCGCTCGCGCCATGGCAGATTTGCTATTTACATGGCGGAATTTGCAAGCGGAAAGACTGAACGCTTCTCCAGAGAGGAAACGGATCTGCCCGTGTGCGAGGTTAAAGCGTGCAAACAGACCATCTACGGGACAAGCCAGTCTCCACCATATCTTTGTCTCTACAGAAGGAGAATAGTGTCATTATTCAATTGTGAAACAAATGTTGATTCAATTCAAATCAATGTTACAAAGTCTGTAATTTTGAATGAAAATTGATTTAGCTATAAAGCATCAGTACAGAAGACTCATCTCATCTCACACTCGTCTCAAGTTTTGTAACTAACTATCACTGGATCAGGTCTGTATTTTTATTGCTGTTGTCTTCCTATTGTATCTGTCGTTTTGTGGGCATGACCGACTTGTTCTCTTTGTGCTTTGATTTAATTCCAAGTTGGATTCCCTGTGGATCACAAAACAGCCTGGATTATACAGTTTGGACTGTCTGAATGAATTCTTCCTGTTCAAGTTTCATCGTCTAACTCCATTCAGTCTCATCATCTGTTATTTGGATTTATTCATCTTAACCCTCAGGTGCTCTTCATTTGTTGTATATAATGGGGGCACTTTGCGCCCACTTCGTCACGTCCTGCCAGAAAGGGCGTGGTCTCGCCCTATAAATCAGATCGATAGGCTGATACAAACTGATTTTCATCTCTTCAGCGAAGCTCACGCATCGCTGGATCCTGAGTGAGAAGCCGCGCCATCGACGCAAGCCTTTAGCGGGACGAGCCCATGAGCCTGAAGTCGCTGGCCTCAACTCTTCGCCTTCAGCCGCCGTACCTGCTGCGCTTTCCGGCGCCTATATAGAGTGTTTGTTTGCCGCTGCAACTCACACTTCTCCAAAAATCTAAAAGAGCTGCGTCTTTTTCAAGATGCCTTCCTGTGGCTCGTACGTACCGAGCCCAACTCAGCGGGTGAAGATCACGCGGCTCTCGCGCTCACTGACGGCGGATGCCCTCATTGTGAGCTGTTGCCTATGGTGACTCTGAGGACTCGCCTGGCATCCTTCTAAGAGCCTGCACTTCTGCCCGCTGTGGTGCCACGCCGAGCGCGCCCCCGACCTCTCTACAGCTCTGTGGACCTCCCCCCGCTACCCGCGAGCCCTCTGGGAGACGAGCCGGCATTGAAACTGAGCTGATGCGTCTGCTCTCTCAAGCCGTGGATTACCTCGACTGGGAGGCGCCCGCACAACCAACGCGCAACAGGCTGGACGGACGCTTTCTCGGTCACAGTCGAGACCCGCGCCCTTCCTACCTGAACGGTCGCGCTTACACTCTCTCACCATGGCTGAGAGACATTTATGGCTGACGCTATCCGAGATGACGGAAGCTGAGCGCTCCGTGTTCCTCGACGCGCCCCCACCCGACGGGCCCGAGACCAAAGACCGCGCTCTCGCTCTGCTGGACGCCGCCCCCCTCAGCGCGGGCCACGGCCGAGGATTGAGATCAAGCCCGAGGTCTTAAAGCCTTCCTAGCCTCTCTAGGAAAGCGACGGTGTTCAAATACCGCTGCGGCCGGAATTTCACCAAAACTTCTCGCTCGTTCAGTTCCAAGCAATGTGACTGTTCCAATGTATTTCGCAGTGAGCAAGCTGGTTCCACAGCCCGCTTGCCTGCGCACAAAGGCTGTTTTTTTCGGCTACCCAGATAAATCCAATAAAGAGTGCATTTTCTGGTGTTCCGGCCACGGCCGATGGTGTTATGAGTGTTGTAAGAATGCCCACGTCCCAGTGCCCATTCCCACACCCAGACACAGCCCGCCACGTTGCAGGGCTAGCACAAATAAAATCGACTCATGTCAATTGTGCAGAAAATGTAGTGAACGCACCCATATCACAGTGCCCGCTTACACTACACAATGTGTGTCCCTTGGTTTCTGTAAAAACGAAACTTACACACATTCAGTCGGCGCGAGCCGACAGTGTTCTCAGTGCAGTAAATGTGCCTGATGTCCCGCGCCCGCAGTCCTGCGCCCACATTCTCTCACAGCCCACTCGCTTGGTGGGGCGAAGTATCTCATCTACTTCGAGCCGAGATAGCGAAACTACTGAGCAAAGGGGCTATAGAACCTTTATCTCAGGCTCAGAGCGAAGGGGGCCTATACAGCAGATATTTTCTGGTACCGAAAAAAGATGGGGGTTCTCAGACCCATTCTAGATCTGCGACAGCTGAACAGAGCACTTGTTAAGGGCCAGTTCAGAATGCTTACAACCAGAAAAATCCTTGCGCAAGTGCGCCAAGGGGACTGGTTTATGTCAATAGATCTGAAAGACGCCTATTTCCAAATACAAATAGCGTCCCAGCACAGGCGATTCTTGAGATTCGCCTTCGAGGGCCAGGCATATCAATACACAGTCCTGCCGTTCGGCCTGTCCCTAGCACCCCATACATTCACGAAGTGCATGGACGCGGCTCTCGCACCCCTGAGACTTCGGGCATGCGAGTTTTGAACTACTTGGACGATTGGCTGATTCTAGCTCGATCACAGTCAGAGCTCATAGAACACAGGGCACCTCGAGAATCAGTCAATGGGGCTTACAGTCAATTGGGCGAAAAGCTCGCTGTCTCCCAGTCAGAAAATTTCTTCTCTGGGAACAGTTGGACTCGCTATCCATTATGGCACGCCTGTCACCGGAGCGCTGCGTATTATATTCTATAATTAAAGAATATAAATAAAAGACTAAATATTCAGCACATCGCGAAATCCTTCCGCCATGGCTGTATAGTCTCGGTCAAAAGGTTTCAGAAAATGCTGGGCCTAATGGCCTCAGCAGCCTCTGTACTCCAGCTGGGCCTGCTTCGCATGCGCCCACTCCAGATGTGGCTGAAAGCGCGAGTTCCGCCCCGGGCATGGACCGCGGGTCTGTTTCGCCTCAGGGTCGACCTAAAGTGCGTTTCAGCTCAGGAACCTTGGAAAGTAACCGACTGGTATCAGTCAGGTGTGAGTCTGGGGACCGCCTCGAGTGTAAAGGTGGTAGACCGCTAGCTGGCCTGTGGTCAGAACGGGAAAAGCTCCTACGCATTAACTGCTTGGAGATGATAGCAGTCGACAAAGCGCTACGGCGCTTCTGTCCCCAGATAAAAGGCCACCACGTCTTGGTCCGGTCGGACAACATGTCAGTGGTGGCATACATAAATCACCAGGGCGGTATCAGGTCCAGAAACCTTCACAGGCTGATGGAATGTCTCCTGATCTGGGCTCAGCACAACCTGCTCTCGCTGAAAGCAGCGCATCTGCCTGGTCACCTGAATGTGGGACCAGACAGACTGTCCAGAAACAACGTCCCAGCAGGGGAATGGTCGCTGCACCCGCAGACGGTCCAACTGCTGTGGGAAACGTTCGGCAGAGCGCAGGTGGACCTGTACGCTTCCCACAAAAACGCTCATTGTCCGAAATTTTTCTCGAAAAGCAAAGACGCATTGGCCCACGTCTGGCCCCGCTGTCACCTATATGCTTATCCCCCTGTCTTGCTCCTGCCTCAAGTGTTGGAACGAATCAGGAAGAATAGATGCCCAGTGCTTCTTGTGGCTCCGCTCTGGACAAACCAGACTTGGTTCCCAGTCCTGATGCAGCTGACCAGCACTGCCCCATGGCCTGTGCCGCTGAGGAGAGACCTCCTCTCTCAGGCAGAGGGCTCGATTTGGCATCCTCGCCCGGATCTGTGGTCCCTGCACGCATGGGCCATCAACGGGTACCCGCTAACCTCCCGGAGGGAGTGTCTAACACAATCACGCAGGCTAGAGCTCCATCTACTAGACGGCTCTACTCCTCGAAATGGTCTGTGTTCTCTGCTTGGTGTCAAGCACAGGGCTTTTCACCCATAGACGCCGGGGTTACGGAAGTGCTTTCCTTCCTTCAAGAGCTGCTGGATAAGGGCAGAACCCCATCTATGCTCAAAGTATATGTGCATAGCAATCCCATAGCAACGTTTGCAAAACCGGTGTTTGGCCAGTCACTGGGAAAGAACGACTTAGTCGTACGTTTCCTCAGGGGAGCTCGGAGGCTAAACCCTCCCAGGCCCCCTTCAGTCCCGATGTGGGACCTTTCCACGGTCTTGGAAGCCAGGAAAGGTGCCCCATTCGAGCCGATCTATTTGTCAGACATGAAACACCTGTCTTTCAAAACGGTGTTTCTCATGGCTCTCGCTTCAGTGAAGCGCGTAGGGGACTTACAAGCGCTTTCGGTAAGCGCGTCGTGTATGGAGTTTTGGCCTAATGACTCAAAGGTCATTACATGCCGAAATAGGGCCCAGGTGATTTCCCTGTCTGCCTTTCCGGTTCTCAATGAGGAGAAGGATGTGAGTCTCCTTTGCCCTGTCAGGGCACTAAGAGCTTATGTGTCCCGCTCATCTGGTTTTAAACAGACTGAGCAGCTTTTCGTTTTGTTTGGCGGACGTTCTAAGGGACTTGCCGCATCAAAACAGAGCCTATCCAGATGGATAGTCGATGCCATAGCGCTGGCTTACACCTCTAAGGGCCTGCAGTGCCCCTTGGGTGTCAGAGTGCACTGACCGATACAGCAGCTCCACGAGTGTTGACACACGTATGGCCATCCAGTTAGGCTGAAAGTTTTCACCCTGGCTGCATGGTATAATATTTAAATGATTAGCTCCTCTGGATGCTAATTTATAAGGAATGATGCTTCTAGCCCCTCTACTTTCACTCTCTGTGAGTCTATGGTGGTTATGCACTATATGCGCCCCGGGCTTCTGCCCTTTGGTGTTGGATCCCTGTAAGCACAGCGTGTTACACTGTGTTCCCCATAGCGTAAGATATTACGCAGTACGAGAGATACTCTCATAAGAGAACGTACTTGGTTACTAACGTAACCTCGGTTCTCTCTAGAGAGGGAACGAGTACTGCGTATCTTGCAGTGCTTGAAATACGCTCTGGTTCGCTTCGGCGATGAAAACCAGTTTGTATCAGCCTATCGATCTGATTTATAGGGCGAGACCACGCCCTTTCTGGCGGGACGTGACGAAGTGGGCGTGAAGTGCCCCCATTGGTCATGACGTCACGCAGAGCCACTCTCGATAGGCTGCTGCTTTTGCCGCAGGGCAGCCAATAGGCGCGCGAGCCGTCTCGCCTATGTCTGCTTGCTGCTGCAAAGCGTTTTACATTGATTAAGGAAGGGTGGTGGGGTTGCTATTTATGTCAAATCTAAATTTAATGTGAAGTTAGTCCATTGAGAATCAATCAGTAAGCAGCTGGAATTTTTGGCAGTGAAGGTGGAGTTGGCCAAGGGCCTTTATATTACTGTTGTTGGGTGTTATAAGCCTCCTTCTGCCTTGAGTACTGCATTGCAGACTCTTATTCAACTCTTATCCAGATTGGACTACTCTGAAATTATTTTAGCAGGTGATCTAAACTGGGACTGGCTGAAACCTTGTTCAGATGAATTTAAGTCATTTTGTGATTCTGTCAATTTTACACAGTTAATCAATTCTTCCACTCATTTAAATCTTAAGTGTCATAAGAAATCCACCTTAATTGACTTAATTTGTGTGGGACATTAGTCAAAATTTTCTGCTGTTGGTGTTTTTTGCAATGACCTAAGTGACCACTGCGTTTTTGCTAAGGAATACTAAGATGCCTAAATGTAAACCTCGTGTAATATGTAAAAAAAATTAATGAACAGGGCTTTTGCCATGATTTGTTTAATTGTGATTGGAGTAGAATAGAGCTGAATCCCGACGTGGAGTCAGCCTGGATCTTTTTCCGGGATAGTTTTTTCAAGTAATAAATAGACACGCCCCTCTAAAGAGATTCAGAGTTAAAGGGATAGTTCACCCAAAAATAAAAATTATTTCATCATTTACTCACCCTCAATTTGCTCCAAACCTCTATGTGTTTATTTGTTCTGCTAAACACAAAGGAAGATATTTGGAAGAAAACAGATCTCAATCCCCATTGACTTCCATAGTAGGAAAAGGTAGTCAATGGGGATTGAGATCTGTTTTCTTCCAAATATCTTCCTTTGTGTTCAGCAGAACAAATAAACACATAGAGGTTTGGAACAACTTGAGGGTAAGTAAACGATGATAGAATTTTCATTTTTGGGTGAACTATCCCTTTAAGGGGCGGGATAATCCCTGGTTTTCCTCTGAGCTTGGTGAGCTTCTTCATGACCGCAATTTAGCGTGGGCTAAAGCAAGAAAAACGGGCTCTTCGTCAGATTGGCTTGTTTTTAGGCAGCTAAGAAATAAATGTTCTTCTTTTATTAAAAAAAGAAAAATTTGATTTTTATCTGTCAGCCACTACTAACTGTCATAGATCGCTCTTCAACGCCCCTTCCTAGTCATCAAAGATCTCAGTCTCCCGAGTACTGAACTACATTTCCCATCATACATCTCCCTGGACTGATTACACCATACACCTGCACTGTGCTGATTACACACACACCTGCATCTCATTCACACACACTTATAAACCCCTTCCACTCACTACACCAGTGCGAAGTCTTGTATCAGCTACTGCCTACACTTCTGAGCATTCTACATTCTATTGTTTATCCTGGTTTCCTGATCCTAGCCTGCTCTCCTGGTCTACCGAGTATTGTCTGCTGCCTGCCCCGACCCCAGCCTGGTATCGTCTCTGAGTTTGGATTTGCCCTTCATTACAGCTGATCACTGTTTGCTCTCTGTCTGCTGTATTTCAATAAAGTTACTGCAAATGGATCCGCTCGACTCTGCCTCTTCGTTACAGAAGACTTCGCCACCTCAGGATCCAGCAGCCCTGCAACAACTAACCTCTGAAGTCTCCAATCAAGCCTCAGTACTGGTTGTACACCAACAACAGCTTGAGAAGCTCACTTCACTCACAGAGGAGTTGGTGAGGTCCATGCGGTCTCTCTCAACACAAGCCGCCGCACCCGTTCAATCCTTTGCATCACCAGTTCAGCCACCTCCCAGCGTAAATACACTGCCTAATAATCCTCGTCTGTCCCTTCCTGAGAAATACGATGGTTCAGCTGCTACGTGTAAAGGATTTTTACTCCAATGCACTCTATACATTAACCAACAACCCAACCAGTTCTCCAACGATGACGGTCGAGTGTCTTTTATCTGTTCACTGTTAACGGGAAGAGCACTAGAGTGGGCCACCGCGCTCTGGTCAGGAGGTAACCTCACTTTCCCTTCCTATAACGATTTCCTCACCCAGTTCAGAGAGGTTTTTGAGCACCCGGCCAGCGGAAAGGAGCCGGGCGAGCTGCTTCTGGCGCTAGGCCAGGGAGGATCTTCCGCGGCTGATTACACCCTATCATTTCGCACTCTCGCTGCACAGACAGGCTGGGGTGACGATCCACTGAAATTATTGTACCGTAAGGGTCTAAACTCTGATCTGCAGGGGGAACTGGCATGCCGGGATGAGGGCAGAACTCTCAGTCAACTGATGGAGTTAACTATTCGTCAGTTAACTATTCGACTTGATGCGAGCTAGACGAACACCCCTTAGGCACCGAGTCGCCGAATTCCCCGCCGCGAGTCCGGAATCTGAACCCATGCAGATTGGTTTCACTCGTATCACTCCCGAGGAGAGAGAGAGAAGAATGCGTAACCATCTATGTCTATACTGCGCCCAACCCGGCCACAGGAGGGCGACCTGTCCCATCAGACCCACTTCCCGAGACTCTGCTACGGTGAGTTACAGTCCTCATGTCTCTAAATCTCTTGTATTGAACGTCTCCCTCCACTTTGACGAAAAGGTCATTAAAACACGTGCTTTGATTGATTCAGGAGCTGCAGGGAATTTTATTGACTTGTGTTTTGCTAAATCTAACAACCTCTCTCTCATTCCATGTGGCTCTCGGGTGGCAGTGGCAGCGTTAGACGGACGTCCCCTAGGCTCTGGCAAAGTTCAGTTCACCACTCAAGAGATCACGTTAATCACGGACACTCAGCACACTGAAATCATTCAGTTCTTCACCATTGACTCACCTCACCATCCCCTCATACTGGGTCTTCCCTGGTTAGAACAACACAACCCTTCCATCTCGTGGTCCGACAAACAGATTATTCAGTGGTCTGATACCTGTCTGAGGAAATGCTTATACACTCCCACCAGTAACACTCTGCTAAACCCCTGTTCTGAAAATCCTGATCTCCAAGGGGTACCCGTTGCATATCATGATCTCTCCCTGGCTTTCAGCGAGAACAAAGCTTCTCAACTTCCTCCACACAGATCCAGTGACTGTGCCATCGATTTAATCCCCGGTGCCACCCTCCCGCGGGGTAGAGTATATCCATTATCTCAACCAGAGACCGATGCTATGAAAGCTTACATTGATGAGCAACTCGCCAAGGGCTTTATCACCACCTCCACTTCTCCTGCTTCAGCCGGTTTCTTTTTCGTAAAAAAGAAGGACGGCGGACTTCGACCCTGCATTGATTATCGCAGACTCAACGAGATCACGGTCAAGTTTCGCTATCCTTTACCCCTGGTCCCGGCCGCCCTGGAACAACTCCGCACCGCCAGATATTTCACTAAGCTGGATCTACGCAATGCTTACAACCTGGTCCGTATTAGAAGAGGTGATGAGTGGAAGACCGCCTTTTCAACAACAACAGGGCACTATGAATATCGGGTCATGCCGTTCTGGCTCTCCAACAGTCCGTCAGTGTTCCAAGCCTTTGTAAACGAGATTTTCCGTGACATGCTCAACCAGAGGGTAATAGTATACATCGACGACATCCTGATCTTCTCTGACACACTTGAGTCTCATGTGCGGGATGTGCGAGCGGTACTACAACGCCTCATCAAGAACAACCTGTATGCCAAAGTGCAGAAATGCGAGTTTCATCAAACTCAGATCTCCTTTCTGGGATACATAATCAGTGCAGAGGGAGTTACCATGGATGACAGCAAGGTTCGATCCGTTGTTAACTGGCCACAACCCAACACCGTTAAGGAGTTGCAACGTTTCCTGGGCTTTGCTAATTTTTACAGACGGTTCATCCGAAACTTTAGCATCACCGCAGCTCCACTCACATCCCTTCTACGGGGAGGGGGACATCAATTAAGGTGGTCGCCCGAGAGTTCATCTGCCTTCAACCAATTAAAGCAGAGATTCACCACCGCTCCCATCCTCCACCATCCTGATCCCGAGCGTGAATTCTTTGTAGAAGTGGACGCTTCCAGCACGGGCATCGGTGCTATTCTGTCTCAGCGGCATGGAGACCCAGCAAAAATGTTTCCCTGTGCTTACTACTCCCGCAAACTCTCTTCGGCTGAGCGAAATTACGACGTGGGCGACAGGGAGCTCTTAGCTATGAAGGCAGCACTAGAGGAATGGCGACATTGGCTGGAGGGAGCTCGTCAGCCTTTCACTGTTCTAACGGATCATCGTAATCTAGAGTACATCAGGTCCGCCAAACGCTTAAATCCCAGACAGGCCAGATGGTCTCTTTTCTTCTCCAGATTCGACTTCAAGATAACCTACCGTCCTGGCTCCAAGAATGGTAAAGCGGACGCCCTGTCCCGCCAGTTTGACAGCTCCACTGTTCCACCAACATCCGAACCCATCCTACCCTCGTCTCTCATAGTTGCTCCTGTCCAGTGGGACATAATGACCGAGATCTCTTCGGCTCTGAGGGAGAATCCGCCGCCTTCCGAGTGTCCACCCAACCTCACCTTTGTGCCTCAATGCCTCCGCACCCGACTCCTACAATGGGTACATAACACTCCCAGTGCAGGACATCCCGGGATTTCTGCGACCACACATCTGGTTTCCAGCCGCTTCTGGTGGTCTTCGCTCCAAGCTGACGTGATCTCCTTCGTCCGGCAGTGTACCACATGTAATATGGTCAAGTCCTCCCATCTCAAGCCAGCTGGTCTGCTACAACCCCTACCCATACCACAGCGGCCATGGTCCCATATCGCGGTCGACTTTGTTACTGATCTACCTCCCAGTCAAATTTACACTACCATCCTTTCAGTGGTTGACCGTTTTTCTAAGGCCTGCAGATTTATTCCCTTAGTCGGGTTACCCACAGCGTTACAGACGGCGGAGGCCCTTTTACAACATGTCTTTCGCTTGTACGGTTTACCGGAGGACATCATCTCTGACAGAGGTCCCCAATTCACCTCCCGGGTCTGGCGGTCATTATGTGAGAAACTCAACATCAACGTCAGCTTGACTTCTGGCTATCATCCACAGGCTAATGGACAGGTGGAGAGGTTGAATCAGGAGCTCACGCGCTTTCTACGCACTTACTGCCACCAAAACCAGCAAGATTGGAGTCGCTTCCTCGTATGGGCTGAGTACGCTCAGAATTCCCTGCGCAAACCCTCGACTGGTCTTACGCCTTTCCAGTGTGTGTTAGGTTTCCAGCCTCCACTATTTCCTTGGTCGGGTGAGCCCACTGACCTTCCCACTGTCGACGCCTGGTTACAGAGGAGCGAGGAGACTTGGAACAATGCTCATGTCCACCTACAACGTGCCAGGCGCAGAGTCAGAGAACAGGCAGATCGTCATAGGAGAGGGGGTCCCAGGTATGCGCCTGGACAGTGGGTTTGGCTTTCCACAAAGGATCTACGCCTCCGGCTCCCCAGTAAAAAGTTAAGCCCCAGGTTCGTGGGTCCCTTCAGGATCCTCAGACAGATCACTCCGGTGTCATTTCGATTAGCCTTACCACCCTCTTACCGCATCTCCCCCACCTTTCACATGTCTTTGCTTAAACCTGCAGCTGCGCCGAGGAGAGAGGGTAACCAGGAGGAGACCACAGCAGAGAACTCTCCTCCCATCATCATCGAGGACGAGGGGGTCTACCAGGTGAAGGAGATACTCGATTCCAGACGCAGAGGCAGGGTGTTGCAGTATCTCATTGACTGGGAGGGATTTGGTCCAGAGGAGAGATCCTGGGTAACTTCTCAAGACATTCTGGATCCAGCTCTCACCACCACCTTCCACCAGAACCACCCAGAGAGACCTGCTCCTAGACCCCGTGGGAGACCTCGTCGGCGCACCGGTCCTCGCTTCGGGAGCCGCTCGCAGGTGGGGGGCTCTGTCATAGATCGCTCTTCAACGCCCCTTCCTAGTTGTAGGGTTTCCGGCCCATAAGCTCTTTATCAATTTTAAGTTTGGGGATAGATATTCAATAACTATTAATCTATGATCAACAAATTATTAAATACAGTTTGAACCGGGTCCTTACGTTAATAAATTACCCACAAAGGGGTGTACAGCGTACCCGTCTGTTCAGGGTAAGTATATAACAATTAAACACAACGAATTATGGTTAATTATTAATATACATCCTACACAGAGGAATGGCTGATCTTCAACAATACCAAAGCATTTGACCCCTCCTCGCTCATTCACACGTCCGCCGTGTAGTCAGGCAAAAGGGTACAAATGACTTATGGTCTATTTTAGCTTAAATTAACTGACAATGTTTTGTGCACTTAAACGATTATCAGATTGTAGCTAGGATCTTTTATATTAAAGAGGCTTTGTTATACGAGCAACAACCACAGAGTCAATAAAGCATAAAATGAGGTTTAATGAATGAACTACATGTAACAGGATATAGATTAAACAAAATGAAATAAAACAATAAGAAAAGAAAACACAAGGAAAATACAATTGCTAGCACAGTTTAGAGTAAACCCTTTAGAGACAGCCACAGGAGATATACTTTACAACGTCTAAATTTTGTATTGAACAAATTTTTGCATTCAGACCTGTACGTTTGGTGTACGGAAGCAGCGTGTGGTGTCCCGGAGATGGAGGTGGGGTTTCTTTGGGTCCCAGCGTGGTTGGTTCGCGGGAGATTCAAACGTTCTGGCTTAGTTCTGTATGCGTGAAGAGAGTCTTTTCACCGGAGTGCTGGAAGACTTACGAAACGCACGTGGAGGTCTCAGTCGGGAGACGAGAACACTAAGAACAGACTAGCTATGCGCAAAATGAAACGAAGTTAAAGTAAAAACAGGAACATTAAAATAAAATACGAAGATTACAAAGAATACACAGGAACAGGATACACACGGACAGAGAGAGAGATTGTCTCTGTGTTGGAGAATTTAAAGATGAGCTGGGCACGCCTGGGTAAGGCGCGCCGGCCAATGATAGCATCCCATATCGAGGAGCGCGTACGCCCCCTGATTGGGGTGGAGATCAGCGGTAATATGAATTTATGACCAAGTAGAAAATTAAGCTTACTTTGGTAATAGCATATGCATGTAGTTATACATTTCACGATATGGATATACAGCTTAATAGATGGATCAGATTTGTAGGATTACAACGATATCAAACATTTCACATCACAGATGTACTATTACAGAGTTACATCTGGAGGCACACATTCAGGCACTCATAAGGATCGTACATTCCTGAAAACATTCGTAATACAAGTTTGCACACTCACAGTTCTTTTACATGTATTTAAAACAGCAAATATATTTTAGTAACGATTTACAGATAGGAAATCAGAGTTCATATGTATGTGCGTGTGTGCGGGGACGTGGGTGTGAACGCGTGTTGCGCTCGGCGGGAAACAGACAAAGGAGCATCTGTTTTTGCGCTTCTCCCCCCTGATTTCCGCTGGGAGGGAGAAGATGGCCTGGGTGTTGTCTCAAGAGAAAGAAACCGCTGTTTGGGGAACACTTAAGACAATTTGTCAGCTTTGATGACACCTTTAGGGTGTACTCTCTAGACTTGAAGACGCCAGTTCGGGAGATAGAGGTTCCGAGGGCTGACCACATGGCCTTTTAGGAATGTCTGTTAAAGTTAGGTCCCTTTGTTCTGGATTTAAATTGGTTGCGAGTTCGTGACTCAATAAAAGAGAATTAATGAAAGCTCCCGAGTCTCTACATAGTCATCAAAGATCTCAGTCTCCCGAGTACTGAACTACATTTCCCATCATACATCTCCCTGGACTGATTACACCATACACCTGCACTGTGCTGATTACACACACACCTGCATCTCATTCACACACACTTATAAACCCCTTCCACTCACTACACCAGTGCGAAGTCTTGTATCAGCTACTGCCTACACTTCTGAGCATTCTACGTTCTATTGTTTATCCTGGTTTCCTGATCCTAGCCTGCTCTCCTGGTCTACCGAGTATTGTCTGCTGCCTGCCCCGACCCCAGCCTGGTATCGTCTCTGAGTTTGGATTTGCCCTTCATTACAGCTGATCACTGTTTGCTCTCTGTCTGCTGTATTTCAATAAAGTTACTGCAAATGGATCCGCTCGACTCTGCCTCTTCGTTACACTAACACCTTAAATGATCCCAGAAAATTCTGGAAGGCTATAAAATTACTTTCTCCAAACAAAGATAGTATTAATGTTCCTTCTTCTATTACGAAAGAGTCTGTAGTAGTACATGACAAGCTGGAGATATTGAACCATTTTAATGAGCATTTTATTCAGTCTGGTTCTTTGTTTGACACTGCTTGTCCTTATACTGTGACACTTTGTAGAGATGTACCAGTCTCTACAAGTGTCTTCAATCTCACTCCATTCTTAGTGGCTGATGTTCTATAAGCCCTAAAAGGACTGGTTCCTGAAAAACGTACTCGGTTACTACTCGGTTTTAATCTGTCAGCACGAAACACGTTATAACCACCCATTCCAATGTCCATATCAGTGATTGATTTTGTCAGCCAGGTCTCAGATAGCACAACAATATCTGCATCCGTTAAATTCACCCAAATTCTAAGCAGATCCATTTTGGGTAACAAACTGCGAACATTAAGGTGAATTACACTCAAACCAGACATGGATTTCACATCAGATGGCAATGGAATACACTGCAACTACATTTGGCTGCACATTGCCAGATAAACGCAGCAATAAAAATATTAACCATCTCTGTTTACCATCAGTATATGAAAAATCTGTAGAGTTTTTTAAAATGAGAGTCCCATAATGTCTGTCATCAAATGCAAAATGATGGATCTCCCTTCTCCACATTTGCGTCATTTACCCAGCAGTTCCACAGCATCTTCGAGCACCCCGCCGAGCAGGGTGATGCCGATGAATGCCTTCTCAGTCACACTCAAGGGAGAAGAACCACTGCCGATTAGGGCTGGGAATCGCTGGGTACTTCACGATACGATACGATACGATACGATACGCGATACACTGTTCACGATACAGATAATATCACGATATGGTGATACTGCGATAATCAAAATATTATCAGTAATAACTCACAATATATCATGTTTTAAGAATATATATTTTTTTTAATTAGGAAAATGAATCTCCATTTATTTTTTTGGATGAAACACAATAACAAAAACAGCTTCTTGTGTCTTATCAGTTGCAACAAAACAGTCACAGACACTATTTTAGTGTAACATTGCTGCAATCAGTAGTAATACTGTCTTTGACAAACGGTGACACCATTTGGGTACAAAATAGCTGTAAGGCTGAGGACAGATTCAGTGTTAACAATACTTAATGATTTTCCTTCATAAACATGAACAGTGACACTATTAATAAGTGCAAGAAACATAAATCTTTGGGCTACTGCTTTCAAATAAAAATAAATATATCAGGGATAAAGTACATCTAAAATTTACCCAACTTAAAGTGCATCCAAAAATAAAAAAATTTCAGAACATAATAGAAAACAGCTTCATGTGATGTGTTTTATATGTTCATATTTTTCTTGAGAAAGAGGAGTTGGTCAGCATGTTCAGGAGTGAGTGAACTTCTTTGGGCACTGATGATATCTCCTGGGCCCGGTTTTTCAAAAGTAATCCACTAGGATTTTGGATAACGGATTGGATCAAATCTTGAAAATAGGTTTTTCAAAAGAAAAAACGGATAATATAATCGGATTAGATCACGTAATCCAATCTTGGTTTTGATCCGGATCAAACCTTTAGTTTGGGTTTTTCAGAACTTTTTTGTAGGATTTGGATCCCTTTGACCCAAAAAATCTGGATTAAACTGATCCCATCAGAAGGGTCGATTCAGCGTGGATTTCATGCCCAAAATGTGATGAAAACTTTAAAAATGTATCAAATAATAATATATTTGGATCATGCAGTATCTTACAAGATATCCTATTTATTTATAAGGTTTTAATTTTATTTGTTCATCCATCAGGCTACAGTGATTAGGTAGGCTTTAACGTATTCAGACTTTCAGTATAGGCCTACAGCAAAGTAGAAAGAGTTTGGCCTCATAAAATAATCCCCCAAACAGCTGTCAAAATTGACCAAAAACAATACATTTTATTCTGTCACTAATAAGCCCCTTTCACACAGAGATTCCGGAAAATACACGGATAATGTGATCCGGCATTTGTCCCGGGATTGTTGATTTCGGTTCATTCACACTGCCAGTGATTTTCCGGGATCTGTGAGTGCGTTCACACACATCCCGTTAATGTCCCGGAAAGCCACGTGACGTCAGGACGCGCGTACCGTTCCACAAAGCTGGCGATTCGATCTCAGCTTCAGCGCAGATAGTGAGGAGCTCCTGTCTCTGCTTCATTCCAGTTTGCAGACATTTTTTCGTTCTTTTTTTGTTGATGACGAACACAAACTTTCTTCTAAGAGCAAAAGAGTCTCGCTATGGCACATGCGTCATCACTATGACACACCCCTTACGGCATTGGTCCTGGCTTTTGTTCACACAGGGCGCGTTCTGGGACTGATCCCGGCAATGTTACTAGGTCCTCAACCCGGCATCAATGCCGGTGTCAATCCCGGGTCGTGTTTGCGTTCACACAGAAGGCGTTCAGGCAATTGTTGCCGGGATCATCGCGCTGTGTGAAAGGGGTTATTGATATATATATTCATCACAATCGAAAATATTTTTGTTTTTAGAATTTATTAGTGATGCATGCAATGATTACAGAATAACCAAAAAAATGCAAAGAATGGCAATCACTGATTTTTGAAATCCAAAACAAATCAGAAATAGTGCCTAACTATTGCGTCCCTTGTTGCACGTCCTGTTTGCTCGTTCTGGCAGAATGCAGGAGGTTGGTTAGGGTCTCCAAGGGGCTCAGGTGCATCATTGTCAGCACAGAGAGGGACATTACGCTTAGTAGCGATGTTGTGCAGGACAATACAGGCAAGGGTTATGTTGCATGCTTTCTGTGGTTCCGCTCTCAGGTAGTTAAGGCATGCAAAGCGCCCCTTAAGAACTCCATTTAAACGCTCAATTGCACATCTTGCTCTGCAATGAGCAGTGTTGAAGCGTGCCTGCGCCAGTGTATTTGCTGTTAGAAAAGGAATCATCAGCCATGGTAGGAGTGGGTAGGCACTATCTCCCAATATTATGCCATCTGGTCGGTTGGTTTGGAGGTCTCTATATAGAGCGCTCTCCCTCAGGATGCGTGCATCATGGACAGACCCAAGCCACTTGACAACGCAGTTGGTGATGATGAGGTCAGCATCACACACAAGTTGGACATTGATGCTGTGCCTCCCCTTTCTGTTTATAAACTCCCATTCATTCTCACGAGGTGCTTGTATACTCCTTTGGGTTCTGTGTTGAAGTTTTGGCCTGAGAAGGTTGACATGGTACTCTATATCAGCCTTCCCAAAGTGAAACCGGACATACAGCTCCTCAGTGGTGTATTGCTCCAGTGGCTTGGTACATTCAACATAAACCCTTTGACGGTATCCTCTCCTGGCAAAGTGGTGGTGGCGGTGGACAACACCTGCCATTTCACTGTCTCTCTGTGAATCCTCTGAGAAAGGCTGATTTATATGGCTATGTAGTTGGTCTTTTCAAACACACCTATTACAACTGATTAGTTTTGGCTTGTGTTCGATTGAGGCAATTGGACCCAAGGCCTATAATTGATGAACAATGTTCACTATAGTAAAGCAACGGAACCATGGACTCAAGAAGCTGTAACTTCACTGCTGCTGAAACCAATGCACTACTAGAGGGTGTTCGGTGCCATTATGGAACAATAGTGGGAAGTTTTTATTCTGCTAAGGACACCAACAAAAAGAAAAATGTTTGAATTTTAATCACAGAAAATGTGAATGCCATAGGGTCTGGCCAGAGGAGGACCACAGACCAAATCAAATTGCGGTGGAAGAATCTTAAGGCCAGGGCAACAGAGGACCATGCTGAAGCCAAAAACCCACAAACAGGCAACAAGCCATTTAAGAGGGGAGATAACACAGATGGGGTCCTCAACATCATTGGAGGTGAGAAGTCGTAAGCTCTCCATGGTATTCAAGGTGTTGTAGGGGATGGCGAGCCTTGAATTGAGGAGGAGGAGGAGAATCTGCCAGTTCCTCCTGAGGCTGTTTCAGAGAGCGTAATTATATTGAATCTCAGCTCTGTTCCTGAGGAAGAAGCTAGATCCTCATTGGTTGAGCCAGTGGTAGTGGCCACAGGATCTCAGAGGAAAAGCTTAAGAGCGCCCTTCATCCAACAAAGATGATGATTACAAGGCACTTCTGCAAAAAGAGACTGAAAGGGCAGAAGCACAGCTTCGTCTGGCAGAGGAACAACTGACTCTGACCAAACTGCAGCAAACCAAGGCCAGACTTGAGATCCGCCTCCTAAAGGCTACGCTCAGACAAGCTGGTCTCTCCACATCAGACGAGGAAGTCTGAAATTATTGTGGAGTATTTGACATTGTCTTTTTTTTTAAATTCAATACATCTATATTTTAAACTTGTTATAAATATCCTCAATGTACAGTGTTTGTGTTGTAGGTCTCAGATGAGCAGACTGCTGGAAGAGGATGGGGTGGGGTTTTTCTGTTTTTAGTTTTTTTTAAATGTGTGTGTTTTCATTTCAAATAAAAATTAAAGCTGCAAGCAGCGATGGGCGGGCCCTCGCACATGTAGCGCGTCGGGGAGTGATGCGGCCGCGTTGCATATTCTGGAGCTCTGCCAGTGCGGCTGTGAATTTGCTACGCTTTTCAGACACTGTATGAAGGTGTTATACGTCACTTCCTGTTGCCAGCAGGTGGCGCTATGACTGTGGGTGAATGTGGGCATGTACATGAGTTCAGGGCGGGACTCTTATCCTACATGTAAAGTTTGGTGCAGCTGTGAGCATGTACACTGACGTTACAACCACTTCCTGTGTCGTTGCGAAGACTTGATGTTTGACGCCACGCCACGGACACGCCGATTGAAGAAAGCTCACAGATAGCACAACTTTTCATCCTCAATGCCTTTAGAAGGCACAGCAGAAGTTTGAAGTCGATCTGATTAAATCCATAGGAGGAGTTCGTTAAAGGTCTTGATTGATGGCTCCCTTAATCTCGCGAACCCGAGGGGAATCTTCTTCAGTGCTGGTTGTGTCTCGCAGCAGTTGGGCATGAAGAGGAGCAACCACTGAAATGGTGGGATTCCTTTCCTCACCCATGATATTTGTTGCCACAAGCATTGGTCTAAGTGCTTCCACCATCTCTTCAGCGCTTGAGATGTCATTCTCTGTCAGAGCACAGTCAGTCACATTCTTTCTCACCTTAATAAAAAAAAGGAAAAAAAAGAAGAAAAAATACAATTTATTATTAAAATCATTATTGTTCTTTATTTCAAAGCAAATAAAGCATGACCTGTATGATGTAATCTAATGTTTTTATTAAGAGTTTATATATATATATATACACCTTTTTAGTATGTATAAAATATTTATTAATTTTTTATTATTGTATCAAGTAAGTTTATATATCATATGTATTAGTATTTATTTACAAACTTATTAATTCTATACGATAAATTATTCACATTTATTACACATACAGTATGATTACAACTTCTACATTGCAAACTTTTCTTACCTCTGTTGATAAGACAGAATACATGCATGTTTGATGCATAGTTGGTGACAACCACTGGCTTCTTAGCGTCAAGATTCCACTTCCCCACTGTGGTTTTCAGTACATAGGCAATGTGTATCAATGTGCGTTTCGTGCATTGCTCGGGTTTGCAGGACATATGACTTATTTTCCCAGTCTTCGTTTATAAAATGTACAGTGAACGTTATGTAGAACTCAGTGACTCTCGATGTCCACCCGTCACATGTGAGGCCCACTCTTTCTGCCGACTCGAGTGCCGACTCAACTTTAGCCCTGGTCTGGTCATAAAGTGCAGGAATAATTTTTTCAGCAAAATATTTCCAAGAGGGAATATGAAAGCGTGGCTCTAAGATTTTCATCAAAAAGCAGAACCCCTCATTCTCCACCTCGCTGTACGGACAGAGCCCTTTTCACATGTAAACAGCGATCCCATTTGTGATTGACTTTGCCCTCGCAAAACAAGGTGGTAGCTTTGCCTGGAAAAAGATGTTTATGCCGGGGTGTGTCGGCTTCGAGCACCAACCACAGCTTTCTCACAGAGCTCCGGGTGATGCCGCGTGAGGTGGCTGTGCAAGTTGATTGTGTTTCCAGTGTAGCGGACTTTTGCAAAGCAGTTCTTGCATATTGCGTAGTCCTTTTCTAGCTTTGCCCCGTCCGCACTGCTATAAAATCCAAAGGGAGACCACACTTTGGATTTAAATGTTGCTGGAGCGTCCTTTAACTTCTTGCTCTCACTTCTGCTTTCCTCGCTTGACCCAATTTTCAAGTGTGCGTGTGTACGTCTTCTTACGCCCACAAAAGCCAAACTCGCAACGCGCACCCCTATCTACTTCTGGAGAAGGGTCTCATCAAGGGATAATGAATTGAGCGTTTTATTTATAACGGCTTTTAAGATAGATACTTGGCAAGAGCGCATCGAGAATCGATTGCGGGAGTAAATATCGTGATATATCGCCATGTCGATATTTTGGCGCACCCCTACTGCCGATTATGCCCTCACATTTCGTACCCTCGCTGCACAGACCAATTGGGTTAAGGACACCTTAAAAACCCTGTTCAGAAAAGGGCTCACCAATGAACTACAGTCTGAGTTAGCTTGCCGCATTGAGGGGAGAATGCTGAACGAATACATCAACCTGGCCATTCAGATCGACAACCTGATTCGTTCTCGACGCACACCCTGAGTTTCTTATCGTGCTCGTCTCGACGACACTGCCGCACCAGAGCCCATGCAGCTGGGTTTCACTAACCTCACTCCTGAAGAACATGAGCGTCGCATGTACCTCTGTCTCTACTGCGGACAGTCTGGTCATCGTAGACTCTCCTGTTAAGTTCGCCCACCTTCCCGAGTCCAACCGGTGAGTGCCCAGCCCCAAGTCCAACCGGTGAGTGCCCAGCCCGGTTCCAACCATCGGTGGTCCGGTTTCATCCTACAGTACCTCTTCTTCTCTCCCTCCGAGGCAGAATAATTGAAACCTCAGCATTGCTAGACTCAGGAGCCGTGGGAAAATTTATGTCTCATGAGTTCACTGTAAATTCCGAACTAATCCCTGTGACTTTCCCCTGACAGTGGAGGCGCTAGATCAGTGGTTCTCAACCTTTTTTGTGCCAGCGCCCCCTATCCAATATCCAGGTCCCTGACCGCCCCCCACCCCACCCCAACTAATGCCATGTTATGAGCGAGTCAAGTGAGTGAGAGTTAACAGATGAAATAAGTACAAAATTGTAATTTATTAATACAATTAAACTCCACATAGGCCGTAAGGTGAATACGTTTTAAGTTTAATCCCGTTCCCATATATGGGGCACTAAATTGTTTTAATTATAATAAAAAGATCTATTGTTTCTGGGCGAGAAAATAAAAGTTCTTCATGTGTAATCCTGTAGTTTATTTTTTATTACTGTTTAAAGTCGGCAATAGTTCTTTCCTTGCGTAATCATATTTTGATCATCAGTGATGAGGCTTCGCAGAACAATCATCACGTGCTTCCCGCTAGACCAATAAGAAGGCCGCTTTTTTGGGACGACAGGTAAACATTAGTCCAATATGTCTGCGTCCTTGTTGTCAATATCGAGTAGTGAAGAAGAGGAAATTACGCCCAGACCTCCTTCAAAAGTCCGTAAAAAGTATTTTAAACAATGCTACATGCATCTTACGTCCATAAAGAAAGAAGAAACAAAGGATTTTACAAGCACACGGTGGGATACATTCAGAAACTCCGTCAAACGGTGGCTTGGTTTGCAAGGTGAGAATCAGAGAATAGCAGAAACATACAAACATTGTCTAGAAATCGAGTTTGACAATGTTCCCGAAGACGCTGGGTTTCACTCTACTTGCTACAGGCGTTTCGTTGACAAAAAGCGCTTGGATGCGGCCGAGAAACGCGCCACACAGCGTCCCGAAGCTCAAGATCAAGGCCAGTCTGTGGCATCGGGTTGTAACGTTAGTATTGCTTCAGTTGAATGTCCGACAAAGAAACTTCTCCAGGAAAAGTCCAGGACCGGCCTGCCAGTAGCTTCTGCTGGTCCTGTGCTTCCTGCCTTGTGCATAATTTGTAAGAAAACGGACAAGTACATTACTGTGGGAGGCAAACGCCAGAAGGACCATCTTTCACAGGCAGAAACGTTGTCAGCAGGTAGGTAAAAACAAAACACACACACACACGTTTGAACTTTTATTCCCTTAAGCTGGGTACCCGGCTAACTTGCAATTACAATTACATAATTTATGTAATGTTTATTTTAAAGTAACACTATGTAGTTTTTATATATAATATATTTCCAATGACTGTGGGTGATAACATAATATATTTCCAAGACCCTTGTGATGGTACATCGACTTAAAATAAGTTAAATGACACGTCTGCCATAGCCTTACGTGGTCTGTATATCGCTTTTACTGGCACTATGTAACTTCGGGTTTCGGGTAGGAACCCATGCACAAAAAAGAACTACAAAACTCGACTGCTTTACGTCAAGCGCTACAATAGTCATTATTTAGTTTTTCTTCGTTTCTGATGTCGCAATACATTGTCCTTTCATGAAATCATGTAACATACTTTACCTTGTCTGTGAAAATTGTTCATTCTAAAGCCGGTGCTGGATAAACAACGAGCGTGCGTGCGACGGTAGGCTAAATTATTTACGACAGCGGCAATGGACAATTCCGTTTCCAACCAGTAGGGCGACCGAAGAGGAAAATTTACTTGGTGTTACTTTAAAATCAGAGACATGTTTGCATTGTTTTGCATACAGCTACAGCCAGAACACTCAATATTGTTTAACTAATAAACAATAGTTTTTTAATTAGTTTTTATTTATTTATTTACAGGCCAGTTGCTGAAAGCTGCTGAGATGAAGGAAGACAGCATTCTTTTGCATATTCGTGACAAAGACTGTGTGTCTCTGGAGGTGCGATACCACAAGTCCTGTTATAGACAGTACACCATGTTCTTGACAAAGTCTAGTGCATCAGTTACTGGGACCTCAAAAGAACAGTGAGTCATTCATATTTTATATTATTAAATAATAATTTGCTCACATTTTAAAAGTAAAGCATTGACCATCTATATTGTCGATTTGTTTGTAAACACAGTCTTGACTGCACAACTATTGCACCTGTAATTCAAAATGCTGAATAATAATTTAAAATCTCAAATCACTTTGTCAGGTTTCGATTAGCTACTATTTATACTACATTTAAAATTGAAGCCATTGTGCAATAGTTATGGCACATAAAGTAATACATCTTTTCTGTTTTTAATGTGTTTTCTTTTCAGAAATGAGCCAACCTTCGATGCCAGCTACAAGATCTTCTGTGAGAGGATCATCCGCCATAGAATAATTGTACACTACAAGTGCCTTTTATGGCAAAGGCAAAAGAAAGGCATTTTCTGTTGCTTGTGAGAAAGAGGAATATCTGACTGCATTTACAAAGCTGGGTAGCAGTTTTAACCTAGACCAGTCTACCTTCAAGCACATATGTGTGCCACCTGTATGGCCAATCATCTGCCAAAAATGTGAACGATGCAAGATACAAAGCATTCTGGCAAAGCAGCTTTGCCAGAACTATCCATGCCCAAAAGGGCAAACTACCAGGCAGGCATAATGAGACATTCTCTGAAAGCTATAATGTGTGCCCCTTCACCCGTTGGCAATGGATGGCACCTCGAGGATGGTGAGTTAACAGTGACCTGGATGACAAGTTGAGACATATTTTCTACAAATGTGACACATTTCATGGTCTACATTCAATCTTGAGTATATAATCCATCAAAACCTGTCTTAAGTGTTTAGGTACATGTATGTCAGTTTGAGAAATATTTTGTGTTGCTAAAATGTATATAAATAAAGTTACAAACAGAATCAGAAGCATAAGATTTTTGTTTTTTCCAATTCACAATTATATACATTAATGGATTGTGACAAAAAAACTGCAGGGTATTTTGCGGAGAACTTTTAACACAAAGTCGATAATGGTATTGTCTATGCAAAAATTAATTTAAAAAGTAGTGCCCAGGTGTGGGAACAAAAATCATTTTCTAGCCACTTTTTCCTAGTTCACCTTATGGCCTATTGTTCATGCTAGAGGTCAGAGGAGAATGGGCCGACTGATTCAAGCTGATAGAAGAGCAACTTTGACTGAAATAACCACTTGTTACAACCGAGGTATGCAGCAAAGCATGATTGACTGCCATGTGATTGGTTGATTAGATAATTGCATTAATGAGAAATTGAACAGGTGTTCCTAATAATCCTTTAGGTGAGTATATATATATATATATATATATACACTCAACAACACTTATATAAATTATAATTATTATGTTATGGTTTTTTCACTATTGATGTTTTAGAGTTTCACCCCTTCATTGCTGAGCACCGATTTGTGGCCGATTTGTAGAGAATTTTTGTGTTTTAGTCGATTTCCCATTAATTTCCTATGGAGCACAAAAGGGAATATTTTTTTTTACGACCACTTATGCCGAGTTCAGACTGCACGATTTTCAAAATAATCCCAAATTGTCTGTGCACTGATTTGTAGCGAAAATGAAAAAAAATAAAATAAACAGTTTATGCAGGAAATGGTTGAGAAGACGAGGGGAGAAAGGACTGTGTTTTGCAAAGAGAGTTTGGGGTAAATAAATAATTTTGCAAATGTCCTGCTGTTGCTGCTGGTCATGCAAATGTTTGTGCTTTGTTTCTGTTTGATATAATTGTAAATATAGGCCTATCTATTAAAATACTGATATTCTGGTCTATAACTCCTCCCCGAACAGCCTGTCCTGTATCTTGCTCTCTCATTGGCTGTCGGTCATTGCCGATGTAGTTTTCAATCAGAACACATTCATACAGCAGGATTGTGAATCGCCGACAGGTCCAGATATTTAGCATGCCAAATATTTCACGGGCGTCTGCGACTCGTCTGCGATTTTCTGTCAGTTTTCCTCATTCACACTGCGTGATTGTCACTCGCGTGAACGAGCACCGATTTGCCTGTGATTTCGGGCATTTGTCGCAATTTCTCAAAACCTGTCGGCGAGCCAAAATCGGAGCTAAAATCGTGCAGTCTGAACTCGGCATTAGCCTGCTCAGATTATGACCTCAATTTATTTCCGATGAAGCTGTGATTTTAAAATATTCAAAACAGAAAATGTTTCGGTAAAGAGCTAGCCTGGTAATACCAGACTCTGCTACTTCACTTTGCTTCGTAGACAGAGTCTGGCATAGCATAATAGAGAAGTGTTTTCTCTCTCGCTAGGGGGCGATTTCTGAAGTTTAAAATCATTGGTTACCCGTAAGCCAATCAGATAAGTTTATTTATGACGTATGTTATGCGCTGACACAGCCGCATCGATCCACAGACATCATGCATCGAACTCAAATCTATTATCGAACTTCCACTGTAAACACTTGATGATGCGAGCGAAATACCGGAGTGAACATGGCTGTAAACGACTTTTTTGATCGGTGAGTGATGTAATAGAATGACTGCTGCACTTGACAGGGCGCAAACAAGCAGAGAGAGAGAGCGAGCCCCGGCCGCACTATCACGTCTTTAAACAAACAACACGAGCACTGTCTTGCTCTCTCTCCCTCGCAAATATTAATCAAAATCAATCGACTAGTAAAAGGTCGGAACACCTCAGTTTCACGTGGAGCATTTGGAGATTTTTAGAGATTAGAGACTCTAGGAACAACATCTCAATGAACAACATCTCAACACTAAATTATAAAGGCCTGTCTCATATAACGTTAGCCGCCTGTCTCAAATACAAGCCGGTGCAGTTCGACGATTTGGGCAAATGCCCGGGCTATTATTTGAAGTTTTACGGTATTTAAGACCTGGAAAAGAAAGGAGACACTGACCTGTCAAAAGGCTCCCCAGTTTCTCGTTGACGATCGGTAGTTGATAAATTAAACTTTTCCCAAAGGGAGTAGGGCCACAACATCACCTCCATTCAAAATGTTTAATACACACTCTTCTTGTTCAGGCTTCAGTTTGCTAATGCCGGGAATATTCTCCACAACAGAGCGAATTGCATCCGTGTCTCGTCCGCGGTCGTTTTCGATTTCTCTGACCTAACTCTTAAACTCGACGCTTAGCGACTACGTCACGGCTTTCAGCCCGCCTTCTGTTCGCTGATTGGCCCGGCTGTTTTCAGGCCGGTGGAAAACAGAAAGATAGGCTGCTATCTCAGACTGACTACAGGAGTGAAATGAAATTAGCGGAAGTAGGAAGTCTGACGTAGTCAGGCTAGTAAAGAGCACTAAACTCTTTAATTACACTCAGCATTTGGGTTCTGTCTGTTTACAGTGTGACGCTATCGATCTAAAGGATGCTTATTTCATTTTTAGATTGTCTAGAAGCCTTTTCCTCAGGTTTGCTTTTGGAAAAGCTTACCAAGGTTATATGTCATAGCCTTGGTGCCTTCGTATGTTCACAAAATTATCTTTGCTGGAATTGCTGGGCCACCTTGGCCCTCAGAAGACAAGCTGCTTTGGAGAAGATGCCACCCCTTGTACCCAAGACTGAAAAGGGGAGTGCTTGCAGCCACCTTTCCTTTAACTTTAACTCTAACTTGCCTTGCCATATCGGAGACTGAGTTTTCCCCTACAGAATAGTTTCGGTCTGTTTTTGTTTTGGCATTTAAATAAAGGCTCATTACGGCTGCATGAGGCTAATTTTGCATATTCATAGAACTGTGTATACTAAATGAGGTAAGGGTGTAAAAGTACATTCAAGCTTTGTTGGTATTTTTTTTTTTAAATATGTCATTTTTGTGATCAAAGACGAGTTTTAAGGGAAGAAATTATAGAAAAACATTTATCTCTGTGACTTCAAATTTACTGATGCACATGTGTGGCTATTCTCAACAACTACAAATTTCACTGTCACAGGCGTTCAATTGATTTGCACCAAAAATACCTTCATAGCTAGGCTTCAACAGGGAAATGCACTGTAACGCCCCGGCAATGTAATAGAAGGAAATCGAGTCAGCCCTGAACTATTCTGAACTAACTCGTCTTCAAGATGAACGTGTTATAACGCATTTTTAGTCAATAAAATGATCATTAATTCTTTAACATTATAGGGGAAGCTGAGCTTCCCTTGCAGTCTTAACGAAATCCCCACTGCACAACACATGTTACAATGTGCCCCTTTCTTTAAATAAAGAACAATGTATACAATGTATTAATGAAACCAATCCACATAATTGTACTAGACATGTGGCAAATTAATGTGGGGAAAAACAAGTAGCTACTCTGAACCCCAAGTGAATTAAAACAAACTGAGATAGTCAAGAAGTGTTAGGTTGCGCCCGATCTCCCCTACTTTCAGCCCACAGCCCGAAATCATTTAAGTTTGGTTTTTGACCCTGGTAAAAAGTTTGGGCACCGCTGATTTATACCTGCCTGTATAGTTAAATATTAGAAAGTTAGCATACAAAAAACTGTAACTTTGAAAGTTTTTTTGTTTTTTAATTTTATTGTAAAGAATTTGTTTTAAAACTTCTTATTTTTTTTTTCATTTCTTCTTTCAATTTAACTTCAAAGCACTTTCAATTTCACGCATCACACTTTCCCCTTGCTGCATTTTCCTAAATGTCATGTGATTTCCTGAAAACAGCAGCCTTCAGATCACATTTAGATTGGCTGAATTGTTTAGAGTTTTGCATCCTGGGTTTGTATTTAAGACCACAGCATAGTGTGCAGCCTTCTTTTACACAGTTGTATGATATTCATAAGATAGCTTTCATTTGCTGTTTGGAATCCTGATTAATTCCAGGTTTGTAAGATCTGACTTTATTACAGTTAGGAGAGGGTGCGGGAGCTTTGTAAGAGGCAGAAGTGAATCAATATTTCGTGAAAGTAAGTGCATCTTATTTTTTATGTGAAAGTAAGTGCATGAGGCCATTCTAACAGATTATTGTTATTATTTTTTATGTTACCCAGATATATAATTATACAACGTTCATGTTAGGTCATTAACTAACTAATGTTAATTTAGGCTACATAATGTATTAGTATTTGTTGAAATTAACATTCATCATCCTTAATAAATTATGTAATGTTAACTGATGTTCTACTGGGGTACTGCTGAGATATTGCTGCACATCATTTTAAGATATTTATTTGTATTTGTTTAAATTATCCTCTTGAGGGTTTAAACCCCCTCAATATATATAGTCCCGAATTTAACTGGAACTTAAAATAAAATAAAAATACCATAGAAAAAATAAACTAAAACAAAATATGGTAAAAATATTATATACAGTATCTCACAAAAGTGAGTACACCCCTCACATTTTAGTATATCTTCTCAAGGGACAATACTATAGAAATGAAACTTATATATATTTTATATATTTTATATATATATATATTTAGATATATTTTAGAGTAGTCAATGTGCTGCTTGTATAGCATTATATATTTACTGTCCTCGGAATATAACTCAGCTTCTGGGACGACGCTTCCACGTTACATATATATTGTGTAATATGTGCATTCGGTAATGCGTTCAATGTTTAAAGATAAATGGATTAATTTATTTTATCATCTAATTCTATTAAAAAATAAAGGGATTACAAACAAATAGTAGCAGAAATTAAAAGGGATGATGAAGTTTAGATTTTTCATAGAGTAATAATGCAAATTATTCTTTTTTAATTTAGAAAAGATTTAAGGCTACAGCCATTCAACCCAGGAAAAATGACAACCACCCCTACATTGTGGTGTGCAAATCCTACCTTCTTCGTGCCCACATGATTTGATCAAAATAATCTCAAATTGCTTAAGCAAAATAAAACAAAATCTTATAAATATTCAGATGAGTGAGAAAGACTGGGAGAAGTGTGTGTGGGTTGGTTTATGTGATTTATGAGGACACAAATTTGTATTATGACATGTGTATTACACTGGTATTACAACTTGTGGGTGGTTTATGAGGACGTTTCAAAAGTCCTCATAAATCAAATGGCTTAAAAAAACATAAAAAACAATGTTTTATTAAAAAATTAAAAATGCAGCATGTCTCCTGTGATGGGTAGGTTTAGGGATAGGGGCAGTATAGGGGGATAGAATATATAGTTTGTCCAGTATAAAAACCATTACACCTATGGAGAGTCCTCATAATGCTGTGTGTGTGTGTGTGTGCGCGCTATATAGACAAAAAAAGGTAATAAATATGCAGTGATTTCAAGTGCCTGGAAGTTTTAGATAGCATATTTTGTAACTTTGTCTCTTTAAAGGAGGGCAATTGACTTGAACATTGAACATTGAAAGAAGAAAAAAGAATCTGAAAAGCTGATCATTTTAGAAGACCTGCATGAGCAACATGGGTAAGAAATGAAATTTATAATACGATAACATACAATATCCTACACAACTATATTTTATTTTTATAATGTGATAACATATGATGCTAAAAATAGTTTTTTAATTGTTGCATTGGCAGGAAAAGCAGCAGCTGGAGAAGAACCGAGGGCAACTCTACAATCACCACTAATATTGACAGTTGCAACAGTTGTAGTAGTAGTAGGTTATGCATTAATGTCAACAGCATTTGAAGTAGTGGTAGGAGCAGTAGCAGGAGCAGCAGCTGGAGTGTGCATTTTAAAATCACTGTGGGAAGAAGAAGAAGAAAGAAAAGGAGCAGTAGGAGTAGCGGTAACAGCAATAGCAGGAGGCGTAGCAGGAGCAGTAGCGGCAAATTTGCGATCAATGGTAGGAGCACAGTCACTAATAGGATCAGCAATAGTTGGAGCGACAGCAGGAGCTGCAATAGTAGCAATAGCAAGAAAATTGTTACAATGGGTTATAAATACAATACAGTGGTTAAAAGATAACTTTATGACATGTGCAGTAATAACTCTAGTGGCAATGGGAGGAATGCTATTAACATGTGTAAAAAATACAATAAAGTGGATAACAGATCAAATAAAATGGGCAGTAGCCAAAGTAAAATCAGTAGTACAATGGATTAAAGAAGCCGCAAACAAAGTATTCAACACATCAGCATCAATGGCATCATTAACAGCAATTGCAGCAGCAGCATTAGGATTAGCAGCATTAGCATCAGGATTGTTTGGAGGGTTACTGGCACTCGCGTTAGTAGTTGCATTAGGAGCAGCAATCTTTGGATCCCGCACGATTGAACAGTCACAAGCTGCATTAGGAGCAGCAATCTTTGGATCCCGCGCGATTGAACAGTCAAAAGCTGCATTATTAGCAGCAATCTCTGGATCCCGCGTGATTGAACAGTCACAAGCAAAAGATGTGGTGTTACCAATTGCTGTTCTTTTGCTTTTTGTTTTATTTTGTTTTCTTGTTACCTATGTGGGGGTGTTGCGATTTTGCTGTTTGTTGTTTCTCTCACTTATCCTATGGTTTCTGCTGTGCCAGAAACGCTCTGACAGAAACTGATCATTTTCACTAAGACAGGCCAGCATAAAAGCCAGCTGATGCATCAGAAAAAAAGATGAGAGACATATCTCCCCACAGGGATGTTTTTCTCCATGTTCTCTCTGTATTTATGATTCTTTAAATCCTTTAGCCACTGTCTACAATGCTCTGGATCCTTCTCTGGAAACCGAAAATACCTCACTCTCACTTAACATTTACTCTCTTAATTCTTGTACCCGGAAACAATACAAGTCAACACCATTGTGACTAAAAGTTTACTAAGAAATATTTCTTTCTTCTTCTTCTTCTTTTAAGTGCTGCGTCCCCAATTAGCTTACTTATACTACACCCTAAAAGTATGTACTCTTTTTGTGAAGAAAAAGTACATACTTTTGAGTGTGTAGCTAAAGAGTAGGCAAGCTGTGGGACATACTATCACGTCATCTTTAACGGACAGCTCTGTCGCGTGCTGTGTGCATCCTGTCACCGTAAACTGACCTGTCAATCATCTTGTCACAGTTAAAATCCTCAATTCAATCTAATTTGATTTCCTACCGTTTCGGAGAGCACATTCATTCTCTACAGTCTACAGTGTTTTTTAACACTTTTCACTCGTGTTTGTAGTTCTAAGCGAATCCTCGTCCAGCGCGCGATTGGTTGTGGGCAATATCAGCCGTTAGAGTGTGCAGCGATCTACACTTCGGATTCTGACCGGAAATAGTAGACCCTCCGGGTATCTTTGAAACTCTCATTTCAACATACTACGATTTGGGACGTACTAATTCTATTTTCGAATACTATTTAGGACGGATAGTATGCGAATTGGGACGCAGCAAAGGTTTATTTATGGTTGGCAAACAGCAAACTATTATATTACCGCCACCTACTGGTGTGGAGTGTGTACCAGAATGTATGTCATCTACAATATGTTAAAAAACACGTATTTCCTTTTACTCAAATTATTTTCTCTATTGAAATTATAACACTTATCTTTTGACTCCTTTCACAGAATAAATCAAAGTGTTCTTTTAGCTCTCTCAAGTTTTGGGTCAAACGTCTTCTTTCTCTTTCATATTTCCAACAGTATAGCATAACATATTCTATGCCTTTTCTTCCTGCTTACAGAAATCACATTTCCCTGTTATGTTTACCTATTTTGAACAGCAATCCATTTAGCCCAGCGTGTCCAAACTTAAGTCCGATATTATTATCCCATCCCTCTTATTCCTTCCTGCATACCTCATTTCTCCCACTTTCCTTTGGATCCTCTAAAACCATTGCCCTTTTCTCACATCCTCCCTTTGCCACCTTTCCTTAATTTCTTTTTTTTAATTATGCTCTTGACTTCTGCCCTGCTGATGTTAACTGTCAAATCATTGGGATTACTTTTAGTGACTTCCTTTGCTACTTTATATGCCATTCCATTTACTTTTACCCCAATTTGTGCTGGTATCCACAATATATAATGTAAGCCCCATCATATGTATTCTGTATAATGTTTCTCACATCTCTAACAATATGGTCTGCTTCTAAATGACTGCACTGTAAACTGATGAATGACGAGCTTGAGTCTGAACAAATGATTAGTGATCTTTCTATACTAGGGGTGTAACGAGACGCTTATCTCACGAGACGAGACAGACACGAGATTGGGTTCACGAGAACGAGACGAGACGAGATTTTTGCACAATTTTACAGAAATCCTCAATGACACAATTCATGACTGGAAAAGTATGTGCATTTTGCAATGTTTAACTAATAATCTTATTAAGTAGACCTGAAATGACATGCATTAGGAGTATGAATTATCAAATGCATTGAAAGAAAACAATATACAACAATATAACCTTTTAATAATAAAAGGTTTTTATTGACTGGCTTTTCTCCTGTATGATTTCACATTAGTCTCTTCAGACCTTACTGTACATTTAAGAGCTTTCAGAACTTCTGATTGAGGCTGTGTGTGACCTCCTAACTGAACTCTAGAAGTCTTATTAAGTGCAAACAATAAGTGCAAGTGCAACCATAATCAAAGTTAGCACACAGACTCTTTATAATTGTTTTGAAATTGCTGTTTTATTTTGCACCGGCAGTTATAGGGTTAATGTGGTGAGTTCGGGAAAGGCCGGTAGAGAAACGAGCCTGGTGTGTTTGTCTCCACAGTTGTTCTTGCGTTCCGATTATAAGTTCAGAAACAGAGCCTCTTGTCTGTTGTCTTTAAGACATTACAGTACTCTCTCAATATTCGAAGTGCAAACTGAGACGATAGCCGCAAATAAACAGTCCAGTGATGGGTATGGGAGACGGACGATTGTATGTTAATTTGTGCGCAATGCACATCAGCGAGCTTGTGTTTTACTTTCACTATCGTGATCGCGCGTGCTCTGTGTATAGCAGCGGTGCTGAGCGTGCATTATACAACATAAGATCAGACGTTTAGTCTAACAGTTATGTTGCGCAACGAATCCTCCGCCATCCTCACGCGATCAGTGAACTGTGATTCGTGCTGCACTGATTGCAACGGCAACTCGTGCTGGATGAGCAGAGCAGACTTTTACATTAGTTTATAATGTTTTTTATTTATTTTTATAAAAACAACAAAACGATAGTTTAGGCGAATGTGAGTGTAGCGGTGGAGTATTCTATGGTAATAGAAATCGCGAGACAGCTTTTCACTCGACGGGAAATCTCGTCATGTTTTAGTCTCGCCGAGATCTCGTTACACCCCTATTCTATACTGTACCATAATTTTAACATTATTGTAGGCATTTCTCCTGTGTAATGATTATCCTTCAATGATCCTTTTCTCCACTCTGATAAGATATTCTGGAACAATAAATGCTGAATACTTTGATGCATCTGTATATAACGTGTCAGTGGTAATTATCAACTCAGCGATAGCAGTGTCCTTCTTATTCCTAGTGGCATTTCTAACTTTAATGCCTGATATTGTATCATATCTTATTTTCTGAGAGATGTGTCTGTCACTGACGTATACACCAAAGTATTTTATACTCCTGTAAGGCCGTATTTGACTCTGGTGAAGCCATCCAAAAGTATGATGTCAGAACCCGGAAGTCTAATTCGATTTTCCTATGGGGTTTTATAAAGGGGTTTTGTAAAATGAAGCCAGTGGTAAACATAACTTGACGTTACTTGTTTTTTTTTTTTTGTTCTACAACACACTGCACACTCACACCCCAAGCTGTCTTATCTAGTTAAGCCTATAGGCTACTTAAAAACGTACATTTAAAAAAATTAGCATAACTGCTTCACAATAGAGTGCCGAAGTCACGACGTCACTCTGTAGGCCAAAACGCGGAAGTGAGTCAGCATTTTAGCACTCCCGGTTCCCTCGTTCTAAAGTCTATGGGATTTTTGAATGGGTTTTTGCTAAATCGCCTGAAATAAGGTCTGTGGTGAACAAAGCCTCTAAATATTTTCACGTTTTGGTCTATGACATAGAACACACAGTTATAACCTGCTTGTGGTTTTTAAACTTTATTGTGTCTGCTTGTGTTTTTTAAAAACTTTATATAGGCTTCAAAATGTATAAATTTTGGATTAACTTGTAAAGATTATCTTGATAGACAAAACGTGTAAGGGTCACAGCTCTTTGTTAAACACAGATCTTATTTTTTGCGATTTTCCAAAAGTCTATGGGGAGAATGCATGGCTTTTCGATCGAGGGAACCCATGCGCCGCTAGCTTCCGAGTTGTCCTACAAAGTGACGTCATCACTTCGGCACTCTATTCACGTTTTCACTATGGGTGTGTGCAATTTACGTTGTAGAACAAAACGTCAAATAATACAGCCAAGTTATTTTTACCACAGAGATCACTCATCAGAGAATTTCATATCAAAATATAGCTGATTCCTATGTCTATCAACTGTAATCCTTACATGTTATATGTCTTTATCTAGTTCTAAACGGTATTTTTAGTGGAGGAAACAGTCTTTTACAATGTAAAATAGAAAAGTTGTCCTCACCATAACAGTTAATGACGGTTAGATGATTTTGGTTAATGGGTGTGTTCAGGTCAAGAGGGCAGTCATTTTAATGTTTGATTTTTGTGGCAGCACCCTCTAGTGTACTGGAATTTAACTGTGTGCCAACCAATCCTTGACCCAACCAGCCCAACTCTCCCCTAAATTATGGGTGTTGAAGTTTCCCTAGCTTTTTGTCAAAAGGAAATGAAACAGGCAGTTTCCTCTGTTTTGTCTAGTCAGAGAGCACGGATTAATTTTTTTTCCCCACCTTTCTACTGCATAGACAGCCATATTTATTAAAAGCCCATTTTTGCCAGCAGTGAATTATCTCTTTAATTGTTGTTTTGTTTGAGTCTGTTTCAACTTGCGGTCTTTGTACTTGACCACTTGTCTACTTACATGATGTATTTCAAGTGGTGGAAAGAGTAGGCTACTAAAAAAACTGTAGGCCTACTTAAGTAAAAGTATTGCTACTTAAGAAATAATTTACTTGAGTACAAGTTGAAGTACTGACAAATAATATGACTCAAGTAAGAGTAAATAAGTAGCTTTCTGAAAAACTACTCAAGTTACTGTTACAAAGTACTTTAGTAGTTTATTTTTCAATTTTTATTCAAAATGAGGTGATGTCAGCAATATGCCGAGTTGGAAAGTAACTAATTACAAATACTTTCATGACAGTAAGTTACTTGAGCAGATTTTAAAAAGTGTTCTATTTTTTCGAGTATAAATAAATTGTGGTACTTAAGCTTTTATAGTTGATAATAAAAAAAAAAATTCAACTTCGCTACATTTATTATTCACCAAAGTACAAAGTACTTTGACAAAGGTGCCGACGGAGCAACAGCGAGCTGACATTTGACAGACGCTTTTCAAACTATGGTGGAGCCCTGCACTTCGCGTGATGCGCGCAGTGGGAGCGGCGGCGCTGGACTCCATAGTTCTACAGGGAGACTTCAACGCGCATGTTGGCTGTAGCAAGGTTCATATGTTATGGGAAGAAGGAGGTGGGAACCAGCGAACATTCAAAACTTTTAATCATAAAATTAACAAATACAAAACAAAAGTATAAGCCAGCAGTCGTCCGTGAGGCGACATTCCAAATCGAGAGCTGTGTCCGAGTACTCCGCATTAAGGTGAGGGTTGGCCTTCCAGGTGAGGGTTGGCGTTTGCTAGGGCTGGGCTTTGTCACCAATCCTGTTTGTGATATTCATGGACAGGATATTGAGGGTACAAGCGACCAAAATGGGATTCCTCAGGCGGGTGACTGGTGTCTCACTTAGAGATAGGGTGAGAAGCTCGGCCATCCGCGAGGAGCTCAGAGTAGAGCCACTGCTCCTTTTGCATCGAAAGGAGCCAGTTGAGGTGGTTTCGGCATCTGGTAAGAATGCCTCCTGCACATCCAGCTAGGAGGAGACCTCAAGGTTCTCGAGAGATTATATCTCCACACTTGCCTGGAAACGCTTTGGGATCCCCCAGTCAGAGCAGGTTAATGTGGCTTGGGAAAGAGAAGTTTGGGGTGCTCTGCTGGAGCTGCTGCCCCCGCTACCCGACCCCAGATAAGTGATGGAGATGGATGGTTAACTCGTACCCCATTTTATTTTTTTTTACTGGAACTTTTCTATTCATACTGTTTTAATGCCTCATTTCTTTGATCAGACCCTTCTGTGCTTTTGCCCTTTAAAAAAAAAACATTTAAAAAATTTCGCAATCGCTCTTAGCAACAGGGATAGCTAGTATGTTTGGTTAGCATAGTGTCAAACACAACAATTTATGAGATTAATATAATGTTTTGCTCCAAAATCACTTTACAAATACACTTGAGTCGTATTTGAAACAACTTGCTTTAGTTGTCCCATGTTGCTTAATTCTTAACACAGAGTGAGACAGAAAATATATATCATTTTATACAGATTCTATACTCTGATACAGGCTATATCGATTAGCATTGCATTATATTATACATCACTCTTTTAAAAAATAATTGAGATGGCTTGAAGAACACAGATAAACACAGATCATTGCAATCGTGTTTATTGTCTTAATTTTTCATTAGTCAAAACGTCTGTATCTGCATGTTTTTCAGCTTTAGTGATATCTAATGTCCTATAAGGGCACCCTCTTGCCTTCAGTATGAAAGAGACATTACATGAGAGTGTTTAGCACTCCAGTATTTCATATTTGCCCAAGTGTTCAAGTGGGGGTGAAGACTGCAAGACAAGTGTTTGTAGAACTTCTGATTTCCCGATGGAACACACTTACAATATAACCAAGTGTTGTAAGATTGCAAATATAAAACAGATCATTCTAATCCATGATAATGATTTGCTGTGCTATATTCGAATCCATTGAAAAATACTCTATAACATTCACTTGTGATCTAAATTACATCCATGGGTAGTTGGATAAACTGTTTAGACTAGTCTTAAATGTTAGTAATATATATATTTTTTTTCTTCAAGAATGCTTAGTCATAACTTTCAGTCAGTTAAAGTGATTAGTTCACCAAAAATGAAAATTCTGTCAGTAATTACCTCATGTCGTTCCAACCCGTAAGACCTTCGTTCATTTCGGAACACAAATTAAGATGTTTTTGATTAAATCTGAGAGCTGAATAACTCCTCCATAGGCTTCTAAAGGATTGAAACTTGACAGCCCCGAAAAGTTATTAAAGAAATCGTTAAAAGAGTCCAACTGACTACAGTGGCTAGATCTTAAGTTTATCAAGCGATGAGAATACTTTTTGAGTGCAAAAAAACTAACAAAATAGCGACTCTATCAAGTATTCTCTTTGGGCCTGGAGATTTCACGTATTGTTATTGCGCAACGCTTCTGGTTGAACGTCACACGCATCACACACATGACCAGCGTCAGCCAATTGTGAGACTACGTGTGACGTTATAACACAGAAGCGCTGCGCTGTTACACTACGTCAACAGCTTAGGAGAATGACATGGAAGAGAAAGATGGTTGAATAAAGTCGTTATTTTTGTAGTTTTTTTCTACGCAAAAATGTATTCTCGTCGTTTTATAAACTTAAGATTGAGCACTGTAGTCACTTGGACTCTTTTAATGATTTCTTTAATAACTTTTCGGGGCTGTCAAGTTTCAATCCTTTAGAAGCCTATGGAGGAGTGATCCAGCTCTCAGATTTAATCACAATATCTTAATTTGTGTTCCGAAGATGAACGAAGGTCTTACAGGGTTGGAACGACATGAGGGTGAGTAATTACTGACTTAATTTTCATTTTTGGGTGAACTATCCTTTAACTAAAAAGGTAGATCGATTAATTTGACTTGGAAAGTAAGACTGATTACCCCTGGGTTGACTGCTAGTTGGTCAAAGTAGTTAGGATACAGTCTTAACATTAGCTGTATGCAACTGGCACAGAAATTGTGCCAGTGTATTATATATATATATTATATATATATATATATATATATAATGATATATATATATATATATATATATATGAATATATGTTTTCTTATTTTTATTTTTTTATTTAAACATTTTGATTTTCAATACTTAAAATAAATTCTACAGTCCCTATGTATCATAATACAATTCCCAGTTATTCATTATTCATTCAATGTCTTGAATTAATTTCTTGTTTGTAATTTCACCACTATAACACCATAAAATATTACTTATAAAAGTCGGAACCACCACGTCCCACATCTGTAGGCCACAGCAAGGTCCACAGATGGCGAACAGCTCTTTTAACACGGACACTTAAAGTACAGAAAGATGGAATTTTGCTTCCAAGTGATAGGTGAGTGAAATTGTATTCTTGCTGTACATGTCATTTCTGTCTAAAAGTGAAATTCTTTTGTGTTATAGGGAAGCTAGAGGTCTAAAACGTAAAAGTGTTTTTTGTCCTTGTTCCTGAAGTCATATATGTCTCTAGTTATTGTTCCTTATTTCACTAAAACCAGTTTCAGTATATCACTGTTGAAAGTGTACTCTATGGAGCTGGAGATGATAATTTTCCTCTTGTGATGTCTGGTTTGTTACAAATCAATTTTTTTGTGTACAGTTTATTTTTAGTGAGCTGCTTCAATTGTTCAGAAAATCAGACTGAAACAGTTTGATTTTTTAACACTGATTCATAAGTTACTCAATAAAAATCACTTTGAACATGCCTGAAAGTCACCCTGACTTGAAATGAGCCAGTATTTGGAGTATGATCGTAAAACTGATGTCAGATTTTGCCAACTCTTCTTAGCAGCACTCTAGCAGCTGCTCTTGCTTGATTTTCTCCCGAGGGATAAAAATTTTACGCTTGCAAGGAGCACGTTTGGCTTTCGAGGGAGTTGAAGACACTTATGACAATGCATTTGCAGCAAGAGGCTCTGTTATTGCTTGATTCTCTCTAGGAAGATAAAAATCTAGCACTTCCACAGAGCGATGTGTCCGCTGTAGGAAGCTCCACCAATGCTTGACTCTCTCTTGAGGGATGAGAGTCGAGGGTCAGCACCTCTCGGTTCAGGTCCCACGGCTGCCGAGTTGGCAGGGTGGGATGGATCACAGGAATTGTAGGAGCATAGGGAAGAGCCTGACGGGCATTTCCTTTTGGGCTTCTCCTGCTATATTGTTTTCGTTTTGTTTCAGGAAGCTGTTCTGTGACCGCTTCCAACCTGACTGATTAATGTGATGTGCCTTAAGGCCCTTTCAAACTGAAATCCACCCAATATCTGCTTAGCAGTGTTGCCGGAGGGTGGTGGTACCCAGTGGTACTATCTCCTGAGATAAAATGAGATTCTAGTACACAAGAAAGTACACAAGAAAGAAGAAGAAGCTGCGCAAGCCACATATCTAGCCATCCATGCCACAAAGCACATGGCCAGTGCATCTGCCATTCTATAGTTGCTACAGAGAGGCAGCTGTAATAAAGAAAAAGGGAAAATCTTGATGCTTTGATCTCCCACTCTGACCTCTTCTGTCTGCCACTGAAGAAGTTGTAGAGAAGTGTACCGAGCTGGGGTCTCAGTCAGCAGCTTTGAGGATATATATCCATTTCTGAAGGTCCATGAGGGTTGATTAAGGGTGAACAGAGTTATATAGGGCAGATTATACTCCGTTTACATCCTCACCAACAACTGTTGGGTTTTGAAGAAGGGATGTATGCTCCCCTTTCGATGGGTGCTCTACTATAGCCCAAGTTCGACAATGCTAATAAGTTGAAGTTGTTCGCTTGTGGTGGAGTCCCTACTCCAGATTATCTGTCGTTACTATGGTTTAGTGTTCCTAAAAAAATAAAAATTAAGTGATAGCTAGTGGGTCTTCGGTAGAGTGCCTTGACTTAAGACAGGGTATGAGCTGCCCTCCCCCGGTTACACTAGCCGCGTTTCCACTGCCGGGCCAGGGCCGGGCCAGAGCTAACAGCGAGCCGAGCCGAGCCCGTGGCCTCAGGCCTCAAGCACCGGGCTCGCGTTTCCACTGCCGGGCCAGTAGCCCTGCAGCGCAGCCCTAAACCCCGCCCCAACACGCCTTTCTGGATCAAACGTCATACAATACAATACAACCCAACCCATTTCAGCGGGTATTATGAATGTATTTATAATAGGAAGATAGCGTGTATATTAACTCACCGGCCGTGGCTGCAATAGTGTCCCGATTGTCTCGCGATTGTCTCGCGAGTGGACGGTGCTGGGTCACCATACATCAAGTCGAACCATGGAAAGTCCCTTCTCTGAGCTTCGCTTTGTCCATTGTGCGTTTTAATCGCCTTGTACAATACTTAGCTTAAAAAGTTCAGCATCGCTGCATTTTATAACGTCCTCGTTTCTTCACACGCCGTCATTCTTCTGCCCAAATGCTCAGAAGAGCTTTGGTATCTTCACAGACCAGTACAGGCGATTCTCCATTTCGAGCAGCGATTATTTTTCGCGATATAAAACAGTGAAATGTGCATCTTGCTTCAGATCATAACGTTCCATAACACCGATAAACTCCGCCTTTTACCTTGAGCACGCCTCTAGCCCGAGCTGGCCCGCTTTGGCCACAGGTATTCGACGGGCCAGAAATCCTGGGCGTTGGCCCCGAGGAAGCCCCGCTCAAGCCCCGGAAGTGACAGTGGAAACGCGACTGGCCCTGGCACGCACCAGCACGGCTCGGCCCTGGCCCGGCAGTGGAAACGCGGCTATTGAGGTCTTTTAAGTAGGGCCTATGCTGCCCAGCGGTTTCCTTGGGGTTTAGAGCATGGGTGATGAGAGTAATTGGGCAAACTGCATTATGTCCAGCTCTCGTTTACCTCCCTTTCCTGAGTAAAGGGTAAGGATGTATGCTCCCCCTTGGATGCTAATTACTGAGGTTTTTAGCACCTTGCATGTTTCGTTTGGTTGGCTGTTTAAGTACCCCTTAGGGTAAAGTTGAGTGACAACCCCCCCCCCCCCCCCCGTCCCCCCAACTGTTTGTTGGGCTTGGAAAAAAGGATATACGCTCCCCTTTGGTGGGATACTTCTATAGGTATGATCAGTGTTACAACTAATGAGTGGTGGTGGATAGCCGATGGTGTCCCACATCATTGTAGCATTCTGGAGTGCTGGAGAAGTGCTTTTACTCAGATCAGGGTATGAGCTATTCTCACCTAATAAATCTGGGGTTGTTAAAATGGAGTAGAAGCACCCCTGCGGTAGGCGGCTCTCTATGTTGTCAAATAAGATTCGCTTTACATAGCTAGCTATGTTGGATATTTTCCTCTTAGAACTCTGCTCTTGTGGCCATAAAGGGCTGAGGCCTTTTCCACAAGGGAGGGAGGAAGGTGTAACAGCCGGGACTTCCCTTGCTGTAGAGCATAAAAGTTTGGGGATCTTTCTTAGTATATTGGCTTGGGGATGGTCACAGGGGATGTTCCCATGGGGTTCTGACTCTGAATGGGTAATCTGTCAAAGTCAATTTATGCTATGTCCACTCAGTTTGTGCATATTCACAGCCTAGTAAGACAGGCATTCCGTTATGACTGTAACCCTGGCTACCCATCCCATGCTGAGGTTTTCAGGTTTTTGGTATTAAACACACACACACACACACACAAACACTCTGGTTCGCTATCTTTGTGGGGACTCTCCATAGGCGTAATGGTTTTTATACTGTACAAACTATATATTCTGTCCCCCTACACTGCCCCTATCCCTAAACCTACCCATCACAGGAGACATTCTGCATTTTTACATTTTCAAAAAAATTACTTAGTGTGATTTATACGCGGTTTTCCTCATGGGGACCGCTGGCTGGTCCCCACAATGTAGGTGATCTCAGGTTTTACTATACTTGTAGGGTCCCCACAATGTTAAATACCCAACAGCACATCACCCCACACACACACACACACCACACACACACACCACACACACACCACACCACACACACACACCACACACACACAACACACACACAACACACACACACACACAGTTTAAATTTTTTAAGAAGTCTAAAACAGAGCACAAACATATGCATGCTTAAAGGTAATTTTATAGATACAATATATAATTCTTTTATTTAAGATCTGAATTTGAAAGACAAAAATACATGGTATGATTGAAACATATCTTGTACTACATCATAATGTTTTGCACAACGGGCATCACATGTGCAGTAAATGAAAGTTCAATTTAAATATTAAATAACTGATGACAAAAAAAAAAGTAAATATGTAAACACTAAGCTAGTAAGATATTTGTTTTTCTATTGCAACACTTCCGATTAAAGTGGTTTGGTAACAGTACAAAGAAAAAAAGTCATTGAACAAAACTTATTTTCATCCAGTTGTGGTGAAAAAACACAGTGCTCTTCAAACATCCTTGCAGTTATTCAGTTACTTGACTTTTCATTTTTTTTATTTTTTTAATGGTCCATTTAGTTTTTCTACATCGTGCCTGCTCACGCCATTCCAAGCGTCTGGAAATTAGCCTAAATGAACTCCCAACCATCTGTTGTTTTAAACCAAAGCACTGCCGATTCGTTGGTGTGTATTTTTAGGTAAGGGGCATTCATGTGAACAGTCCTGTGCATGTTGGTGTGCGTTAGTGGGCTTCTCTATTTTTAATTCCCATACAAGCAGATGACAGATTTTGATTTAGCAAGGCCCCTATGCTGGATTAAGATCAGAATAGACTAGACTAGATTAAATTAGCATCTGGGAGAGAAAGGGGGGTCGGCAGGTGACTCTGTGAATGACTTGAGCTCATAGGCAGCACCACTGTCCACTTCCATGGATTTACGGGAGAAGAGGAGCCGGATGTCCCGATGGAGGTAGATCTTTCCAGATTTGGAGCTCTGGAACCTGAGAGACAGATGGAAAGAAATAAAGGTCAAACAGTAAGAATAACTAGTGTCATGCATACAACAACTGATTCAGACATATTTTGGTAACATGTTTAAACCACTAGGTGGCAAATATCGCAAACTAACAACAGTTTATTTTTCTTCCTCAAGGGGGCGTTTGATGGCTCAGAATGTTGAATCCTTGGTGGAGACTTATTTCAAAAGGGCACTACTTTTCTTTTTCTTTAAAATGATTGATGCCTGACATGCAATTAAACATATTTAATAAAGGCAGAGGCTACAAAACAAAAAAAGTAAGTGACTAAGTGAAACAGGGGAAAAAATTATAATATTTGATACATTGCACTCAGTGTATTATAGTACATTAAAACAGTATGCAATAATAACAACATATTTAGTATAAATTATTATATTTATTAAAACCATTAAATGTTTCCTACTATTAAATACCTGTTAAGCACTCAAATATTTTCTTAATTTTTATTGAAAATAAACATTATTCTGATCTGATATGCGATGGGAAAAGGAAGAAACCGGTTGATTGTGACAAAAGTTACCACCTTACTATTTGGCTTATTTGTTTTGTAATTTTGTTTGGCACTTAGTGTAAATGGACACGTCTGTTAAAAAAAAAAAAAAAACCTTTAAATGAGTCTTATCCAGTAATCAAAAAGGACTGTCCATGTTGATCAGCACTGTAAAAAATGTCATGCTATTTATGCAGCATAAATATAATTATACTAATTATAAAATATAAATAATTATAATTATTTTTAATTATACATTTAATTAAAAATTTAAAAACAACGTCCAGACTGCCTGTTCCAGAGACATTTATAATTTCATGCTAATTCTACTAATTTATTCTATTTATATGGGTTGAACATGAGAAATATCTACATGAGTGATTCATGGCCCACTAGGCCTATATGAAACCCCAACTGCTAATTTGAATAATATGGAATAACTATGAATTACATTAATATATAGTTACTTTGTTATTATTACAACATAAATAATAAATGTAATTTTTTTTTTCAAAAGTGATTAGAATAATTCAAATTAAATGGTCTGTATACAGGCTCAAACAATTAAAAATAATTTAATGTATCTGTATCCATGTTTTACAAGGAAAATTAGTATCATCTTCCAAAAACTAAAACTCATTTCACATGTACTATAAATTCAAGCCCTTTTTGGTAAGATATCACCATCAGTCAACATTTACATTGAATAATTACGTATCTTATTTAGCTATATTTAAACACAACCTACAGCTTAATGTGATTTTCATTTGATTTATCTGCTATTTAGTCTCATTGGTTTCTTTGCTCCTCTGAAGGGTTTGCTGGACTGATTCCGGTTGCCGACCTTTATCGCCCGGCTTTCGACTACGGTTTGTATATTCGTTTATTTAGTTGTTTCTTTTTTCACAAATGTATGACTTTTGGAAGTGCAATTTGATTACCATATGCAGTTTTAATAAAGTTGAATTAACGTAACCTTCTGCCATTTTTACTCTTCAAAGTGTACACAGGTGTTGATTATAATTAGGCTAATTTACTGATAGCCCCATTAAATAACAATAAGGATAAGCAATATTTAAAAAGTATATAATCATCTAACATCTGACTAATTAAAAAATAACCTTAAAACATAAAATGCTAAATGAGGGATATCTATTGCCTATCTAGCATTAAAAAAAATTGTCAGAAGGTCGTCTCAGTTGCTGAATGTTGCGCAGTTGCCAGATAGAAATGCAACTGCCACAGACGTTGCCTCAATGTAAATGTGTTTGCTGGGTCGATGTTATGAAAGGTATGTCTGACAAACAGCTTTGGAGATTTGAATCCTCATTGAAGATAAGAGCTAAAAAAAAAGCTGCCTGGATGTGTTTCCAAGATGGCTGCCAAGTGAACAGACTTGCTCTAATAAGGACTAAAGTACTACGTTTTCACACACCTTATCACGCGACTTCTGGGGACCAGTTCAAATAAATATAACGTTACTTATGAATATGCATGTCTAGGCCACAAGATACCTGTTGAGAAAGTGTGGTCTAGACCAACACCTTTATGACCCTGAATGAAAATAAGTGAGCACTCAAGGCCATGGTACTGACCTCAGATGGACGAGGTAGCGGAGAGTTCGTCCTTGCCCCAGTGAGGACGGCTTTTTGTTGTTGTGTCCATTGTACTCGCGTTTGACTGGGACTGAGAAGGTTCTCTGCCGCAGGAATGTCTGATGGCTGGCGGGCATTTCTCTCAGATCATACATCACCACAAACATCTTCACCACTGTCTTATTGGGGTTAAATAAGGTCTGACATTCAAAGACAAAAGACAAACTCTGAGCATCAAAGCTACAAAATCCAAAGCAGAAAACATGCATGTAAATTACAGAAACAGTCGGTGAGCATTTCATCAGAAACACATGCTAATAATCTAAGTGGGCAGGGAAACCTTCAAAAACATAAATTAATTTATGTTAACATAGATTTATTTCACTATCCTCAAAAAACATTTATTGAAAACAGTGAATCAGAGTAAATTGTTCATGACTAAAGCAAATCAAAGAATTTAAAGGAATATTCCAAGCACAAGTATCAGTCACATTTGGGTCATAATGTCAGTTACCATGGAAAAGACTGTTGCTTTAAATTTCTAAAAAAGATTTACACCAGATATGAAAGGACTACACTGAAAAGTTTATATAAAGGTTATTTTAAAAAAAATTTTTTTTACTATTGTTCTGTTCGCATGCAAAAGTAATTCCTAAACATTCACCAGTAGAGGGCGCATCGGTACACAATTGACATTCTCCTTTGTTCAGTATTGTCTGATAGTTATTACACACTTATGAGTAGTTATGACTCATTTGCAAAAGTGTGTCATTATCATGAAACATAGTGCGCAAGCAGATAATTATGTAGGTCTTTAAAATAATTTGATGAATCTTACCACTTGAATGGTTCCTGAAGGAGGTACTCGATATCCCCTCTTACCGAGGGACTCCAAGTTTATGACACCCTGAAGAGAAGCAAGAGAATTCAATAAAGATATAGTATTTAAATTATTTAAAATGTTGTATTAACTCCTTAAAATATGTTTGTATTACATTTACGCTCTACACAACTATACCAACCTCAAAAAGAAAACGTGTGTGTGTGTGTGTGTGTGAGAGGAGAAGGGGGAGGGGGGGTTAGTTTTTGACTGTAGTGTAACATATTCAAAACATGTACACAAAATATGTAAGAAACTCAGCTTGGGCCATTACCATGTAGGGGGAAGGTGCGTTATCATCGGAGACGCTGTAGAATAACACGTCCACAGGTAAGGTCATGTGACTGGGGCAGAAGGTTCCACTGGCGCCAACCTCTGCTGTGAAACCCTCAATAGTGCCCAACGGCTCCAAACGATAATTCAATACACACTCCTACCACAAAAATACACATCGTCACACACACAAAAAAATATCTGTTTATCTTTCCATCCATCCATCTATCCATTAGAGGCATATGTTTAAAGTGTGATCAGGATAAAGACAATATCGTTAGGCCAAATAAAGACGACAGGGTGTTCAGTCAAAGGGTTGTTCACTAATTGTGTGTGTGTGTGTGTGTGTGTGTGGTCCAGGTATTCCTTTATACCGAATGTCCCCTCAAGGATAGTATAACCTGACATTTTGACTTTGAAAAAATCGTATGAATCATACTAAATGTTGTGTGAAAAGGTAAAGGCTTAAAATCGGTTTATATTTAAATCTATGGTTTTGCACAGGTATCTGTGAGAGTTGTTTAGAGGTAGGGGTCAGGTAAAAAATATCATCAACCTATTATAAATGTCTATGAAATATCCTGAAACATACATGGAAAAAAAAAACATGAAAAAAGCATGTATTTGTGTGTACCTACCTATTTGTGTGAATATCTTGGGGGAAAATTTGTACCCAGAAGTGAGCTAAACAAAATCTCTGAAAAGCTCCTTTATAAAAATAAAAATCCAATATAAAAATAAACAAAATAAAGTTATTTAAATTGTAAAACCGTAGGACCCTTTCTGTTAGGGTTATAGTTTGGGTTAGGGGATAGAATATATCGTTTTTACAGTATACAAATAGTTATGTCTATGGAAAATCCGCATAAAACCTGCAAATCCAACATGTGTGTGAAATAATCTGTTCATCTACCTCAAAGTTTCCCAAAAGACTGAGACTGGCGGGTGGAGCGCTGGCGCTGAGGATCTGCTGCTGAGACTCATCACAGTCTTGTGATCTTTTCAAAACCCTGCAAAACACACACACACACACACACACACACACACACACACACACACACACACACACACACACACACACACACACACACACACACACACACACACACACACACACACACACACACACACACACACACACACACACACACACACACCACACACACACACACACACACACACACACACACACACACACACACACACACACACTTCAGTCAGCCATTTTGGGTAGTCTGTAGCTTTAGGGATAACTCCACTGTATGTGTGCACAGCAGATGGCAGTGTATGTAGAAAAGTCTCAGTAAAGGAAATGTCAGTGAAATTTGGAACAATGGCACTACAGCAGGAAATAAAGTGAGGAAAAAAGTCATACCTCTTATTGGCTGCCCATTGAACACCTCTGCATTGAATCAGAGATGTGTCTAAATCAAAATATCCTGTCTGGTTTTTTCTTTGAGGAACCTGAGGGGGGAAAAAGGAGGAAGCAGATGAACACATTTACATCTTTGGTTTGCAAGCTTGTGACCACTTACAAAATGTAATTTATATAAATATCGATTTAAACTGTTACAAAACAATGTGCCTAATTCACACTTGTACATATGTTTATTTACTCTGTCTGGATTTTAATTTTTTGTAATTTATTTTGTATATTTAATATACGCAAGTGCTTAAAGTTTTTGTAAATCAAAAAATATTGTGTGTGCTATGATGTGGTGTCAGATGATAATACGATGGTATATTAAAAACAACATTTATTTATAAAGCACATTTATACAGAATATAAGTTGATCCAAAATGCTGTACAATATGATTTAAGAGTAGATAAAAAATGCCTAATAAAGAAGTAGACCTCACATGAAAGAGGGAGACTATTCCAAAGTTCGCAACTGGATAACGCCTTGTATACAAACAAGAGAATTTTAAAATGAATCCTGAATTTGATGGGAAGCCAGTGGAGGGACGCTAGTGTAGGGGAAATATGATCCAAAGTGAGGGTCCGATCTTTATACCTCACAATTCAATCTTTACCCTGTTTGGTTATTGCCATTTTAGCCTATCCTTATCCTTATCCCTCACCCAAATCATCAACTACCCATGAAATGCATTGGAAATGATAGGTCAATGAAAATGTTGTCCGTGCATCAATCCCACAAACTGATTAAACCTAAGCAAATCTTACTGGTTGAAAGGAATGTTGTTGCAGGACCAACGATGATGGCAAAAATCAGTCAGCGTGGTATGTCAAAAAAGAGCAAATCATAGTACTTTTTTTTAGGCAGGATTTTGATCTTTTTTCTTATGTCTTCGAGAAAATGCAGAACAAAATTCAGTTGTTTGTAACCAATAGAAAGAGCAAGAACAATATTTGAGTGGATCTCATCTGAAAGAACAAGAGCACCACTCATCTGGAGAAACAGCACCAAACAACCCACACACAGTGAAGTGCTTGAGTCATATGGCACATCAGAACTCAGTCCACGGAGAAAAACTGACATCGGTATGATTTGAAAACACTAATGGGCTTAATTTACCACGAGTATTTATGGAAAGTATTAATACAAAGTTGGGTTATAGGGAGGAAGTTTTTATTATAGGTCTATTTTGGCCCATGAGACTTCATTAGCGTGTCATCTAGGAAGCATGGAAACTCTGTGGACAGCATTGAGACAAACAAGAAGTGATTCAGATGTGAGGCTAGATGAGTCACAGATACAAAGACTTTGGGGCCCTTTCAATAAGATGCTGTGCTATAATCTATGTGTTGGATGGCAACAGAGGGATCTGTGCTCTTACAGGGCTGGAGAGGAGAGGTAGGCCTGTGCAGGGGTGGAAGGCTTTTGTTGCAGTTCCGTCTATGGAGTGGCGATTCGGTTTCTTCCAGTTATTGCATGACTTCAGAGGGGAAGGGGGGCGTCTCTGTTATTAAAAGACAAGAGGATAAATCAGCAGAGAACATTAATTAAAGGGTACTCCACCGGTTTTCATTTAAACTATGTTATTCCTTAACTAGACGAGTTGATAATACTTCTCTCGTCCAGTGCTGCACTATTCTTTCTGTATTGCCGCAAAACTATGTTAGCACTTGCTGCACAGTGCATTAATTGGCAAAGAGAAGCGACCAAACACTTCCTCGTTTTCCCTATTTAAACACAGTTACTCGAGTAGTGTAACTCACTAGGTGTGAACAAAATAAAACGTTGCGCTTATCTAAGCGTTTAAATTGATGTAAACAACAGGGGCATATAGTCATCAATTTTAAACGCTTAGAAAATCACAAGTTTTATTTTGTGTCACAGCCTAGGTCGATGTTACACTACTCGAGTACTGTGTTTAAATAGGGAACGAGGAAGTGTTTGGTCACTTCTCTTTTGGCCATATTTAATGCACTGTGCTAGCTAGTGCTAACATAGTTTTGCGCAATACAGAGCGATTGAGCGCACGCACTGAGACGAGAGAGGTATGCATCAAACTCTTCTTAGTTAAGGGATTAACATAGTTAATATGAACAAACCAGTGGAGTATCCTTAAGTAAAATAGCAATGTAAGTGCTTGATAACTGGGTCCAAAGAATAGATTCAAACCTCTCCACATTAACTAAAAGTTTATTTACCATAGGTTTTACATGCATGACAAGGTATTAAAAAAAACGAAGGTAATCCTTTAAAAACACAACACATGTTGGAAAGACATAACTCACGTATAACGCTCTTGCAGGACTAGAGGAGTTGAAAAGTAAGTGACTGGATGTGATAGAGGGCAAGTCCAGGCATGGTTCTCTGTCCTTTCAGGACAAGTGGACCCATCCCGGACATTCTTATATGCTCTTTCCGTGGATTGCCTTTGGGTCTTGAAGGGCTGGAGGTAATCCATCTGGGTCGAGCCATTCTCCTGAAGAGCTTGCATGGGATAGAGTTGTTTTTAAGGAGGCCCAGGACTCTCTACTGGCATTATGTTGCTGATTACTTGCCGTTAAAGTCTGTGATTTTGTGACGCTATGGTCTTCAAGTTTTGAGCTGGCCACGTTCAGTGGACTAGGGGAACAGTCTCGCTTACTGCGACTAGAGTCAGGAGATCTGCAACATTTTGTTGCTTGAGACATACGAGGATCTGTGCTTGCCTCATCATTGGGTGCACTTGAAAACTTCTTATGGCTAGGTGGTGATACAAAGCCATTTGTCTGGGCTCCGTCGTTTGCACCAACCTGTTCATTGTGAGAGGTCTTCAATTTATAGGTGCCATTTAGGAGACTGTAAGAATGTTGCAGTCGCTCCTGAATTAACCTCGAAATGTCCTGAACAGCATCTGCAATCAGCGAACCCTCAGCGGTCTGGTCACTGAGTACCAGCCGCCTACATGTTGAGGGTTTTGGGGAAGTTTTTGATTCACGGTCAACTCCAACCAGCCGTGTTCTGCTTCTCGGGCTCAAGGGGGTGTTGAAGAGAGAAGACCGGCTCCTCTCTGGGAATTCTGGACTGGTTCCATTGTGGTTTTGAGGCGGGGGGACTGAAAAGAGGGGTTCTTTGGATTTCTTCAAGCGCTCCTTATCCTGTGATGAGTTCCAGGATGTTTTGTGTCCTGGAGGTTCTTGAGAAGTGAAGAGAGCATCAGGGAGATGGGGAGCAGTAGGGTCGCAGAAATTCAATCGCTGAGCAATGCGAGCAATAACTTCCTGTCTTTCCTGAAGCAGGGAGCCAATGAGGGGGTTGGTTTCACCTGAGATGGAGCTGGGGCTCAGACTGGGGGTAAATAAAGGGTCAGTGATGGAGAGTGATTTAAAACCACGAATTGGTGACTCCATGGTTGATGTCTTGGGGCTCTCTGCCCCATTAGTACACGAGTTATATTCCTCCGTAGGGGAGGCGTCCACACCGCCATTCAGCCGAGAATACAGCCACTTGACTGCTTTGCCTGGTGGGAGAGGGGACTCAGGGCGAAGGGGGCATTTACGGGTGTTAAGAGGGCTGTGGGGAGGTGGAGAAGGGCGTAGTGGTCTGGAGAAGAGTGGAGATCCTGGCAGACGGAGGGAACTGCAGTTCTCTCCAGCACGGTTTCCACCCTCCCCACGCTCCAGGCCTCTCTTGCCCAAAAAACCAAGACCTGAGTGTATGCTACATTTGAGTACGGGGTATTTGGGCTGGCGGGGCAAAGACTGAACCCGCACTTTGAGAGCGACACTATGGGACACATTTGGGACAGGGAAGGCATGTTCAGAGGGTGTTTGAGAGAAGTTCCATATCAGTTCTTCATCAGCTGCACTTATTCTGCAAAATATAGCAAATGGGATTGTCAAAAAACAATGTAAGGTCTTTCCTCCTTTCTCTCTTGACTCTCCTGACTTCCTGATCAAAATATTCTCCTGAAAGGCAAATACAAAATCTTCTGGATGGTTTTATGGATTTGTCACTTTGTTAAATCTTTATGGATTTTTTACACAGTACTTTTATATAAATTTTCTGCTCATGTTTCATGATGGAATCACCAACATACACATGGGCCGTGTTCCAAAACCTATTGAGAATCCTAAAGAAATGCTGTATACCAACAATTCTTGATAAATGAACTTTACTTTAAAACTTTACAAATTTTTTACATTTTTGTATTTTTATCATTATTAGACTATCAGATTTAACTTTGCAATGTGCAACTAACGACAAACCTTATTGGAATCAAAAGCTCACTGCATTTCAGAACACAGCTATTGAGATAGACAGCAAACACAGCTTTTGTCTACATCAGGAAAATGTCATCATTCTTTCCCACCCTTGAAAGAAGTTGTTTATGTGTAGAGTATGTTACCTGTAAAGGATGTTTCTAGGTACAAGTCCGTGAGAGGCACTGAGCCACGCACTGAGCTGCGAGAAAAACACGTAGGAACGCACGGCCAACAGCAAGGTTTTCTCCTCAATAAATCGATCTCCACTCCTGCAACAAATACCAAAACCACTTTGTTAAATCTCCCTAGACCTGTGTGAAAGAATGTATATTACAAGTACTGTAAGTGACGAGTGTGTCTTACTCTCTGGGCACTGGCTGTAAAGTCCATCTTTCTAGTAAGAGTGCATCTTGCTTTATTGCTGGGTCATTTAGGTCCGTGCAGTCCGTGGTCGAGCCTTCATCGCTGTAGCAACAGTCAGGAAGCAGCATTACCTCGATCATGATGGGGATGTGATTGCGCCATAGTAACATGACCTCTGACCTTATTCTCCTTGCCTGACGACACTGTATTGGGGAAAAGGTTTTTTCTTTCTTTACCGCATGACACAAGATGCAAAATAACCTAAACAGTATGCACAACAACCTAAAGGTGACATGTGCAATTTCCTTGCCACTAGTGGCAAAAAATGGAATTGCAAATATTCTGACTGTTATCAATCAGGTTTCCAGACATAATGTTTTTTCTGGCCCTGTTAATAAAGAATTGAAACGGTAATATTTTCTCAGAGATGTACAGCTGTTGTGCTTATTGCATAAGGGCATACTAATTGGATGCATCTTAATATCTCATATTTTTACTCTTACGAATCGTAAAATCCAACTACTAAATGCTACCGACTCGGGTGGATAAAAAGGTGTATAACCCACCTGTGGTATTTTGTCGCTGCATTCATGTTTGGTGAGGACAGGCATAGCAGACTGGGCGGGTGGGCAGTGAACACCCTCGGTCCGCCCCTTTACGGAACATTCTGGAGTCCGTCCTTCTGTGATCAGGAGTGTCAGGAACACCAGGAACTCCTCAGGATCATACTCAAGAACTCCTCTGCTGCTTCTAAAAAGATACATGGATTGAATTACTGACATTTAATAATCAAAAACATTACTCAGATAACTTGTGGCATATCCTTTCTCAGAGTAACACTCTCACATCTGGATTATCAGATTGTGCAGTAGGTTTAAATATCTTTTTTTGTTTGTTTCTGAGAAGACAAATTTGTCTCCATGAAACGTTTTTTCTTTCCTTGGGGTAGGAAATACTGTGTGGTTTGTCAGCAGTTCACCTCACAGTGTGGGAAACCCATTTCCTTACTATTTGCTAATTAGCTGGTGTCAGATGATGGAGAGACTTACTCATTCTAAAGAGCAGTTGGATAAAAATTTCCATGCGAACAAGATGATATATCTGCTATAAAGTTAATTTTGTCTGGTTGTAGGAGTGCACAAGCATTTAGATCCTCAAAGCTATAGATTAGCCTCAAAGCCAATAGACATGGACTAAAAATGCTTATTTGAAACAGTAGGAGTAGCTTCTTATGTTTTCATAAAACCAGACACACATAGCTAGTTTCACAGCTCAAGAGAAGATAACACTGTGTATCCATAGCAAACAATCTATGCTCAGCTGTAAAAACTGGGCTTAACAAACATTTCTCCAGCAGCAAAACATACCTGATAAACAGCTTAATAAGAAAGCAGCTGTCTGTATTTACATGGAATGTAGAAATACGTGTAAAATGTGACACTTCAGATTCTGAGTCAGAAATTCCAAAAAAAATTTTCCACAACTTGTGGAACCTGTTGAATAACATGAGGCTATTGTGTATACAGTATGTGTAAAAAAAGTAAGGCTGACAATTAAAATTCAATTCAAATCATTAGGACTCATAATAGGTCAAACATTTTCATTAATCATTCCAATTAAACCCTGAACTGCAGGTGAATCCTCATAATTTGATGAAGCGCAAATGAAACAGGCCCACGATGACAGCTAAAGTTCAACACAGATTAGTTGTGCTGGTAGTAGTTATTCCATGTTTTCTGAGAAGCAGATAGAAGTGAGATTCACAAGAGCAGAGTAGGTTTACCCACAGCTTTGAGCTGCAGACAAAGGCGTCCACATGGCAGTTGAGGTCCGTTACAGACGGCCAATGGGCCTATTGTTCTGACAGCGTCAGGCTCCCAGGAAAACAGGGCCAACAGAGAGTATGCCATCCTGAACTGCACAGCCTTCTCTCTCTATCTCATCATCATCTAAAGGTGTGTGTTTTCATAGTCAAAAGTTTATGAACCAAAACAGTATTCCACAAAAAGTATATCACATCATTGCACACAAAAAAATCATCTTGGGTTTAACATGGTTTAATTTGAACAGCCTATCATGTTATAATATATTAAACAATATATTACAAAACAAACAAACACTTTTAGTTTTTTATATTTCCACTCTGTTAGGTTCCACCATAGGGTTGAAAAAGTGTAACATACATTATTCCAACGCAAGCCAATTATATAGAACCAAAAAGTCTACATGTAACTTTTTTAATTGGTTTTTTCCACTTGGTTATGCTACATTCTACTTTAAACTTTCATTCTGTTAATGTTTAAATGTCTAAAAGAGGGAAATATATACTATTGCAATGAAATGTTTTAATTAAGTCTATAAAATGAACTAATAAAAATAAATATTTTCTTGAAATGTTGGTTGGTGATGCACATTCGAATATTATTTCTATAACTATCTGATGAAATCTAGTGCTGTTTTATATCCCTCTCATGACGCAGTGTTAAAAGTTCTGCACTTTGAGGTTGAAAAGGCACAGAATCCACAGTATTATCCATGGGGTGGAGTACATGGTACATAGTTGTAAAGAGAAAGAGCCTATTGAAAGGGTTGTGTCAAAACAATCCTGATGCATTCAAGTCTATTTCAGGAATCTTTTCATTACACCGATCGGTCAATGGCTTGGAACCACATTTTACAACAGGGCTCTAGGGTGACTGGCTGAGCATGCATGAATTAACCTTTTTTCCAGTTCCATACTAGTGATCATTTTAGTTGGTGTTCACAAAGTGAATACACATAATGGCCCTCATTTATCAAAAGTGCGTACACCAAATTTCGAGCGTACACCTGGCGTACACCCAAAACCACGGTGACTTTGAGATTTATCAATATGGACGTTGGCGTACGGCACGCTCAAATCCCACGCCAGCTCAGGAGGTGGTGTACGCACGTTTGAGTTAGTGCGGAAACTGCGCAGAAACACAATTCCTAACACCACAAAATGCGCTGACAAACTAAAACATATGACAAAAAAACAACAACAACAACATAGGCTAATTATAAACTTCAGTGTAAAAATCTGTCACAAAGAACCGGCAAAAGTAATGATTATGAGTAAAATATAGCAAGGAGATATTTTAATTGTTTATTATTAATAAAGAAGTGTTTTCTTTGTGTCGGCTGCAAAGATGAAGTTGAGATGCTGAATCGCGATCTTCGCAGTAGTGAACGCGCCAGAGAGAAATGCACATTTCAGATTACATAAGCAGAGAGCAGTCTGCAGTCTGTTTTCTTTCGTTTTGAATTGTTCTGTTTAAAAGTAGACATGTCTGAGGCACCTTATACGCTGAGTTTCGGTTTATTTATGAGATGAGCTCAGTTCACGTGTCCTCCGTTTCATATCATCTGCTATTTACTTTCCTATTTGTTAAATCCAGGTAGGCCTAATTGGTTGACGAAACATTGTTTAAAATTAAGATACAATTAATACAAAACGAAATTCAGTTTAAAGAAAGGTTTTGTGCTTTATGTTTGATGTCTCTGTGAAAGTTTTAAAATATATTTTAGTGCCGCTTTTAGAGCGCTCATGTCCGTATCATTGTTTTTTCCTCATAAATGCGAACACGAATAATAATAAGAATAAGAATATTACAAATGGACATGCAATTATTAATGTGAATGAATGGTAGGCTACTCCACATCACATCATCATCACTATTGTACATGATACGATATTAAATGCTAATTGTTTCAAAACACGTGCTGTAAAATAATGCATTGTGATAGGTCATTTGATCTCCACGTCGGAGAAGTTTCTCTTCTTTGCCGTCTTCCGTGTGTCCATGGCGTAAAATGAGGGCGTGGGGGAAGCGGAGACTTGAATATTTAGAGGCGTGTTATTCTAATGACGATCGTTTTCAGCCGCTGCATTTATCAAGGGCAGGTATTGCGTACACCAGGATTTCAAAGGTACGCACAGCTTCATACATCAGGCGGTGAGAGGAGTGTAAGCATAATCTTACGCCAACATATACGCCCGTTTCTACGCAAGAATGATAAATGAGGGCCACTATGCTCGCCTTGTGGTTAAAAGAACACTATGCAAACCAAATTCGATCCTGAAAAAACCAATGGGTGGAGACACAGAATGGGTGTTCTAGAAAACATACTGTGCAAAACTTTTCTATGACCCACTTGTGTTGAATTAATATACTATTTTTCTTACATCCGCAAAAAGAAACAAATTCAGAGTGTACTTAACGTTTTGGGCCATTTCACCCGTGCCTATAGCAGACGGGAAGATATTTAGAGAATAACTACTACCTGTGGCCGTAAAGTCACGCAAAGCTATAGCCTTTAAAATACTTTTTGGAATATTTATGGTACGGTTTGCCATTTTTGGACTTCTACACGAAAAAGAAAAATAACTTGATATTCTACAATTTATCATATGGGTTTGAACTATTTCTAAAATATAGAAATGATTACAAATCTGCTATGGACAATCAATGCCAGTTTAGAGCGTTGTGTAAAGCACGATCTGTTTGAACATGATGTAGGCCTGCTAAACTAATGAGGCTTTTAGAGATAAGTGGCATCACTGCACAACAACTCTGCCCTAATATACGTCCCTGTAGTGCGGGTACAGTCACGCTTGCTGAGTGACTGACTGTAGAGCCAGCAGTGCTGTGCTGTCTTGGAGATGGGACGAGTGCTCCGTGGCACAAACATGCAACCCAAAGGAAAACCATAGTCAGCTTCTGTTGGCAACTGGTTCTCTTTGGCTGAAGGTAACTAACTAGGTAGTCTCAGCCTCAGACATCACGTTGCTTGAACGTCTGATGCTTAAAGCACACCAAACGGAAAACACTTCTAAGTCGTCATTATGATTAGTTGAACTGTACAGGGTTTCCGGGAGAAGTTTAACGGTCCGCCTGGACACAAAGCTGCCATGGTGCCAAATCTTCTTATGAAAGAAGAAAGCCATTGTGTTTACAACTGGTACAATAAGCGCTTATCAGAATCAACTAAACATTGGATTTTCAAAGCTGTGTGAAGTTCGTGGCACCACTTGCACAATGTTTTTGAATTAATAATTTATTAGATGCATCTGTTATCGTATGTTATCTGTTAAAAAGTTATTGGTTGCTTTACATGTTCGTCAGACATCCTCATGTACGGTCCTTGGCCAATTATAGCTGCGGTGAAGTCCAATTTGTTAGCGTTTCCAGGAGAAACTTTGCGTTCGCTCGCAAAAATTGAGCTCTTTGCGAGTGAATGCAAAGTTTCTTAGGGGAACGCAAACATTTGCGAGAGAACGCAAAAGCATTGACAAATATTTTTTTCCTCCATCTCACATCATGTTTTCTTCAACATGTCCCTTTAGGAGCATACTATAACGAACTATAGCGATAAATGTATTAGCGTTCACAACAATGCACTCTAACCCTTTAACTCAGGTCTTTAGTGACCCGGGACGTCATTCACTACCCTCCTTCTCATTAATTTTTTTAAGTTAGACATCAACCTTCTCTGGATTTCTTTGACCCCACATTTCCAATTAAAGTAAAAAAAAAAAACATGCTTGGTGTATTATTTGTTACGGACCATAAGAATGTGTGTAAGTGCAATAGAATTGTGAATTGCTCAAAATCGCTCCAAGTTGTAACAGTGAATGCTTTCTAAATCTGTCTTTGTCAAAAATGAAATCACAGAAATACAATCCTAAAATCACAGTATGATTACAAGTAGCAAGTAGGAACTTCTCTTTTTCTCCATTAAAAAATACTAATCAAATTTAAATGACTAATTTAAATGTGTATCCAATGAACAACAAAACAACGTTCCAAGATTTGGAACTCTTGCAAGGAAAGGGACATTGTGTTTTCCTTCACTAGTAAGTACCATTATGACATCATCCTTCTCCTGGTGTTCTACATTTCCAGCACAAACACAGCTCTTTGAGCCAATAGGCGAGGCCCAGAACACTTTTGGCCAATCAGCACAATCCAAGCTCCTGCCAATCACAGAAGTCAGCACAGAGGGTGGGGACAAGCCACGTGCAGGACAGGGCTAGCGTCACCCCAAGCAAACACAAACAGCTGATAGTCAATCTCGCGCGACTTTGTGAAACTAAGAGCCAGATCTCTGCTGGAAATACCATCGCAGCAGATAATGATGTTTGTTCCTGTTTATTCCAGCCATGTTTACACATAACCTCGTCGTTATTCCATAAACACAATCTTATAAGAGCCTGAAGAATCTCAAGGCTTCTTTTAGTGGGTGTATTTGTCAAGCCTGTTTTTTTTTTTTTACTGCACTGGCAGGCTGTTGCAGTATGCATTTCCATATGCGTGTGTGTGTACACACATTCTTACAGGGAACTCCTCCCACGTGATAACTGCACGTGGAGAAACCGCAGACAGAGAAAGACAGAAAGAGTATTTGCTTCATGTAGGTTAAAGGTAAAGTTTCAGCAGGGGAGGAGTGACAGAACATTGGGTTCCGAAAGGGAGGAGGAGCAAACGAGAGGCAGAAAAACAACACAAAAGGAAGAATAAATTACCGGCACTCCATACTTTTCTTTCTTGTTATGGACTGTTGAACTTATTCTCTCACATGCAATCATAAAAACAAAACAAACTACTTTAAAAAAAATATCATAATTTTTTTTTCATAAAAAACAAAAACAACAAACAAACAAAAAAACACAACATAATATCATTGCATAGTGCTGCACTTGGTCCCAAAACATACCGGAACACAAATGCTTCTAGCTACGCAAGCTTGATTATTTATGAAATAGTTATTTTCCAAAATATTGCAACTCACATTGGAAGTTATGACCTACAGTACAATTATAGATGCAGGTCGATCCGTAGTGATTTTTACAATTGCAATAAATATATGTGTATGAGTAGCATCGCAAAGGTTGTAATTCACATAAAGGATTTTTTCGCCCTTTGAAAGTATTTGGTCCCTTCTGTGTAATTTAGCGATCCAATCAGTTTTAGACCTTTCCTAACATACACAAACACACATGTTTCAGACCTGAAGGTGTTCTCACTCAAAAATATGTGGCATGTGGAGGGTAAAAATATGCAAATTCTGCAGCAATCCAGATATGTTAACCCTCCACATGTCACATATTTTTGGAGTGAGCAGCAGTATGTTTACTGTAAGAGATTAGATCTAGGACAGGACAGACCAGTGTTTCTTATATAATACAGAGCTATTTCAGGCACTTGTGTGCTGAGCTAGCATTATTAGTGTGTGTACACGTGCAAATAAAAGAAAATGCAACTGGACTCTCTCTCTCGCACTCGCACACATTATCCCCTAAGCCTAACCAACCCATACACGAATCATTCTGTATGATATACAAGCTGTTTTCCTCATCAAAACATGTCCCCACAAGGTCAAAGATTTCTGCCATTGCCATAGGGAATACCTGAGCCACACAGACACACCAGATGAGAACAAGCCAACTCTATATTCAAACACAACTAGAGACACAATATTCTTAACCGAGTTTGAGGTCAGCAAACACAGGGATGTTGTGTAGGGTACAAAGGAGACTTTTATTTATTTTTTTAAGCTTTAAACAAATCCATTATTTATGACCATTTTCCACCCTGAGCCTTAGAATTAAATGACTGTTTTTGCTACTGCACCTTTAATATACCTATAAGTAAATGACATCTGTTATAACTTTTTTCTATGTTAAAAATTATCAGAACACATCCACCAAGACCCTGGATACTGAATAGGCATTGACTGGCTCTTTGGTAAGAAAAAAAAAGCCTCTCCAAACACCAATGACTTATTTCTTTTAACAAAAATTATAATTACAGAGCCATATTATTTTCATGACCTCAAAACACTTTTCCATGGCACAGGATTTGTAAAAAACAAACAAAAAAATATAACATTACATATCTGGCTCTACGTGTAAGGCTTTTGTGACAAATTAAACTGACATGAGAGCTCACCTGATACAGATAGAAGTCCTGTGAGGAGTCATAAAAACAACTTGACTCATAAAAGCAAGTTAAAATGGCATGGTTGCTTCAGCAAAAGCATCTAATGTTTGCTTTTGTTAACACTATCGGTTAGGTTTAGGGTAGGGTTTAGCATACATGTGGTACGTACAATATCATTGATACTGATATGTAAACATGGGCGTGTATATGTTAATTAACTCATGGTGATGTCATAACAGATAACACTGATGGTTACTAAGGAGTAATTTTTGCCGTTTAGTTTCAATAAATTGTATGAATGGACTGGAAATTCAATTTTTGAGTTGTGGCTGTTACAGTATTTCCATATAATACAACAAACTCTTTTATTTCAATAGCAAGAGCAATATCCGATTTTCCATGATATGAGATAAAAAAGCAAACCGACAAAACTACAAACTGCACACCACTAATAATAAGAGAGAACAGAACACAGTACCACATATATATTTAGCTCCTCATATCTTAACAAAAACACCAGTCTTGACCCAAATTTACAGCAAACTGTCCCGGAGTCTGCATAATGAGACGCCTGGTTTCTCCAGCTGTAGATTAACACAACACTGCAGGAAGAGTTAAGCTGTGCATTTATATAACCGGCGGCAGCGGAGGAGAAAAAGATTTCTGGGAATTTGCTGCTGTACTGAATTTTCTCTCAACGGCAGCTGGGATCAGAGTGATCGGTGTTCTGTAGTTATGAGGACGATTTGATGTTTCATCGCCCCTCACTGCGATCCTCATGACTGACAGAGAGCGAGAGAGGGATTGTAATGAGATAATAAAAAAGGTCAATCTTTCTGTCGTCAAGAAATTATCAGCTAGCATGTGTAATGTGTCCAGTACAGGTGACACAAATCTTTCCCATCACCTTTTGAGTTGCATTTGCTATAAACAGTCTATACAACAGATGAAAACACCAGAGAGTGGAGCTTTTCTGTGTAAAATTCCCTCCACAATGAGTAGTGTTCAAGTCAAAAGATCCAAGATTATATTCTGGTCCTCTCTCTCCAGCTTTAGCATCTTAGCATACTAGCATTAAGTAGTTACGGTAGGTAGTAGCTAGTAAGGTTACTTGCGTCACGTTTCTGACCTAAATGTTAATGAGCCCATGGATGTGACAACCATGATGATTTAATGAATTAGTGTATTAACCTTTACTACTGTAATTAATTAATAAAATACATAAAAAATGTAATTAACTTGAATACACCTCTTCTGTGAATAACAAGTCTTAATCTCTAAATTCAAATTAATTTTAATCATTTTTTGTGGCATAAAGTAAAAAAATGTCAGGTTGGTACAATTGTCATGATATTATTTCTTAAAAATAAAATCTTATTTTGTTTTCATTTACCTTATTTTGTCATTTTTTTAAAATAATTATTTAAAGACAATATTGAACATTTTGTTAATATATCTGTAAATAAAAATATTTAATGTATAATATAATTTATAATTATTTGAAAAACATCTATAAAATGCCCTAAAGCAGGAAATGACATCATAGAGTGGACTCCTGAAAACCATCGAATCTGTGGCAAGCTTTAAATAAGCTAAGGTTGTAAAATGTGTTTCTTAATCATATTTTAATAATTGATCATGTTTATAAAAACATGTTTTTACCTTAAAAAATATATTTTTACCCTTTTTTTTAAAGAAAATAAATACTTTTATTCAGGGTGCAAGATAAATACGTTTACCTGATGGTTACACCACATGTCATATTTTTAAGTTAAAAGTTAAGTTTTTCTTTGTTGTTGTTGAAAATAAAAGTTTTTTTTAAAACCAACATGACTACATGATTAAAATTATAACAACTTGGCACACGCATGTTAAACTTTTTTTTTTTTTTTTTACATTTTAAAATGACTCACATGATCTGAACGGACTGGGAAGGAAGCTTTGAGTTGTTAATGTTACAGTACATCTACATAATACATCAAACTATGAAGAACATCAAGAATCCTGTTCTCATGAAATGTGAATAACACACAGCCAGAAGGAAATCATTTCTTCTCCGTCACAGTTTTGCACTGCCTGATGAAGGATTTGATTGTGACGGCTTGTACCTGCACAAGTGTGTATGCAAAAGAGGTTTTATCAGTCCACATGCAGCGCTGGCGCAATAGCAGATTACAGATGACTTCAGCATGGTAAATCTGCTTACGGCATGCACCAGAGAGATCAGTTTAAACACTGCCGTTCTAGAACGACACGATTCTCTGCATGAGGTGATGTGCACTGATAAGGCCGCTGTGGTCAAAGGTAAAGAGCCGAGAACAACTTATATATATATATATATATATAAAACTGACCTTCCATTGCACAAAAGCATCTGAGATACACCTGTAATAGCAATAGGTGACAGTGACATCTTTACGATATAATAATATAAAGTCCCACTGTAGTCAATAATTCATCTTTGCTCACCAAAATTAAATGTTTTTCCTTGAAAATAAATTTCTTTGTGCCTTAAAATAGCTTTAATGTAACTCCACACCCTTACCTCACTTAGTATGCAACGGTTCTATGAATATGCAAATTAGCCCGGCCTCCACTCACTCGCACCAGTTCAGAGATCCACTCGTTGGCGATCACACATTGACCTGATTGGTTACAAGGTAGTTTGTGATGTTAGAAACACCAGCGATTTCAAACAGCGTTTTTGATGGTTTGTCTTAAAAACACCAAATATATATATAATATATATATATATATATATATATATATATATATATATATATATAACATCAAAAGCTTGTTTTTCACCACAGGGGGACTTTAAATGTAAAATTAAAAATGTAATCTGGTTCTACTTGGCACTCAGTTTCCTAAAGAGTGTGCCAGTAGATACAGTAATACAAAATAATAGAATATTACAAAAATAAACAATATCACAAATCCTATGACGATGTTAATCCTCTTTTTATTTTAATATTAAGACTCATTTCATAATTTATGGGCATGAGAGAAGCTAAAATTGTGCGTGCCTAAAAGGCCAATTGTCCATAGATCTATAAACCAAGATCGAAAAGCGAAATTTGCTTTTTTCGAACTTATTGGAATGACAGGATTTCACTGATGAAATTCCTCAAAGCAATGGTCAATAGAGTTGGGAATATGATTCATTTGAATGAATCAGTTATTTCCATTTCTCAATACACTAATTCAAAAATTAATTCACGCCATCACTTAAAATATCACGTCCCAAATTGAAGAGTTTAATGTCATTTTAACTCTTGTTTATTTTGTGAAAAAAGTGCGGAAAACATGTCTTAATTATTTTTAACTCGATTTTTTCTTCATTTACTTTTTGATTAAACCTAGATAACTGAATTTGTTCGCAAATGTGGCTTTTCTTTGATTGAAACAATTTTTTGTTTCAATCAAAAGACCCTCTTTTCAGAAAAAAATACTAAATATATTACCCATATTGTCCAGCCCTAACACATTTCCTCTCATCCGACACTAAAGTACATCATTCCTCTGAGACCAATATAAAAAACAAAAACAATGTGACTCAAACTAGGATCCTCATGTCCCAGTGACCTGAAAACACCACTTATGTTGTCTAATTAATATAATTGTACCATTTATTGGTTTTATCCATTGCTGCCTCTCAGCTGTGAGAGGTTTTACTTCGGTACTGTGGCACCCACAAACACACCACAACAAGTACACCATGTATTTTATCTAGCTAGACTGATTCACAGGCAGAAGGTCATGAAGAATACTGCAGGTCTCCGTGACATCCACTCAGCCAAGGTTTCTCACAACACAAGTAGGCCATTCTAAAATAGGGGTGATTTATAACCCATCAAAGAGCTGTCCAACTGGGGACACAAAGATCCTGACCTTTTGCTCAGTTCTTGTCCTGTGTTGGTAGATGGAGTGTCACAAGTAAGATGCTTAGGTAATTACATTTGTAATGAAGATGTTTAAATGTTTTTGAAATCTCTTATGCTCAATAATGGCAATTTTGTGAAACATTACTACAATTTCAAATGGATACATTTTCTATCTTAATATTCTTTCAAATGTAATTTGTTCCTGTAATGCAAAGCTGAATTTTTAGCATCATTACTCCAGTCTTCAGTGTCACATGATCGTTTTAATATGCAGATTTAATTCTCAGGAAAAATTTCTTATTGTTAAAGTAGAAATCAGTTTTGCTGCTTAATATTTATGATTAGAAACTCTTCCATTCAAAGTTTGGGATAAGAATATACTTACACTGTTACACACCTCGGGTCAGTAGTGACCCTATTCAATTTTTATAAAAAATGAATGGGAAAACTAAATTATTATATTGTTTTTGATTAATTAATTGATTGAAGAATACTAAGAAGGTTGATGTCTAACTTTAAAAAATGAATGAGGAGGAGGGTAGTGAATGACGTCCCGGGTCACTAAAGACCCGAGGCATGCGTTTAAGGGTTAACTAGAAAGTAAAGTTCGTCGGGACAAACTGTTATGTTTTAATATTTTTTGAAATGCACAAACATATACATAAATACACTGACACACAAATAAGAACAAAACAATACATGCACCCGAACAGTGCCCCTTGTGTTCGATCTGGTTTTGGCTTGTACAGCGAGGTTTCGGAGGGTTAAGGGTCTATATTTGTCTTACAGGACATATTGGTCCGGGTGAAGAGTTCACTGTCTGATTTGCGAACACAAATTGCACACTCTAAAACCTACAGCTCTATATGTAGAGTCAGGAGTCAAATAACTACACACTGATGGAGTAGGGCTGAAATGGATCCCAGGGTAGTCAGATGAGGTACTTATTTAAAATAACAGTGCCTTAAAATAACATAAAACATACTTTGCGATAATTTACTTCCATAAAGTGATGCATTTCAGAGTGAAACAAGGTAGCAAAGTCATTTCAGGGAAGTAGGGCTGGTCCGAATACCATTTTTTGAGCTTCGAAGCTTCGGTAGGAATGAACATCGAATATTCGAAGCTTCGGAATCTATATAGGCTACCGTACGTCTCGGTCTCAGACATCCCAAGCCAAGTCTCCCGCATATTGATAGCGGCTCCCTGATGCACGCAAATTAGTTAAAATCTCCCGGAATCTAGCTGCTCGCGAGCTCCAAACCGTGTAGCGCACGCACGACAAAAGAGAGGGAGAGACCTTGCGTGTGTCGTGTGTGCAAATGTGCGTGTGTGTGTGTGTGTGTGTGTGTGTGTGTGTGTGTGTGTGTGTGTGTGTGTGTGTGCAAGTGTCCGTGTGCCTCTTGAAGCGCATGTAAAATGCACATGATCATCATCAGCGGATGATTATTATTTCGAGAACCGTTCATCCAAACGACTTCACAAGGGAGTGCAGTGTATTTGGTGCAATATAGATAGACAGGCGAGACGCGACACATTCAGAATTAATAAACTTTTAATAAACTACAGAACAGCGCGAGCCGGAAGCGGCGCGCGCCTCACGCGAGCAGAGCTTTAAATGCTCCGAGAACGGACACTGCTCTGCACTGATATAAAACACACACAGGTCTGTAATTTAAGCAATACTTCTAATAAGGTAGGCTAGTCTAATAGTCTCACTAACAAATTACTGACAAAGTAGGGTAGATGTAAATAAAGAAGCGTCGCGCCTCACGCGAGCAGAGAATGGTCTCCTATGCTATCTTATATGGTCCGAGAATGGACACTGCACTAGTGATATAAAACACACTAATACATACATTTATACATTTTAATACTACATACATTTGAATATATTTTGTTTCTATTATTCTATTTTCCACAATGTCAAAGCAATGCAGCTTAACCCAAAATACAAGCTCAGGCATTCATTTCTGTCCATACAAACTCCGCTGTTCTGCGGTCTATCCAGAGAATACTCCCGTAGCAGGGACACTTTTAGTAGTCCAAGAAGAAGCAAATATCTATTTATTAAGTAGCTATAATGAATTTATATGTAAAGTATTGTATTTCACCAGATTTTATAGTGTAAAACGTATACAAGCGCGAATGAGAACCGTTTCGAGGGGGATGCCAGGTTTGCAAAAAAAAAAAAAAAAAAAAAAAAAACGAATATTCGAATGTCACATTTTCAAATCGAATACCAACCCACTGAACGAATATTCGAATATTCGAATATTCTGGTCCAGCCCTACAGGGAAGTAAATAAGATTAAAAAAAAATATTTTATGTAAATAAAATACATATAAATGCCTCATTTACATTAATAAAGCTTTAATCTAGAACACAACACGATTTGAGACTTTGGTCTCTTCATGGCATCTTCATTCTTTGAGGGATGTTGTTCAAGTAAAATAGACTTATCATAGAGATTTGTCTTTCTAAATGTCTCGGTGACTTCAGTCAATACTTCATCTGTTGGCCAGAACAGAAGAACAGAGAGGAATCCATCATGTAGAAAGAAAACAGGAGGGAGGGGACAGATAAAGAGGATGATGTCAGTTTAGTGTGAGAGGAGAACAGATGAGCAGTACTGCAGTCTCTCTCTCTCTCTCTCTCTCTCTCTCTCTCTCTCTCTCTCTCTCTCTCTCTCTCTCTCTCTCTCTCTCTCTCTCAGTGTGTGTATCACCCATGGTAGACGTTAGAGGACGCTGGCACTGATCTGACTGGCATAAAGTGGCATTGCTTTAGACATAAAAGAACATTTTAAATTAAGTAATTTGTCTGAAGTCCATTGCTAATAAATGTTCTAGATGTACTGGGACAAGTAGTCGGACAGCGGGGGGGTTTTTAAGAGTTTGAATGCCAGGGTCCGAACTCCAAAGGGCAATCAGGTTACACAGAAATCATCGCTCCAAAACCCACAGCTGTGATGGAAAACACGGCTATACACGACCCAGCCTTAAGGCCCCAATAAAGCGAAAAGTTCGCAATGGCTGGTAAACACCTTTGTACTATAATTTGTCCATGGCGATTACGGAATAGGTAGGTGTGCGCGGAGGCTCCGCCTTCTTTCACACTGAAATCTAAAGGGCCTTTACAAAGCCATTTTTACCGTAATAGTACAATGCACAATGATGGTATCAGATGTTAATATCATATGTCAAGTTTAATTTCATATATAAAATGGTAAATTATTTGGTATTTGGAATTGTTTTTGATGTGGTGTGTACCCACTTTTACGGGAAAACGTTTTATAAGGTGGTGAATTTGTAGGAATTCGTATGCGAATTGTATGAATGTGTAACATTTTTAGAAAAAAAGTACGCTAGAAGGTCCACCCCTACCCCAAATTGTTATGAAATGCGATGAAATTGTGTTGGAACTATCATGAATATCTTAATGATACTTAATAACAAGCTTCTTTGGATTTTGGGTACATGTTTTTTTGTCCAAAAAACGTGGCAGGCTAGTATCATGGAACATTTTAGCTGATGCGGTAGGCAAATGACCAGACAGAAATGGAAAGAGAAAAAGAAACAAGACAGAATACAGACAGGTCAAACTCACTGGCTGATCTTAATGCATCCCTATAATTACTTCCTATAACAGGCCACGAATAGAAGCCGACCACACCATGATGAACTTCACAGCAGTCTGAGACAGCAGCTCTTTTATAAACCCTAGTGAGCTGCCTTGCTGTCTACTGCCTACACACACAGCTATCTTCAAAGACAGTGTGAACCTCATAAGATCCTGATTTGACATAGTCTATACGGGCAACAACTCTGGGTGCCAAACACACAGAGCTCCTCGTGTGAAGCATGCGCAACATGATTCCAAGTTTTATGTTAGCATGTTACTTAGCTAACAACATGATATTGAGCACACAAACATTACATTGATAGTTCACCCAAAAATTCTAATAATCGATGCACCCTCCAACATGACATCATGACTTTTGCGTAAACATACACGCCACTTTCAAGTCAAGTGGCGTGTTATTTATACGCATTTTGAGCTATCCGCGTGTATATCTACGCCGTTATGTCCGAGTGATTCCGCGTGTATGTACACGCTGTTAAAAATCCGAGCGAAATAAAGCCAAATTTTGATATACATCTGGGGAGCGATATTTTTCTTCCTAGGATGGTAGGGAAAGACTCATAAATGGTATTAATCAGTGACGGGTAGGTTTAGGGACGGGGTTGGGGTAGTTCATATATTTATATATACAGTAATGTAACGTTAAGTCAACGGCGTTCATAAACACGCTGAAAAGCGATTATGCGTGTTGATAGCACGCCAAAAATGGAAATACGAATTGGGTGTCATACATACGAGTTTCATGAGATCAGTCTGCACCCTCATGTAAATCCAAAGCTGTATGACCTGTTCTTTCTTCTGTAGAAAACACATTTTGAAGAATGTTGCTAACCAACCCATTTGGGTGACCATTGCCTTCCCTTGCATGAACAAAATACTGATACATTTATCAAAATATACACTATTGTACTTTTTATTAAGAAAGAAAGTAATACAGTTTTGAAAAAAACATGAGGGGGAGTGAATGAGTGTAATTTTTAGCTCAAGTCAGTTCAGTATTTATTCAGTTCAGTTCAATAACTGTGTAAAGTTAGACAATAATGTTAGCTAAACAACATGCTAACATAAAACTTTCACTTTGAGTTAAACAGTACATTTCTAATTGGATTACATTAAATTCAGAAGTGTATTTAGTAGTTCAATCTATTTATAAATCAACATTTGTCCATCCACCATGTTGGATGGATTTTTTTTCACTGCACTTTGCATTATGGGACTGCTGCTTTAGAACTTGTTCAACAATTTTGTCAGGGCTGTTTTTCCCATGAGCTGCCTTTGTTCTCTGTTGTAAATACAAAGAGACTTTATCCATTCAGGCTTCTGCACACTCTTCATGCCTGCTTTTCACCAATTTACCCTGTATGCCGGATCCTACGCAAATATCAGAAGACTGGTGTTTATTGACTTTGCCATATTCCTCATGGGAGGCAAAATGTTGTTGTTACATCTGTTTCTGTCTATTGAACGGTTGCAGTCTGCCACAAAATTCCTGCCTTGTCCCACTTTTCTGTTATGAAATCTACAAAGTCTTGCTTTTTCTAGGAAACAAACACTAAAAATTACCTTAGAACACGCATGAGGAAACTTAACCTCTCAGATTTACCTCAGCAAACTTTCCTCTCAAGAGTTCAGTGGGGACAGACTACAAACTCACATAGCAACAAGCTCTGCGCTGTGATTGGATGGTGGCTTCCTGCCAAGCCGTTAATACAGTTTCCTGTCTGTGGGCCAGAGAGTGTCTGTGTGTGAGAGAGCAAACACACATTGTGTTTTGGGAAGATGCAGAGGCTTTGTGTAGATGACTGCAAACCCAACGGCTTTTCGATGTATACTTTGAGCACACATGTTAAACTTTTGAGTGTGGGCTAAAGCGAACCATGGGAAAAGCTCCATAAACTCACACAAACACATTGCATACACATACTTATAGTGAGCTGAAAACAATTTGTTCTCTATCATAGCTATTTAACCTGAGCTTTTAATCATGTTCGCAAACAGTCGATAGGGATGTTACATAAAAGCTTCCGAGGGCCGCACAAATTCATTCATTGTACAATTCTGTGGATCAGGGAACAGCCATTACACAAAACAGAACCCAGAGACTTCCACTTCTGTCATCATTTACCCTTGGGTTATTCTAAACCCATATGATTTTCTTTCTATGGAACACAAAAATAGAGATGTTTAGCTAAATATTTACGCTGCTCTCTTTCACACACTGAAAAAATAGGTGTACTTTGATACAATTCACTCAGAAAATATCACAAAATAAACATGAAAATTTGAAGTAGACTGAAATAGTATTTTCTTGTAAAACGTACTCTAATAAACTTTGTTTTGAATGACCAAATTCAAATTACCAAAAGTATAGAAGTAGTTGGAAGTATATGGAAGAAAGCACCATAAAAAAAGTATTTATTTATTTTTATTTAGCCTATAAGTTTATTTATACAGGGACAGTAAAAAAAAAAACATGTATTCCAGTCGAAAACTGGAAAATATGTATTGCACATTGAAAGTATAGCATAAGCTAATTTGCGTCTCGGGTCCCAGAAAGTCTTTTCAAAATAAAATTATAATAATAAAATAAAATAAAAACTACTTATCATACAATAAGGCTGATACAGCATGTCATTTATACACGAACAAATACAATCCTAAATGACCTATACCTATTTTAAGGATGCTCTGTACTGCTTTAAACTCATTTGGCAACAAGTTCCAGAGTTGGGAGCCCTTTATATGAACTATCCCTTTAAGGACATGTACACACAAAAATGTGAGCACATGTAATGGCCTTTTGCCAGCGCTATAACGGTCTCCACAAAGGCAGGAATCTGAAAAACAACCCTGGACCGCAACATGTGATGTGTAACACATGTAAAACTCTGACTACACAATTATATTATACTGCTTTCATCAGTGTTCAGAGAGCAACCTTGAGGCAGTACGGCCAAATGTAGTAGCATAAAGGCTTTCATGAGAACTTGTTCATTCATTTAGAGTTTGAGTGGATGCGTGACCATGTCTTGTTAAAAAGAATGAGCACCAGAGTGAAAAACGTGAGGTGAGAAAGCCAGAGACACCAGAGACAAGCGTCGCAGTCTGAGAGCTTGTGTGAGATACCACAATGAATCACGTCTTTCAGGCGCTGGGTATGTAACAGGATCAACCGACAACACACTTGCTGGCAACAACAAAACCCAGACAAAGGAAAACACACATAAGCTGTGGGTATGAGGCAAAGAGAAGTGCTTTGGGGGGAATGACACAGACATCATTGTGTGGCTGATAAATGCACGGGGAATGATGAAATGGTTGATTTCAGTTGAGTTGTTGGGCTTAAGTAACCTAAACCCAAGACAGCACTAGATTTTAAAATACGTGGTGGTCGCCTGTGCTCTAGGTGTTTGCTAGGCTCTGCGTGAGTCAAAGGGGAAAACTTTCAATCACATTCTGCTCACTAAAATATGGTTTGGATCTCTTTTTCACTGTTAAAGGGATAGTTCACCCAACAATGAAAATTCGCTCATCATTTACTCACTCTTATGTTTGAGTAAACCTCCATTGCAGTCCATGCAAAACTTCATGAATAGACTTTAGAATTAATATGAATTGAGCTCTTCAATCCAGGTCTTTTGAAGAGAAATAGCCTAATTGATTTTTATGATGAACAGCTTTAAATTAGTCTTTATTTCACATGCAAACACTGATCAACGCACATCACATATGGTAAATAGAAGCTTGACCATTCTTGCGTGTCACACAATAACAAAGCATGTTTGAGCATGTTTACCATATTTGATGAGCCCTTTAGTGTGTTGATCAATGTTAAAGTAACACCAGGTAAAATTTAACTTTTGCTCTCGGGGTCCCCCCCTACAGTTGGGAAACAGTATTGTCCTCTACTTACTGTCGTAAACCGTCATGAATGTAGCACATGCATTTGTTGACAACCATGAGCCGTGAACACTGTAGGAGGAGGTCACATGCAGGGTTCTGCTAGCTTGCGTCGCGTGTGAAATGTCTTCATCCCAGGTACAGTGGCATATATTTCAGCATGCCATATGAATATAATTTCATGGGTTTTATTTATTTTTTTCTAACGACAAATGATTGCGATGCTCACGTTTACAAGCCAACGTCATTATAGTAGCCTAGTCTAGCCTATTGGTTACCGTTTTACTGAATCTATACTTCAATGCAATGTTTGAGTGATAGATAATAATCATATATCGTCAATATTATAATAGCAAGCTATATTATTATATCAATAATGCGCGCGTGTGCGTATTAATGCGTAGGCTACTCTAGCACACACACGCAAGGTATCTCGCTCTCTCTCCCTCTCTGTCCTGCGCGTATTCAATTTAATAAGTCGGGGCACTAAAATTAGAGTTGGAATACGGGACTGTCCCGGGAAAAACGGGACGTCTGGTCAGGTCACCCTAGCTAGTATGCAAGCAATATACTTACTAGTACAAAAGCATGACAGTCCGCATCGGTCAGGCACCTCTCCTCCTCCTTCAGCTCACGCCAGCGAGAAAACGCTGGCCCAATTTTGATCCTTGTTCTGCCTTTAACGCGACCACTTTCTCTTTTGCTTTGCTCCGATAAAACATTTGCTTTCTTGTTTTTCTGTGCTGCTTCGGCCATGACTACCGTAATTCCTCAAATAAAGACCGGGGCCTTTATTTACCTGAACTGCAGATGGTAGCCGGCTTTTATTTGAAGCCGGCTTTTATTAGAGGCAGGCCTTTATTTCTAATTCGCGATCCCCGCCTGCCCGCCAGCCAAGTTTCCATGGTGACGCGTCATGCTCTACACGTGTTCACCACAGCCAAAATAGCGCTGTATGACAGATGTAGCGCTTTTATTTCTAAATATTAACAAACTTGCTTACCATGTCATCAACCATCTTCTATTCTGACTCTCAAATCCGTGTAATTGAGTTTGTTTTGTCGTTTAAAACCCTTTATAAATGATCTTGATCTGTAACGTGAGATGGGCACCGCAGTTCAGAGATTCCTGTCTGTTGGATTTATTACATTACACAGCGCGTGAATTCTTCAGTTTCTCCCGAAATACATGAAAGTAAGTGGCCGGTGAACTGGAAGAAGAATAGAGTAAACTTTATAGTTACTTACACTGTGTATCTGATAAAACACCTCAGCAAATATATTTGAATGGATTGGTATTGTATATTTTACAAACTATAAATTGTAATGTATTGTTTTGCTATAAATCTTATCTATTTAAATGTCTGAAACCTAAAATAAACGTGGTTAAAAACACTGAATAGTTGTGATATATATAGCGCTGAGCGCGTCCTTTTGAGTGTACACAAATTTTTCCCCGGCCTTAATTTGAGACCGGCCTTTATTTGTCCGCGTTGACCACGCACCCGGCCACTATCAGATGCCCGGCGTTTATTTGAATACCGGTTTTTATTTGAGGAATTACGGTATATAACATTTGGCTCGCACGTCCGATTTTAAGGAAGTGGGGGTGGTGGAGGAAGTGACGTATATGCCGTAAAGCAGTCAAATTTTGTAGTTCTCTTTGTTCGCCGGTTACTACCCGAAACCCGAAGTTTAAAAGTACGATTAAAAACGCTACAGACCCCGCCAGGCTATGGCAGACGTGTCATTCAACCTATTGTAAGTCGATGTACCATCACAAGAGACATGGAAATATATTATGAAGGTTCAAAAGTTACCCGGTGCTGCTTTAATGTTTGTGAATAAAGCCTAAATTAAATCTCTTTATCATATAAAGTGATCATGTCTCTTCAGAAGACTTTTTAAACCATTTCTTTCACATATGGATTACTTTGACGATTTCTTTATGACATTTTTGAAGCTTGAAATACATTTTATAAATCTATTCTGTATGTAATTGCTGGATTACTTAACTAAAAACTATCTACTAGTTTCAAGTAGTCCTACGTTAGGTTTATTTAACAAACGAAATCGAATAATCAAATGTAAAAATAAAACACTGCTTAGTCTTTACTATATCAATTAAATATTGATTCTTATAAAAGCTACACATGTTATTCAGTCAAAAGCAGTGAGAGATTTTCTTTTTGTCTTTTGTTGTTTAATTAATATTAAGAACATAGACGGCAGCTGTCAATTTAAGAGCTGCACAGATCCAATATATTGTTACATGTGCGCTTTTTTTCTCAACTAAGACTTTTGGACTAAACAGTTGAGATTAAGACATAACTGACTATGCTTATGTGAATACTTACTCACCAATACATGCATTTGTATAAATTTTGTGTATTTGGCCATATAAGCTGTCCGAGAGGTGGCTTCCTGTGCATGTAATAATATTAAACATGTGTTCAGTCTACTCTCTTCTGTCTGTGTCGACCTAAAACTTGGAAAACTTTTTGTAATCTTTTGGAGTATTAAAGTCATGTCGCAAGCCTTTGCGATATAGGCTATATTAGTGATATTTCAATATATCGTGCGGTCAAAAGTTCATGTAAGTAAGACATGTTCCTGGATCATCATATTTTGTTGATTCTGGAACAACATTAATGTTTGAAAATGTTGTCCTAATTAATAACTCATAACTTGTCCCTGACATCAGAGAGAAATGATAGGTGAATTACACTGATGTAGAAGCATTTAATCCTGGTTGTAAACCTAAACTTGACATAAACTGTAAACTTGTCCCTCAAATCTGATTGTTTGATTAGAATGTTGTTCCAGGATCAATAAACATGTTGATTCCAGGAACATGTTGCACTTGGTGAAATCGAGTTCACCATATCTTGCAGCTCTACATGAAACCCTGGAGTTGTGCAGGTCAAACATGCCCCAAATCAGGCAGAGCTCAAAAGAAGTACCAACTGTCTGAACTCCTGACAACTGAACAGCCACCTGTCTGCTTACATTGAGCTTTACAGCAGATCACGCAACACACCGCCGCACACGCCACACACGCACACACACACGCACGCTCCTGCAGTGTCACAAAGTGGAAAGTTCTTGGCTTAAAAGTCAACATGAAACATGTTTGACCTGTTTTATTAAGATAATTTGATAAAAACAGGATGTTCAATGTGGGGGAAAAAAATCATTGTATCCAGTGGGAACTGATTGGATTATGGAAAGTTTCCACTTTTGAGGAAGCTTTTAATGTTAAAGCATTTCAAAATATTTGGTAGTGGTTTAAAAATCTATTTGCTAGTATTGTCGTGACCTTGCATTATTTTAATAGCAGTTGATGTTAAGTATTAATTACATTAAAATAAAATAATTTAGGCCTACCAATAGCTCACTTGGCCTATGGTGTCATCAGTTAAAAAGTAGGTTTAGAGGTGGAGCATTTTGATGAAATATTATATATATTCATTATATATTCTTTGGAAAAGCATGCACAAATGAATCATTCACAAGACCAGGAACATTTATTAAGAAATAAAATACGGTCAATTCTGATTTCATGTTGACTTTAAACGAAGCTGGGTACTGAAGGACTTCAGGTTAACTAGAACAGCGCATCAAATAATTAACAACCTATCTAATATTAAAGCCACACTGGGTCAGACTACCATCTTGTACGTGCCAAAAACAGAAAGTACATTCAAAACTATCAACTAAGACACCAGTCCTCAGTTCTGCTTCGTGTTTGCCATAGCTTGGCATGCTTAAAGTGGCCCATTGTCACAAGGGAGCGGTGTGTGTATATCTTCCACGGCCCTTGATCAGCTGATTTCAGCTGAGTATTTGAGATGCAGACAAACCAGGCCACCGGTGCAACTGATCCCTGTTGTCAGGAGCAACAGAGGAAAATATAAAACACTGTGACTGTGAACAGAGCCGTGCAGATCTGATTTTAAGGTGTTTTGCAGTACTGACTATCAGAAGATGATAATTTGTTGGTAATTTGAGGCAGAGGGGACAGACATACACTCAGGCCCACACTGTATGAGAGAAAAACAGAGCAAATACACCAAAGACATCATCAAGGGTGAACCAGATGTGAGCAAAAAGCTTCTGCGAAACAGTGATACGGAAAGGTCACAACTTGTGTCCAGTGATGACAGGTTAAGAGGTTTGAGCCTTCACTGAAACTCAGAAAAATAAAAGATTGGTCAATTGGAAGCTTTAGTGGAAAAGGCCCCCACTGGACAAAGTATAAGGAGAGTGGGGGCCATACAAGCATTGGCATTGATTGTTCTATGAAGGACCTTTAACGTCCATGGAACATTTCCATTGAACAAAAGGTTCTTTATTAGTAAAAAAAAAAAAAAAATCTTTGAATTATTCAAATGTTCTTCACATTAAGAAAGAAAGGTTGTTTTCTGTTCACATAGATATGTTTTAGTAGGCAGGTTTGGTTTAAAGAACCCTCTGGTTATTTGCTTTATTTTTTTTAATCAACCTCAAATTTTGAACACTTGGCTTGTTTATATTTACTTTGATTTTCTCACAGTTTTAGAGTAAAATAAGTTTTGCAAAATATATATTTCCTATATACAAATTGAAACTTGTATTTTTGTAAATTTTTCATGACAGCATAAAATTTCATAACTTAAAAAAAAAAAAAAAATACTCCAGCAATAATATGCCAAGAATCATTTTTAAAAAGATACCAAGCTTGCTCCAAAGAATTCAGGATTTATGGCAGTTTAAGTTTGAAATTTAATTTCCCGGTGCATGCTCAAAAAAAGTGAATACATAGAAGAACTACTGCACAAATCTAATTTAGTACCATAAAATCGACTAAAAATACAAAATATTAAATAAAAAAACATTGTAGAAGTAAAATATAGTATATTTCCTTTAAATAAAAAAGAAATCGCTAATTTTTGCAATAGGCTACATGTTCTTCTTGACATAGGAGAAACGTTACTTTGCCAATGAACGTTACAGTTTGGTACAGGCATCGGAAACGCTGTCTCGCAGCAGGAGATCTTTATTTGTGTGCGCAATTCCTGGCACTGTTTTGACTAACGTAGCCTACTTTACACATTTTATGCTCTTCACAAGTTCCATGTACAAGCATACAACAAGTGCATTAGCCCAGCACACAGCATTGTTTTGAATGTTCGGTTCTGTGACTGTCGCATAAATACACAGCCAGGGCAGATTCTGCAAAGCACCACGAGAGACGGTGTTAAATTACCTAATACCAGATAAAGCTCTACATGATTTCTCCTAAAATATCCAAGTCTTTCTCTGAGATAAAAGCTTACTGATTTTAAAATCATATATTAATGTTACCACAAAGCAATAGACTGCTGCTGTATAGTAAGAGCACATGAATTATAACAGTACTTGTTTAATGTATTCTGATATGGGTCAAGTGTGAAAAAATTATATGTTACAGGTTATTAGGCAACTTGCCTTCTCATACACTTGTCCTTGCTGTTGTGAAAAGATAAGACGTAATTGCACTTTTGCATGTGTCCCAGAATTCTCAGCCCATGAGAAAGGCCTGTCCCTTCTACTTTAGTAGTCCAGAGTTGCTTTGTGCTTGGAGATATAATTAATAGTAGTAGTAAGTCATAAGTGTTATCTTCCAGCAAATCTAAAGCAGTTTTAAATTCACAGAAGCTCATCACAGATGATTTTCAGGATGCTTCAGAGACAATCTCACACTTTTATTTCTAATATGCTCCCCCTGGCTGCTTCACGCTAGCTTATTTTAAATGAGAGCAACAGAGGCGCAGCAGACGGTGGAAAATCTCATCGTAAACCAAAGATGTCTTCCAAAAAGCGCTCACTGAGCTGAAAAATGAACATTAAACTGATTCTAAGCACAGCTTTTCAAAATACCGCTTTATTTAAATGCAAATGACATGTTCAGAACATGAGGGGGTTTGCCATGTTTTTCAGATAAAAACGTTAAGTCCATGTCAATTAGCCCTAGCTTTAACATCATCTATATGCCTGCCTTTAAATAGAAATGGCAAGTAACAAATCATAGTTCATGACTGTAATGTAAGCTAACACTATAAAAAAAAGACAAGCCATTAAATATGTCCCAGTCCAACTTCATTTTTAATTCAAAATACAAAACCACAGTAAAGTAAACTGTGCTCTTAAAAACATTTCATTGGGTCTTTAAGGAGAAAAGAAATGGTTATGCACCAAGGTTACATTTTTCAAATAATACCGATAAGCTGATAATTATATTCACGTCAGATAACCATTAAAGGGCTGATATTTACATTCTACACTATTCTGTCTAAATACATGAAAATACTAAAAACTAAATCAATCATTTGAAGTATTTTAGAAGGCTATTTAGTCTATCCATTTGAAATAGCTCACTTAATCTAATCTGTTTTTATTTAAAAAAGGTGAATGACAAAGATTTGGGCTGGTTTTTGCAAACTACCTTACAGTACTATAATCATGACACGTTGTGATTCATACAGCGATGCATCATGATATCATAATAGGAGGACTGCACTCGAAACTGCAGCAAACACACATAAAGTGACCCAGCATGTCTGACAGAAAGTCAATCGTTTGAATCAGTCACTTCAGTGCTGTTTATTTCACTCGCTTTCCTGTTTGGCAACTCATAAGAGAAATCCAGATGCCAGATTTAGCTTTTCTGCTTCTTCATTTTGTACACTGTATGAATGTAGACGTGAATAGAAAAACAGGTTAATTCTTGGATCTAAAAGATTATGAGTTTATGATCATATCTGCACTGTTCATGTTCACAAAAAGGGCAAAATCGATGTACTTGATGATGGAACACAAAAATGCAAACAGGATGACACTGTAAATGCAAATGAGATGCCAGTCATTTTGTTTGCATAGCTCTTCTGTCCATACAGGTCCTACTAGCTGAGTTATTAGCACAGTCGAGGTGCTCAGGTATGGTCGGGTTGTGTTTACGTATACAGCTTGTACATATTCCAATAATAGAAACGCCCACAGTGAGTGTTTACACCGACAGAGAGAAGAGCTACAGGTCCAGATGGCCCCCTCTCTTCACGCTGGGTCTTCTGGGTGTGCAGCTATTTGGGTGAGAAAGCTGGTCTAGAAACAGTTTCGCCTTTCCTGAACCTGCCCTTCATCATGCTGAACCAAGCCACGGTGGTCGTCACTAAAGATCACAGCCACACAGGAACTGATGTCATCACACTTGCCTGCCCCCCAGCTGAAAGATCAAATGGTCACGTGAGAGAGAGGTTACGTAAGTCTGCTGACTGTTTCCACACTCCACAGACAGAGACTGCAGAGAAAAAAAGCCTCGCTTGGGTGAATCCCATTAAACCTGTTAAGGTCATGTTCTAGTAAAATTTCACCCAAAATATCAAATAAAAAACGTAATTAAAAAAAGATATGAGCATTTATATTTTCTCAAAAAAGAAAACCCTAATTTACTACAATGTGGAAAAAAAGGTTACATTTAAATTGGAAAATATTTATACATCACAGAAGTATTTGTTGTGCCTTTAATTTATGATCATTTAGATTTTGTAACTATTGTATTGCAGTAATTAACCTAATTGTAGTCCTGAAAAAAGTAAAAAGTAAAAAAAAAAGTAATAAAATATTGTTACAATTTAATTAAAATATAATATTTTTTATTATTATTGGTTGGAATAAAAAAAATTATATTGCTGCGATTAGTCATAACAACTTAAAATTCAACATTAGAAATAGAAATAATTAGGGCTGTCAAATGATTAAGCGCGATTAATCGCATCCAAAATTAAAGTTTGTGTTTACATAATATATACTGTGTATACTTATTTTGTATATATAAATACACACACATGCATGTATATATTTAAGAAAAATGTGTTATTAATATATAAAATATTTATATTTATATATAATATTAATTATGCATAAATATATATAAAATATATACATGCAAATATTTCTTAAATATATACATGCATGTGTGTGTATTTATATATACAAAATAATTATACACAGTACACACACATATATTTTGTAAACAAACTTTATTTTGGATGCGATTAATCGCGATTAATCGTTTGACAGCCCTAGAAATAATGTGTCGTTTCAACTTAAAAAAAGTAAGTGTTTGTGCTTGACTTGAATATTTAAGTTTAGTTAACTTAAGCTTATAGTTAAGTTAGATTTAAGTTCGCAACAAATTTTAAGTTGTAATAACCAATTGCAGCAAAAAAGTTAAGTAAGGGGCCTCATTTATAAAGATGTCCATAGAATTATCCTAAATGTGAACATACCATAATTTCTGAAATGTACAATTTTATTATTTAATTATTAATTTCAGGGACAATTATCACAAAGCAGTAGCTAATGTGTGCATATAATAATATTAATGCATATGTGTTTGTCTATTTATCTTTACATTTTAATAAACAACATAATTGGATTTTTTTTGAGCGCATAAAGTTTGTATGCACGCTCTTCATAATATTTTCACGTCAGTTTTTGCCTTTTTAAATCCCAATTTGTTCCTCAATAACGTAGGATGAAATTCATGTGTGTTTTATACTTGAGGCCCATGGACATGTTTTCTAAATTCAAAATTTGTTTTATATCTTTTCTGGCAAAACCTTCAAACCGCCTATAAGCTTTTATAACAATGTCTGATTCTCGAAGGAATGACAATCTAATCCCTGGCAAAGCAAAACAAAGAAGCAATCAATGAGCAAACTAGCAACCATTAACACACCTAAATTCCCACAGCATGGGGTGTGTATACACACATTCTCGCACCACCCAGCACAAGGGAAACTGTGTCATAAGCAACAGCTGGTCGACTTCAAGGCGAGACACTCTGAACTCTCCCAGCTGACTGCAGTAATCCTGCTCCAACTGGTTATTCCAGAACTCTGACAAAAACGTGACATCATTTCTCCACGGAACATGTTTCCACGTGGCTTCACAACGCAAAAGTTCCTTGATCTACTAGTAGCATTCCACCTTATGACATCATGGACCAAGACTGTTTTATACATCACACAAACAATTAGAAACTGAATACTTTTTAATGGGTGTACTGTGTGGTGCCATTAAAGAGTTAGTTCACTCAAAAATGAAATATATCCCATAATTTACCCACCCTAGCTGTATTGTGACTTATATTGTGAGTTATATTCAAAAATATCATGGCTCTTCCAAGCTTTATAATGGGAGTGAATAGTATCTGAGATTTTGAAGCCCAAAAAAGTGCATCCATCCAAAAATAATGCATATGGCTCCAAGCGGTTAATGAAGGGATTCTGAATCGAAACGATGCCTTTGTGTAATAAAAATATTCTTATAACTTTACACACTATATAAACTTGTACACGAGATACGGCGGAAGAGTGACCTCTGACTCAACGCATAACATATTGATGAACGTGGAAGCACAGAGGACAGAGAAAAACAACACTGGTTATTTTAAGAGAGAAATGTTGGAGGATCTTGAGTTTGTTGCCCATCCAGTTTGTTGTCTAATCTCACCTAAACTTATGCTACTCCTACGCCGGGTCAGAGGTCACTCTTCCTCTTGAACTAGACTTGCGTACGGCCATTACCGGAAGCCAGGGATTATAGTTTATAAAGTTAAAGTCACAAATGCATGCTTCAGAAGGCCTTTATTAACCCCCCAGAGCGGTATGGATTACTTTTATGATAGATGGATGGATGCGCACGCATTTTTGGGCTTCTAAATCTCAGGTACTATTCACCCCCATTATAAAGCTTGGAAGAGCCATCATATTTTTTTATATAACTCCAATTGTGTTGGGCTGAAAGAAAGTCATACAGCTAGGATGGCTTGAGGGTGAGTAAATTATAGGATCATTTTCATTTTTGAGTGAACTAACCCTTTAAACTCTCATGAGATTGAATAGATTTTAAATCACGGTCAAGAACCAGTGCTATCTCTTAAAAAAAGGAGCTTACAGTTTTAAAATAACTCATCGAAGAATAAAAATGATGTCATCTATTACTAAGAGTAAATCCACTTTCATAGTAGCAGAATGAACAATGTTCAAAACCTCTGTTTCACAAAAGAAATTGGATGACATGGTTGTAAGTGATAACAGAATTTTTTGGGTCGGCTATCCCTTAAAACAACCCATTCTGATCAACCAGCAACCAGTGCTGGTGGACCAATAATGCTGAGCAAAGATAAGAAAACAAAAAAAACTTGTTTGTTTACATGCCAAACACGAGATGTTTATTGGTGTCAGCTCCAGACGAATTGATTTTCAGCCGCGATAGAGTCCAAAGGAAGCCACATGATCCTGTTACATGTCTGAGTTTATTGTGAGCGTCACCCTAGTGCCAGAAACTAGAAAGAACCACAGAATCCCTGCTCAAAAACAAAGGGAGCTCTTTAATGAGATATTCCGAAAAATGTGGAAAGAGTTGGGTGCGTTGTTTTAAGATCTAGTGTAAAAAGAAAAGAAAGCAAGAGAGAGTGCTGGTGGAAATGAAGAACCTGCTTTTTTCATCAGTGGAACAGTATGTTCCAAATAACAATAGCACAGAAGGGATGTCATATCTACTCCAAAACAGTCTTTCGACGGTAATCAACTCTCGCTCAAAGAGCCTAACAGACCAAGAGGTCTCGAATCCACAAAGAGAAATCCAATAGAGGGAAATGATTCTGAAGACACCAAAGGAATGCAGCCAGCTCATTCCATTTTAAAGTATATTTTTTGTAACAAAATTGTGATCCAATAAAAATATATCTGGCTAGTCAGGCCTGTTTGTTGGCTTTTGTAAATTGGCAGTTTTGGCTGAGGCAGTAGGGGTAAACCACAGTCACAGGGGCCAAATTACACTCAAACATGACTCCAGCCTGTCTAAACACAGAAGCTTAGAACCAAGAGTACAGCAGTTAAATGGTCCATCATATAGATAGCTATCAAACAATGCGCTTTTACATAAAAAAAAAAAAATATTGCTTAGTGAACGGTACGTTTCTTACTTTTTTTTCCTCTGAAAGAAGAGGAACAAAGCATTGACAAATGCATGGGGGAGGGAGGACAGGTAATGTCATGCAAATCTAGGCTGAATGCCTGGTCACTAGTGTAATGCTAGTCACTTTTCCAGCGGTTATTAATCTGACTTATTAATTCTGATGAAAGAAATAACTCGCATAATGTTTATGTTTTAAACCCATACCCAACAGAAAACAAACCTAAACCCCAACACCAGACTAAAGCAAGCCCATATCCAAATAAAACAAATCTTATATAGCCAACCAAAACGTAGGCCTACCCAACAAAAGATAAAAAAAACTACCTGATCAAACACAACCCATACTAAACAAAGACATACCCATACTCAACAAAACCAACCTGTACCCAACCAAACAAACCCATTTCCAACAAAAACAAATCTTTGGACCCCAAAATAAAACATGGTAAATTGCGTTACAGTAACTGTAGTGAATATAGACCACGCTCTTATATAACAGAGTGGACAATTCTGAAGAGTGTGAAGGGTAGTGTGTATGTCAGCGGAGGGGGGAAACACAAACACAACATACATCACACACAGCTGATATAGGACGCTTTGTTCCCTTCAGAAAGCGACAGATATAGCATGAACAGCGACAAAAAGACAGAATGTTATAATGTACCAACTGAACATTATCAAAGCACATGCATCAAACAATGAAACAAACACACTGCAGCGCCGTGACGTCACGACCCAAAGACAGATGACATTCAAACACTCATGTTATCACGCATTTTCTTTTCTTTCTTTTTAAAAATTTACCTCTGTCAGGTTTCATGTTGGTCACAGACACCGTGATCCCTCCAGAATGCCTGCGGTCCGTCTTCCGTCTTCAGATCTTTCTATAGACTTTAAAACTCGTCCTTTAGACATCGGTTAGCTATCGATCTGGCACACAGCCATTCAGATATCAATGATCTAAGCTGTAAGATCAAACGTAGATCTATACGCCGCTGTATGCTAGAGTCCAGTGGTCTGATGAACTAGTTCACCAAAACACCAGCGTTCTACTTAAATAAGCATGCAAATATCATCTCTATATATCTAGCTAAATATCCCAAATATCTCCGCTACCAGTCGCCTCATCGCCGATGCCAAACGAGCTCCACTATCAACACTCTCCTGTGCCACTGATCTGCTCAAATTAAAGCCATTTGAGACGCATCGGGATCCCCTGGATCTTCATCACCAACCCCCACGGACAGATTGATCAGACCCAGGACAGGTAGATGAGACACTACTAAGGAACCACCGACATCATCTCCTCCTCCAGGCTGGAGAAGCGTTACGTTGCGGTGATGACTTCAGCCAACACGAAGTGGCTCATAGCTCTAAACCCCCTTCTCGACCACTCGATCATAAACACTCCCCATAAACACAGAACAATACTTAGAAGGACTGGATTAAGTGAGACAACTAGTTCAACCAACTATCTATTTAAAGCGCCTGCGATGACGAACCTCCAAATAGAAGTTTTCGAGCTGTCTAAACGATATCTCGGAGATTAAATGATCAGTAGGGACAAAGCTCATGTTCTCTCTCCCCCTCTCTCTCGCTCTCTCTGCTTGTCAAAACAAATGCAGGAGGAGGACAGCCTCTAAGTCATGTGTCCCAACAACAGCTCGTCCCGCCCCCAGGCTGTACGTCACTTCCGCCCCACGGCACTGGCTTGAACTCGTTGCCGCGGCAACATAACACATTTAATTTAAAGGGACAGGATAGTTCACCCCAAAATGATAATTCTTTCATTAATTACCTACCCTTATGTCATTCCAAACATATTGGGAATACAAATGAATTTCTTTTGATGAACTCTAATGTTGAATGAACACTAATGTTATGTGAAGCATCAAAAAGTTCACCAAGAGATGTAAAACTAATTATGAATTTAGTGGTTTAGACAAAAATTTCTGACGAGACTCTATCGCTTTGATCAACATATTGAATTTGGGCTTTATTGAACCTTTAGTCAGAATATAAATGAAAATCTAAGAGAAGTTTGCATGTGTGTTGTTTTATGCTAGGCTAGGCTATACAATTCAACGAGAATACCCTCACAAAAAATAAGTAGGCCTATACTTAAAATGAAAATAAAATCAAAAATTACTCACCCTGTTGTTGTTCTAATGCCGTATCCTCTTCTTTCTTTTATGGACCACAAATGTAGATTTTTTAAAAAAATTGTCCTGCTCACGCTCATCCATATATGGCAGCAATCAGCATCAAGCTTTTTTAAAAAAGAAGAAAAAGTATGACAGAATGATCAAGTGAGAAACACCTTTGCTGTGATAGACTGTTTCACTCTTATTTGTTGAAATCTGTTTAAATATTTTTACATAATTATGTTGAATGTTATACTTAATACACATTTATACACTGAGATTGACCGATCTGTAGCCTTTTATTTTTTATTTTTATATATAGGCCTATATAATTTATTTATTATTTTATTTAGCTTTTATGTAGCTACTATTCACATTTTATTTTGTTTTATTTTATTTATTTGTGTTTCATGTATATGTATTTAGATATAGGTTGAATGAACGAAATGACTCGAAAAAATATTTGTTCATTTTGAACGAGTCTTTTTTCGAGTCATTTCGTTTATTCAACGAACGAAATGAACTAAATGACTCTAAAAAAGATTTGTTCATTTTAATGAACGAGTTCGAACAGGAGAGTCACAAACGTGCATCTCAGGACAGAGCAAGGCGAGCATTTGTGCTAATAAAACTTAAACTTTTTTATTTCTTTTTGAAATGACCGATCGTTTCGCTAGATAAGACCCTTATTCATCGTCTGGTGTCGTTTAAAGCCATTTGAAGCTGCACTGAAACTGTCATTTGGACCTTGAACTGTTTGGTATTGAAGTCCATTATAAGGAGAAAAATCCTGGAATGTTTTCATCAAAAACATTCATTTCTTTTTGACTGAAGAAAGAAAGACGTGGACATCTTGGATGACATGGGGGTGAGTAAATTATCAGCAAAAGTTTTTTTAAAAGTGAACTAATCCTTTAATTTTTCAAGCTCACTTGCACTCGTTTAAATATTTTTTTCATATGTTGAAAATATTACCCTTAATACAAATGTAAACACTATTGAAATTGTCGTTTTATTTACTTTCTCTTCTCTCATTAAATGGTTATGATAGGTTTTACTCCAGTGGGGCCTTTTTACATGATTTCACCGACGGCCCCTCAACCCCATGGGCCGGCACTGCTGTTAAGGAACTTCCAGACGCCATCAATGATGTGCTGCGCGCTTTCCTCTCAATAACAAAATGAACACAACAAAAAATGACAGCAGTGAGAAAGCAGCAGTCAAGAAAGCATTTGATCATAGCAATGTGGATATGATTGCCTAAGCCCTTCAATTCACCGGCATGTCGACAGGTAAATATGAGGTAGGCTATATTACACATGGTTTGATTATAACGTGAAGACTTCTTAGACTATATAAATATGGTTATGTGAGACTTTTCTTTGAGATATTGACATTACAGTACAGAATTTTTTGCAGTATCCTGAACATTGAAATATTATTTTAATGTATACAATGGAAAGAGGCTCCGGGGAGCCCGTGTAAACGTGACATTATTTTGATTTTTTACAAAATCATTTTCAAATTTGATTTTTTTTTATTTTGATTGATTTTACAAAGGTTTTTACTCTAAATTGTTGGGGGTAAACGATGCAATGCAATACAATGATGACTGGGATATCAGATTTGATACATACATTTTAACATGATTAAAAAAAATAAAAAATAAACTGATGTAGCCTATGGATAATCACATAAACCTAAGTTTCTTCAGTCCAGTAAATTATCATCTTAAATATTAATATTATATTAATATTTAATAAATATAATATGAATGTTACCAACAATATAAAATGTCACTGTCTGCAAAATACATGTGCAACTGAAGGCAGACATTTTTAGAATTATACTAAATGAGATTAAATAATTTTATACATTTAATGTTATATAAATTATATTAATATACACCATATAAGTGGGGTCCAAAAGTCAGAGATCACTTTAGGAATCTGGAATTCAAAATCGAATTTTATATTAAAAAAAAACATAATACAACAAGTAAATGTGTTTTCAGAGTTTCTTGCTTCTAACACAAGGCTCTCTTTGGAATCAAATCATGGTGAACAACATTATGATCAGATTATGTCCATGAATACAGCAAATTCTTGGATGTTCATTTTTCTAATTCTTTCCACCCTACTAGTATTTAGTAAGGAAGATAGTACAAGTGCATTTGATACAAGTGAATGTCAGCTGAATGTTACCATGTGTAATCTATTAAATTTAATCTGTCCCAAGGGTTCAGGCCTCATTAAAATCTCTCGGCTTTCTTTCCCTGATATTAGATAATAGCCCACAGGTCATGGGTGATTGATGGAACAGAGATTTCATGCATAAAAGAACATATGAATACTCAGAGGATCAAACTGACCTTCATTTTTTTCACTGACAGATATCAAGCACAAATCATATAATGATATACTGTAGGCTTTTGATTCACTCTCCTGAGATAAAAAAAAAAAAAAAAACATTACCTTAGTAAGAGCCCACCAATCAAATGATGATATTTAACATAATGTTACTTTGGATTTATATTCACAAATAACTGCGTAGGACTACAAACATGAAAAAGACAAAGTACAACTGCTTATCCAAATAGAGTCAGATTTGTGATTGAAGTCTCTTTGTTTGACACAAGGGACACTGGTTGAATATTAACAGTTGTGTTGTGCCATCTAGTGGTCTTTATGTAGAATTACAGCCTAGAGAGGCTGAATAAATATATCACATGTCACTTTACAGTTTTCTATATAATGCAGAAAATCCATGTAATTGTTTCAGAGAATATAAAACCTTGTATGAAACCTTATAAAATAGTGTTAGTTTCTTCTTAATGGATCAAATAACAGAAGTTAGTCGCAAGTATGATTTATTATGTGAATGTTGCAGCAAATAAGCCCAACTTAACCAAAACATACCAGTGCACGGAGAGAGATAAAAAATAATAATAATTGCCAAATAAAACTTAAATGGAAAATATATCAATCTGATCAATAACTATGGGATGCTGGGGCTAGTTGTAATACTATTTACTTCACTTGATATTTTTCACTTTTTTAAAAAACTATTTTTGTATATAGTCATAAAGTCTTGATATAGACAACGTATTGACTACAAAAGGCTATTGAATATTTCTTCCTTTATTGCCCAGAAAAAATGGTGATATATCAATTATTTTGAGTTTTGTATTAACATTTACCCAAAAGCCATAAAACTCCACTTAAGTCGTGAAGTAAAGATTGCTGTTTTTAGGTCCAAGTCTATAAAATACATACATTGACCATCAGGTAGGACATCTACGATTGGATTCGGACCGAATGCAATGATTAGACAAACATGTTATGTCTACTCCTTCAACAGACACTATATATATACTTATGAATGTGAAGAGACTTTGCATAACAAAAAAATGTTCTGGAACAAATAGCCCACCCTGCCTTTAAGATATTATTCCCTTTTACAAAGTCTTGATTTTGTTTTTGGGGACTAATAAAATAGGTTTTCATGCTTGAATGTAAAATAAAATGCATACAGCGACTTTTATATGATGCAAGAGGTCCGACTATACTTACTGGCCAAGTGATGCTGACATTATTAAGGTCAGTGAGTGACACTGACTCAGATTCTGTGTAAAGAACAATTCTTTGTGACTATATGTTGTTCTCAAGTTGGATAAGCAATTCAGTTAGTGAATCTTAGTTCAGGACATCCACAAGATGGATGAAAATGCTGTAAAAGGAGGGCAGACGTGACAACATAGGACAACATTAAAAAAACGTTGAATCTTTTGTTGCCATTAAAGGTTCTCTAAGCGATCCTGGGTGACATCACTTCTTGTTGACGTTCGAACTATTGTCAAACAAAACGGAGGCTAGCTAGACCCTCCCTCCTCCTCATCCGCGCACTAACCCCTCAAACCCACCCCCAAACCATTCTTGTCGGTTATTGGCTGGAACAGTTTGTTATGTTTCTTAGAGCGGGTCGCTAGAGTTTGTTTTTGTAGCCGTTTGTGGAGCCTGGGGTGTCCGCAGAGACCGCGTTTTTTTACAGCGTGTTCAGGGGACAGGCAGTCTGCGGATAGTGAGGTAATGTTTGCTGTATGTGACAAAAAATGTTTTGGCCTAAAAAAACGTGTGACATCGCTTAGAGCACCTTTAAAAAAATATCCCTTATAATTGAATCCCTTAAAGGGATAGTTCACTTTGAAATTCATTTTTGATATGTTTTAGCTTACCTCAAGGGCATCCAAGATGTAGGTGTCTTTGTGTCCACAGTATTTTCAATTTTGATATTTTTAGGTCAAACCGTTCTTGTCTGTCAGTCATATAATGCAGCTCTACGGGCTCCACCTCAAAGACCATACACAGAGAAGTCCAAATTAAACATGATTTAATGACTCGTAAATGTAGGTACACATTGATGGCCTAAGACACGAAACGAGCGGTTTGTGTGAGAAAACGAACAGTATTATATAGTTTTTACCTCTTGTAAACACAGCCACGTCCAAGTGATCTGATGTCGCGGGCGCTTCGGTCTTTTCCGGAAAGCACCGGAAGGGATCTCTCGCGCGTGTACGTCACTCAAACAATTGTTTTATTATTTTATTTTTTTGTAATTGTTTTCTTTTACGACGGTTTAAACATCCCAGATAAGCGCAAATTAGTACCCTTTTAATTAGCCAATCTCTGTTCTGTGTAAACAATGAGTGACATACACGCACAAGGTTTCACGCCCGCGCCCTCAGATCACTTGGACGTGGCTGTGTTTGTGTCGTTTTCTCACACAAACCGCTCGTTTCGTGTTTTTTATGTAATGAACGATATAATACTGTTCGTTTTCTCACACAAAACACTTGTTTCGTGTATTAATGTAATGAGCAACATAGATATTAGCGTCTTTTACTCTCTACTCGACTTTTTAAAATAAGTATATGTATTTTTTACTCCAGTACATTTGCGATGTACTGTAACTCATTCTTGTGTTCTTGTGTTTTTTTGCCCTTACTCACCCAGACTTGTCAACAGGGCTATGCGCGAATATGAGAGGATGGGGATACAATACATGGCTACAGCCGGTGATGAGGACGAAACTAGCACGTCCAGTTCAAGTAGGCTGTGACTATTTGATTTTGACTATTTGATTAACGTTATTTTATTTATCCGTCATATCGAAGCAACCTTTTTGAAGGATATTGGTTAACTTGTTATGCCCCTTTTGAGCACTTGAGCTTATCTGAGAGTGCTTGTAGAGGTTTAAGTGCAATATTGGAATCACATGGACTATTTTAATTATGTCTTTACAACCTTTCTGGGCCTTGAAAGTGGTCATTGCTTTGCTCTTGGATTTCATCAAAAATATCTTAATTTGTGTTCCGAAGATGAACAAAGGTCTTACAGGTTTGGACCAACATGAGGGTGAGTAATTAATTACATCCTTTTCATTTTGGGTGAACTAACCGTTTAATAAACAGAACTGCATGCGTCTTGCGGAAGAACAAGACAAGAATTTGCTTTCAGTTCAAACTGCTCAAACATGCATTTTCAAACAGCCTTTTCTGTGAGACCGGGGTAAGACTTTTACTCAAGTCGCATTAGAATTAGTGAGTTGTAACTTGTCATAGAATCTTTTTCGCTGTAAGGTATCTGTTGCAAGTAGATGAATAAGGACGCTACACATACAGTGGGTTAAGATCCGTGTATTAATATATTGCAAATAACTCACATGCTCACGCAGCACACAACAACTGCTGACTTCCTGTTACATACTAACATACCCAAGTTTTCCACAAGGTGGAGCTGCTGCCTAGGCAGTACAACAGGATACCCTGTAACATCTCCCTTTCTGTAGTAAGATATCCAAACATTAAATGCATTGCCCACAAACCTGAACTTCATTAAACTCTACATGTTAACTCTGCAAAGAATACCCCACCTTATTAACAGGCTATTACCATGAACAGAACACAACCTAATCTACCTAACACAGCTGTTGGAACACAACTACCGATATGACAGCTATTAGCAGTGTTCTTGTTTTCCAGTGTTCACTTTCCTTGTTCGGTTTGCTCCACTTACAGGTTCAATCTATCCCGGGGCTTAATTAGCCTGCCACTCCGGGAGTATGCCTGGCCCTGATCCGCTCTGAGTGGTGTGCAACTGGTTTGTGATAAAAGGGTTACCCCCCCATGACTGGTGCCTGTCTCTTCACTGCTGTCCTCGCTCACAGAGCCCTCCTCTGTGGCATGTGCGTCCCCGGGACACTCAGGGGAACGTTCTAGATGCCCTGATGACAACGGGGGGACTCTCTCCGCAGGTCTGAGATCGACCCTGTTGCGACGGTATGTTGTCCCCTCCACATTAACAACATAGGACCTGGGGCCCGCCTGCTGCAGGCAGACCCCTTTTCTCCATCGGCCAGTCCTGTCCCCAGGGAGTGGTTTCATCCTGATGGGCTGGCCGATGTTCAGCTCAGGTAAGTCTTTGGCTGATCTGTCATAGCTCAGTTTCGCCATCTGGCGTTTCACACACAGTTTTGTCCGGTATTTCATTGATGACCCGGGCATCAGGAGCTGGTCCGCCACAGGGAGGTGCGCCCTCAGTCTTCGCGACATCAGCCGCTGTGCAGGACTGCAGTGCAGTCCTTCGGTGGGTGTGTTTCTCCAATGGAGAATGGCTTTCCATGGGTCCTCGCCAGCAAACGCGGCTCTTCTGCACAGGCTTTTTACAATCTTTACTGCCGACTCCGCTTTGCCATTGGCTTTTGGGTGTCTTGGCGATGAGGTGACATGCTCAAAGGACCACTCTTTTGCAAATGTCCTGAAAACTCCGCATGCAAACTGACATCCACAGTCAGTAATGACCCGGTCTGGTATGCCATGGCGTGCAAATTGAGCCTTGCACCTCAGGACTGTAGTATCAGCTGAGAGGTCAGGAAGCAGATCGACCTCCCAGAAGTCCGAGTAATGGTCCACCACGAGCAGGAAATCTTTTCCTGCATGGTTGAACAGGTCCATGCTCACTATCTGCCAGGGACGTGTGGGTAATGGGTGTGACATCATGGTCTCCTTCTGTTGTTCATGTGCATACTCATTGCACACAGAGCATTGTTGCACATAGTCTTTGATTTCCCCCTGCATGTTGGGCCAGAATAGAGTGTCACGGGCTTGCCTGTAGCAGGCCTCTCCCCCTATGTGGCTGTAGTGAATCCGTCTCAGCATTTCCGGTCGCAAAGTTTTAGGAATGATAACACGCTGGCTTCTGAAGAGTATGCCGTCTTGCACACTGATTTCGTCTCTGATGGCCCAGTACCCTCTAATCACTATGGGCGTCTCCTCTCTGCAGTCAGGCCATCCTTCAAGCACGACAGTCTTGAGCATCTGAAGGCACTCATCCTTCTCTGTGTGTTGTCGTATTTGTGTGAGGCGTTGGCTGGTGACGTTCAGATAGTCTGTCTGCTGAATTGCTGCGGTGTCGTACTGTTCCTGCTGCAGGCTGCAGACCATCTCCCGCCTGTAATGTGTGTCTGTGCTCTGTGGTGGGGTAGCAGCTCTGCTGAGCGTGTCACTGATGTACATTTCCGGGCCTGGCTTGTACACCACTTTGAGGCAGTAAGAAGCGTAAGGAGTGATCTGTGGTGCTGTCTCTGCTGTAACATCACCTCTCCCATACAGGTAGTAGTGGAATCGCTGACAGGCAAACACAATGCTCAGGCATTCTTTTTCTATTTGAGCATAATTTTGCTCTGTTTGGGACAATGCACGGGATGCAAATGCAACTGGCTGCCCTTCCTGAAGCAAGCAGCAGCCCAGGCCTGTCTGACTGGAGTCACTCTGTATGGTGACCGGCCTGTTAATGTCATAATATCTCAAGACAGGTACAGCTGTAATCAGCGTCTTGATCTCCTTCATGGCCGTGTCGTGTTTTGGCAGCCAGTGCCACTGCACATCTTTATCCAACAGCCTCCTCAGTGGTTCGCAGACCTCTGATAACCGCGGCATGAACTTGGACAGATAGTTCACAAACCCCACAAAACGCTGCACGCCTTTAGTGTCTGTGGGGTTGGGCATGTCCAGAACTGCTCTGACCTTGTCAGGGTCAGCCTTGAGGCCCTCGGCCGAGAGGACGTGGCCGTGAAAGCGGACTTCCTTAACTCGAAATTGCAGTTTCTTCAGACTCAGCCTCAATTTTACTTCTCTGCATCTGTCCATCAGTGCGGTGAGGTTTGCATCATGGTCTCGAATGGCTTCCTCCTCTGCGTCGCCACAGCCCACAATTAAGATGTCGTCAGCTATAGGCTCAATTCCTTTCAAGCCCACCAGGAGCTCGTGCTGCTTCCTCTGATACAGCTCTGGCGCAACCGACACGCCGAAAGGGAGTTTCAGCCAGCGTTTCCTGCCCCATGACGTCCAAAATGTAGTCATTAGGCTGCTCTCCTCATCCAGACGGCACTGTAGAAATGCGTCCCGCGCGTCCACCAGCGTAAAGATACGTGCTTTTGGCAGTTTGTACAGCACATCATCTAAGGTGGGCATAAGGTAATGGGACTGCTTGAGAGCTCGGTTCAGGGGTCTGGGGTCAATGCAGAGCCTAAGTTTCTCTGGCTTCTTCACTATGACCAGATTACTTATCCAGTCAGTGGGTTGTGTGACCGTGACTAAGTGCCCATCCCTTTCATACTGGTCCAATTGCGCTTTAACGGCTGCTTTGAGGGCCACTGGTACATTTCTGGGAGCACACTGCACAGGGGCCACAGTGCTGTCCAGCTCAAAGTGAAGGTCGCCAGGCAGGGAGTCAATGGGGCCGTTGAAAACATCATGGTACATGCTGATTGAGCTCTCTTTAGACAGCATGCTCAACTTGATGTGTTCTACACTATTCAGCTCCTCTGGAATAGTGAAGCGTATCAGGCCAAGATCCTCGCATGTGGAACCCGAAAGCAGTGGCCTCTGGCCGGATTTCACGATTTCAAAGTCAAGTTTGTGTCTCTTGCCTCTAATGATGCACTGAGTACTGAACAGGCCCATTGCGTTCATCCAAGCACTGTTGTAAAGTTTCAGTCTGGTGAGACTAGGCTGAAGAGCCGTTGTGGGTGATAGTCTCATTTTGTCCTTAATGCTCATCACGTTGCAGGTTGCTCCAGAGTCGAGCTGGCATCTCTGAGGCCCATTCTGCAGTGGGAGGTTGACAAACCACTTCTTACCCTGTGTGTTCACTGCTCCTATGCTCATTGCGGTGTAGATTTGGCCCAGATTGCCGACATCATCATCTTGATCCTCTTCAGAGGGGGCATCCATAGTGTGCAACTGGCGTGTGTTTTGGCCTCTTTTCATGCACACTTTAGCGAAGTGATTGGGGGTGCCGCACGAGCGGCATGTTTTCCCAAAAGTGGGGCACTGGTCCCGCCCATGTCTGTGTTGAGTTCCACAGTACCTGCACTCGCCTGTCCCTCTCATACTCTGTGCGGGTTTGATGGTCTGCTCAAATGGCCTGCTGGTAGGCCGCCGTCGCTGTCCCTCTGCCACATTAAGGCTTTCCCCAGGCCTAGAGGTGTCCAGCGCCATAGTTTTCAATTTACTGTCCATAATCTCTGCAGCGCGACAAATCTCAACCGCCATTGCCAGTGTGAGGTCTTTTTCTCTAAGCAGGCGGCGTCTTACGCTCTCATCAGTTATTCCAAGAACAAGCCTGTCTCTTATAAGCTGGTCTCTTAAGGTTCCATATTCACATATTCATGGTCTTGCCTTAGTCTCGTAACAAATGCATCAATAGTCTCCCCCTCCTCTTGTCTAAGATTTCCAAAGACGTACCTTTCGAAGATGACATTTTTAGTGGGTGTAAAGTAGTCTTCAAGTGCTTCCAATATGGCTTTTACGTCCTTCTGCTGGTCTTGTGTGAGACCCAGATTGTGCTTGTATAAGTGTCGGCACTCGCTGCCCATTAGACGTCTCAGTGTTGCCGCTTGCACGTCCGCATCTTTCTCACATAGTCCGGTCGCCAGCAAGTAATCGTCAAACTCTGCTCGAAAACTTGCCCAATTGCTGCTCAGGTCACCAGACATCTTCATCGGCTCCGGTGGCGGAATGGAGGACGCCATATTACAGTCACAATGTTGTGGCTAACGTTAGCTGGTTTGCCGCGAGCTTACGTTAACTTTCCAGTAACGTTAAACAAACAAAAACGCGTCGCGTTAGCGATGGCCTACATAAGCTCACTTTTGGGTCCTAATCTATCTGACACCATGTTGCAAGTAGATGAATAAGGACGCTACACATACAGTGGGTTAAGATCCGTGTATTAATATATTGCAAATAACTCACATGCTCACGCAGCACACAACAACTGCTGACTTCCTGTTACATACTAACATACCCAAGTTTTCCACAAGGTGGAGCTGCTGCCTAGGCAGTACAACAGGATACCCTGTAACAGTATCTGTACTTTTACTCAAGTATGGTTTTCAGGTACTCTCTACACCTTTTTTCTTTTTATCTTTGATTGGGGGCTGTATCGGTGCTATTCGGGTTGTCACGATACTGGAATTTCTAACTTTGATACGAAACCTTGAAAAATATCGATATTCAATACCATTTTCGATACCATGGGGAAAACTGCCCCCATAATTCCCAGAGTTGGGTAACTTTATTGCAATAACTTACACGACACAGGTAGGCTTTACTTGAAACTTTGAAAGTAAACCGTCAGTAAATAAAAAAGAACAACTAAACAAATGGCAAATGATAGCACAAGTATATAACGGATGAGACAAATGAAATAAACATGATTTTAAGTTTTTCAGGCAGGTCTAACAGTATTCACGTAAGAAATTCTACAACAATTAAATAAAGTAATCAAATGTAATAACTGGATAGTCTTCATTGTAAAAAAAATGAATAAGATTAATGCTTGCAATTAAAGTTACTATTCAGTTATTCAGTCAAGTGATTTTCTCTTTGTCTTTTGTTCTTCGATTAAAGGCCCACTGAAGTGCATTGAAACATGCAGCATTCAATGTGTTGACGTAGTTTCCATTGAAAGAGTAAGACAGGGTCGAACAGCTCCTCTCCTTTTATTAGCCAATAGTGTTTTATTTATATCACAGCTCGGCCAGAGCTGTTGAGCTTTGTAAAGCCGCAGTTTCCTCCCACTCTCGAACCATTTGTTCTCATAATCTCCTCCACATCGCTTGAAAATATAGCATTATGTCCAGAATTCAAATGGGTCCGATACATTTTCTGGTCTGCACCGACTCATGCATATGATCCACTCTGTGCTATTGTGTCTCTGGACCGGAGCAGACTTGTGTGTGTGCTGCGGCGGTTCGCATGACACTAACGTGTAACCAGACTTCATTCTTGGAAATAGATAAACACACTTTCTCCACACATGGACTGATAGGCATTAGCACATCTCCATAGTCTGTACGGCTGCCACCAGAAACCTACCAGTGGACCCAGTGGTGGAATGTAACGAAGTAAAAATACTTCGTTACTTTACTTAAGTACATTTTTCAAGTATCTATACTTTACTAGTTGAAATTGCTAGTTGAAGTAGAATCAATAGTGCATACTTTTTACTTTTATTCGTTACATTTTGCAGAAATTATTATACTTTCTACTCCATTACATTTCTACAATATTCTGTTACATTTTCGTTACATTTTCTGAACAGTTTTTCCTGCCAAAACGTCATCCTGACCGTCCGTTCGTCGCACGTTTGTCTCACCAGTCAGTGAAGTTTGGTTTCCATATCAACCCGGTCACATTAAATGCGTCTCTATAGCACGCAGTGTTTATCGTGCAATTTATACGCGAAAATTATTTTATTTCCGTGCATATGGTGGGTAGGTTTAGTAGTGGTAGTAGTGGTGTGGGGTGTGTGTGTGTATTATACGTTTGGTTAGGATTAGTATGGCAAGCCAAGAGGTTCAGAATTAGGCCATATTAATCGCGTTTACAGCCAAACGCAGTCAAATACTAGTATTTATAGCAAGGATATGGTAAGCTTGATGTGTGTATTGCCTAATTGCAACCTTGTTCAGAAATGGTGACAAAAAAATTAAAAAATAAATCCATCATTATTGAACATCATTATAGGAGTAGGCTATTAGGTTGAATGAGTTAGAATTAACTGTTTTATTAATCATTATAATATACATTAAGAGAAAAAATGTTATGCAAGTACTTTTACTTTTAATACTTAAAGTACATTTAGAATCAGGTACTTTTTACTTTTTACTTAAGTAGGATTGTCATTGTGGTACTTCTACTTTTACTAAAGTAAATATGTCTCTGGTTATTTGTACTTTTACTTAAGTACTGAGATTCAGTACTTCTTCCACCACTGAGTGGACCTCCGAGGTCACAAGACTGTGTGTCTAGGTGCCAACATGTCAAAGAAAACAAGTCAGTCAATCTCCAATAATCCCACTTGTTCCTCAACCTGTAACCAAGAATAGGTCACACACAGACACACAGCTTCTTCAAGGTTGGATTTGGTTGGGCTCTTAACTATCAACAGGAGACTCTTCCCAAAACATGTTCTTTCTCTCAATGAGAGGACACTTTAATCTAACACAGTAAAGTAACGACTTTAACTAAGAAATGGTCACTTGAACTATTGGTTCCAATGACCCTTGTGGCCTATAGTCATATTTTAACACGTAGAAGACCTTTCTCAAACAAACGAGTCCATATTTCATTTCTGGAAGCGGGGCTAAATGAGCAAGCACTGTTGCTGCATTCCTGATATGGGCCAGACCCTTCAGTCACCTCTCAGATATTTAATACAGACATTAGAGAATACATGAAAAGACCATTTCAGTAATCACACAGGTAACTTCTATAACAAAGTAAAATCTCATAAGCCTAGAGAAGTTATTCAACTCATGTAATATTTATAAGGAAAAATATTGATTACCTTCATTATAATCACTTATTAGATATAGGCTACATTAACACAGCAGTGGATTCCATAATCCACCCCCTTCAATATCTACAAAACATTGTTTTGTCATTGTTTTGTATCACACTACCTTATAGATAACAGTAAGGCTAACATATTTATACTAAAAGCCAAGAAACCTTTTTGATTTTGATTCCATGGGGACTTTAACATGACAGACAGCAGCAGGAATGTTAGGCTGCTGTCACTTTAAGAGCTTATGCACAGATACCGTTACGCAACGTGATTTATTTTTACTATTTATGTTCCAAAACAGACTGTGTTCACCTGAATACTCTTAGTTATTTAGTTTTATGTGTATTTGACCGTTTACGTGCAATAAGCCACAAAAAATAGCTCAATTTGGTAGCCTACTTGCGAGCTGTTTGAAAGTACGGCTTTATGTATGCCGCACTTAAATAGATCAGTGGGGCGTGCGTTTTTGGTGTGGGCATGAAATCTGCACACCCGCAAGTCATGCCGAAATTCTAGACCCAACACTATTCAACTGGAAAGGCGGGTGTGTGTCAATTTGCCTTTAAAGTAGGCCTAGATTTACAGTATGGTATGGTTAGCAAAGATTAGGATAATGATTTTTACAGTAGTTTTTCAGCACAATGCGAGTGTTTTAGCACTGTTTGCTGTCTGCATCTGGTTGTTTGGTCCCGGAAAGCGGTGACAAGTGATGTCAGATTTTACAAGCGGATACCTGGGAAAAGCTATCCATTAGAAATCCTGTTCATCTGAAGGGCAGTTGCTCGGCTGGCACAGGATCAACTGGAATCCATCTTTCCTCATGGCATGAGCAACAAATAAACTGAAGAATGTTGAATCAAACAATGTAGCATACACTGCAGCTGTCACACAACAGAAGGGAACAGACAGGTAAGCGGATTAATAGATGTTTATTTCAGCAGAGGGTGGAACGATAGCGGGAACCAGGCAACGGTGAGTCTATGACAGCAGGAAATATCAGATGGTGACTTAGCTGAATGTTAATGGAGGTTTGTTTCTTTGCAGATGGTGGAAGATAGTCGAGGGATGACAAGCTGGTTCTGGAAGACAGGAAACGGGAAGTGGCGATCTCAGGTGAGTATGTGCATCTAGGGTTAATGACAATGATGTGAGGTGCTGCTTCTCAATTCACCTACTTTTACTACGCCCTAGAAGTATGTACTCTTTTTGTGAAGAAAAAGCGCATACTTTTGAGTGTGTAGCTGAAGAGTAGACTGTGGGACATACTATAACGTCATACAATTGCGTCTTTAACGGTCGCTCTCTCGCTTAGTTACACGCATCATGTCACACAAACTGACCTGTCAATCATCTTGTCAAAGATAAATCCTCCTTTCCTACCGTATCGGAGAGAAATGCAGTAGCATGTTGATCTGCAGTCGCGGGTCTTTCATGCAGAGAATGCATTTAAAAGTGAATGGCTAAACGGACCTTTATAAAAGTCCACATTGTTATTGCAGATGAAGTATAACTATATAACATTAAATAAATATTTTTCTATCAGGTTAAACTTTGATTAGTCACTCAAACCTTTATTTAATCCTCTCATCGTCAGTAGCGGATATGTTTTTAGCGGATATGTAGTTTTTTAACACTTTTATTGTACTCGTATTGTAGTTCCTTCTTTAAACCACAATGGATTGTGGGCAATATTAGCCTTAACAGTATGCACGGCTCCACACTTAGAAAATCCACTGGAAACTTCCTAGGACTTCTGGCATACTCTTTTTAACATACTATGCTTTGGGACACACTTGTTTTAATCTCACGTTTAGGATGGATAGTATGGACATTGAGATGCAGGGAGGGTGATGACGGTAGATATAGAGTAGAGATATTCAATATTCTGTCTGAGGTTGTTTTGATGGTATGTAACAAAATAAAAAGATATTGAACTAGAAAAAACGTAGGGCAGAACTTATTCAGAAGTTCTGGAATTTATCCTTCAGAGGTTGGATAGTGAAACATTATGTAGGCAGTTATGTACACCAAATTGGAGCCAACATGAATGCAAATTATCATTATTATTTTTTTTACAGTGTGCACTAATGAATAATTACCAATAACATGCATTTATTCAGTAAAAAGATTCAATTTTGATGTCCTGTTGACTTTAAGGATATAACGTAGCCACATATGTAACCACATTGTGTTGAATATCATGTTGAATGAAAGACAAGATAGTCAAGAAGTCTGGTTGTGATGTGCTGGAAAATCCAACCTTTTTATTTTTCTACATTTTTGTGACTACAGAAATGCTGAAACATTTTAACACTGAAAAAAAGCATGGTGACATCATTACTTGCATCTTTTTTTCTGATTTTTTTTTCTTGCTTAGCAAACACAGAAGATGATATTGCACGGCATATAGAGAACAGTAGCTAACAGGAAAGAAGAAAGAAAAGAAAAGCCCAATTTGAAAGATTCGGAATTTAAAATTAAAAGCATGACGCATTACTACCTGAGAGTAATACCTACTGCATTCCTCCACTGAAACAGACACAACATACAGAGAAAACAGGCAGAGAAAGAGAAGAAAAAGAAAAGTGTAAAAAACAGAACCAGCTTGATACAAGATGCACTGTTCGAAATGGAAACAAGCGCTACTTTTTTGCGAAAGAAAATGTCAGCAAGTTTATTTTTCAGTTTATCAAAACCTTCCTCCTTCTTTATAATAATCATCGCTGGAAGTAGTCCCTCTTGGACCTACAAAAAATAAATATAAAAAAAATGAAAAACATGATTTTGTTTTCCAGCTGATTGTCTTAGGCGCTCTCAGTATTATACGGCACACAGAGCCAAGCCTTCTATCAAATAGGAACTCCTTTTCCACGACAACCAACTGGGATAGGAATTAATGATTAGAGCAATCCCAACATTCACATACATCGAGCTATCTAAGCTAGACACTACATTAGAGGAGTGGGTCGGGACGGAGCGTAGGGTTTGGGAAGAGAAGGGGTGAGTATTCTGTGACGCTGTGGGCAAACACTTCTGAGTCTTTGATTGTGTTGTGGGCAGAGAGGATCTTGACTCACAGTTGGGCTTGATTTACGCCACTCTTTGCTGTTCTGAACCTTCTGAAACGCTGCACCTGGATGATCTATCCGATATCCCTCATGCGACATAGGAAACCAATGGCCAGCAAACCCAATACAACAAGTAAAACAATTCTGATTGTACAGCATAGTGAGACGAAAAGCACCGCTATCATGGGCGTTCTCTTGAGTCCTGCTAATATAAAGACATGGTTCTGTATCATTCTTTTCATGATGTTCCCAAGTGGTGTCTTCAATACTAAGCATTTGTACAAAATCATGTCTGATCCACTAGCAGAATCAAACAGAAATGGAAAATGCTGTGATTTTAGAGGTGGGACAATTCAGCTCGGCTGGTTAGTTTGCCAGTATGCAGGCGCAAAAGTAGTCAAATTTTGACAACATAAAAGCACTATTAATGGCATAATTGCATAATAGCTATATTTTGCCAATAACCAATTTTTGGGGGTATCATAACAATCAGCCAACTGCCACTAAGTTGAATGCGGACTGTTCTCTCCCTGTAATTTAGAATTCCATAGGCGTTAATCCAAACAATGGAAGACAGGAAGAGTGTTTGAAAACAATTCAGCAGATCTGTTTGGTGCCACTAGTGGAGCAGAAATTACGTCACCTTCAACACACACTTTCGCCCTCCCCATACATGCACACACCAATACCTGTTTTCTTTGCAGATTTATTAGACTTTGCTCATTGTCAGTACACACGTTCGAACCAAAATTGGCATATCAGATGGATCTAGGCAGCAGTGCCACATCAATTAAAAATCAACCCAGCAAGGTGACCCGCCCCCGGCAGACCCGCTGCCCCGCCCACGCTCCACCCTCTCAGTGTCCGACACAGCAAAGTGAGCAGGACTTGTAGCCCTCCGTCCCAAAAGCCACAGATTGTACTGTTTAGCAGTATATGCCCCCATTGAGTTGAACTAAGCTTGTCTACATCGTCCCACTATATGCCCTCTACTGGTTCATACCCGTGCAGACAGCAAATAACCTCACAGACGCCAGTGCTTATGCAAAAATTACACTACTTTCTTTCGTCCCACCCCCCCCCACATCCCCCCTCCCACTTTTTGGTTTGGTTAGAAAATCTTTGGATGTGCAGCAATACCCATAACACAATGATTTGAAGTACAAAGTACAAAATCATTCTGGACATTTAAATAACAAAAAAAAAAAAAAAAAAAATCAACTGAAAACATCATACACTGCTTTTTTTTTTGCCACGATGAGGTCAGTCCTCCGCGGCTCTCTTTCTGGCAGTGTATTAGTACAAGGGCCAAAGTGCCATCTAACATACAAACACAGAGGAATGGAAATTCATCAATATATCTACACTTCAGACATAAGGCTGTAAAATAAAATGAATGTCCATTTTTTTGTTTTGGTTTTTTTGTGTGTGTTTTTTTTTTCCAAAAAAGCCTACTATGTACAAATCTATATTTTCTACAAATACATAAATTAAAACAGAGGTTAAACGATACAAACAAATGCAATTAAATTAATGGAAATCACAACACCGTAGTAGAAGAAAGTGAACGAATAGACACAGAATCACAGCAGTTGGTTTTACCCTGTAAAAAAGAAGTCAAACATCCTTAGAGTATCGGAATAACACAAAGCTTTTAAAAAAAATAAGCTTCTTTTTACTTTCTGCGAGTTTCAGTCTGCTATATCACGGAAACTCGCCTTTGGTGACCGAAACTGAGCACTTTCGCCAAAACTGTCAAAATAAATACTCATAAAGCTTTTTCCCGAAGTAACATCAATGATTACCAAACTAGTTAGTTCTGTCTTAATCACATAAACTCTCTATACAACAGAACTGTGAAAATTTATTACTATGAGGTATTCAGATATTGGTAAAGACGTGCACGGCCTAATCGGTGGACACACCCACTGGTGACGTGGCGAAGGGAGAGGGGGGACTTGGGGGGTCAAGGTTTGGCTGGGCGTTTAAAAGGGGGGCGGGGTGGCAGGAGCTTTGGTTTGTCAGCAAGAGTTGGAGAAAGCAAGAGAAATTCCTTTGGTATGTTTTCATTGCATGGTTGCGCTGGCAAAAGCACCACGGTGAGAGAGAAGAAATATTCCATTTTTTCTTCGTCAGTGGCCCTTCCACAGGCTGAGGTATTCCGAGAGTTAAAAGGTGGGTGTCGAGAGGTCAACGGCGGTTTAACACTTTGGTTCAAGCAAGGCACTCGTCCTGTGAGTTTAAAACATGTCTGCCGAGGGCGCTGTTATGAGCACGGATGAGTGATAGAGAGCATTAGAGCGAAGGAGAGGAGGAGACAGGGAAGGGAAACACCATCTATTCATCCACCTTATCATTCATTTAGGCCGTGCAAAGAGAACAAATCTTTGGTATTCTTTGGTTTCATTACTTTGATAGAAATCACGAATGGAAACGGACTGAGGTAGCATCTTTGGTTCACACTATAAATATCAGCAGGTCTTAACATTGTTTTTTTTTTGTGTCCTTTTTTCTGCTTTTCTACATGAGGAAGCAGCGCTCTTTTATATATGCTTAGATGTAATAGTCGTAAATACCAAATATATTTTTAAAGCTAAAACACACCACAAGAGACAACAAGGCCAGATATCTTGTGAGTTTGAGTGAGTCTATTATATGAAGCGAACGCATCACCCTGCTTCAGTCTTAATAATGCTTTCTTCCTAGTTGTGAAATGCATAGAATGCACTCCTTCTCTCTCTCTTACTGGGATATTGGGTTCAGGCCCGGGTCCGGATGGGGACACTGCGGTGGTGTTGATGGTCGATGCCGTGAGAATGATGCATTAGACAATGAAATAGCCTTCTATCAAGAAATAAATACAGCATCTAAGTGAGCTCAATGGGAAATGAAACCGATGAGTCAAATATGACGGCTTATGGGTTTGTGAAAGCATGCTGACAGCCACCAGCCATTCAAACGTTTTTCTGTACATTATAATTCGGTTGTTTTAACCCAATTTTGGGTCAAATATGGAAAAACCCAAACGTTGGGCTGGGTTTGTCCATATTTGACCCACAATTAGGATAAAACAAACCCACATTTTTTAGAGTGTAACATTCTAAGGATGAGAAAGTTGGTTGAATGCAACGAAATGTTTGAAATGGAATGTAACACAAAACAACCTGAATTTCCTCCTGCTTCCTCTAATGACAATTAACATGCGCATGCATTTGCTCCAGACAAAGCTAAATATGATAAATGACAAAAAACCTGTGTTGAGTTATTTCACCTTCAGCCTCATTAAATGAGAGTCTGTGAAACTTCGTATAAGCTGTGTTTGACTGATGGATGTGGGTATGAAATGGTGACAGGTGCTTAGTGTAACATTATCTTTGGTTTTCAGCAACTGGCATTGAAACATTTAGAAAACAGGTAAAAAAGGCAGGTTAAAGCTAGCAAAAATCTCCCTGAAATAATCACAAGGAAGGACTGAGGCAGGAATGGGATTGGGGCACGGATGTGTCATCAAAGAGACATGCTTGACTACTACTAGTTTGTACATTATTTGTTCAGGAACTGCAGTCCATATTGCATGTATGGACTCATCTGAATGGAACTGATAAGAGTGTCTTGATAAGAGGAATCAACATAGTTTTGTCTGATTTAAATAATAATAATAATCAAAAAAATACACATGTTTCTTTGGTTCTACCATCTGTGATTGATAAGATGGCAAATTCACATGTATTTTTAGGTTCCTATGTAACTTTTCCAACAATTAGGAAGAAAGCACTATCCTGAGGGTGACATCCAGGCAACCTTTGTCAAGATTCTACACCACCTGATTACATTTGGCATTCCTGGCTAGATCTGGGATGCCTAAAAACACAGAGGTGAGCCTGTGATGTCAGGCATTACACCTGCGGGTCAAGCCCCTCAATGATGTCACGGAAATCTGACATCAGAGTGAATAACAATCACTCCACTTTTTAAGATAATGACCAATCATTGATGAGAAAAAGACATTGAAATCAACCGATCACATGAAAAAAAAAAAAAAAAGAAAAGAAAGACTTTGAGATGGAAGTTAGGGGAGTGTGTTGAGATGGGGAACGACCCGTGATTGGAGTGTAACTTCATTTTTTTTTTTTTTTTTGCAGAATGTCAGACATAAACGAACAAAGTCCTAAATGGGGGTCAAAGCAGTCTTTGGTGTTTTTCTTTGGATATTATAAATATCGGTACTGTACAAGTTTTAAGGGCAAACGCTGTCTAAAATTGTCTCTTGTTAAGTTCTCTTTGTTTAAAGCTTTTCCACCGAAGTTTTTTTTTTTTCCCATAATGCAGCCATTACTCCATCACGCTTTGGTACAAGTGCTGGAGGAGGAGGAGTTGGCCGAGCTGCCGTCGTCCAGCCACTTATCAAGGCTCCGTCGACGCGCGTTCATGAAGAAGTTGCTGACGGTGGCGAGCTCCAGGCCCAGCTGCTGAGAGATGGTGATTTGTAACTCTTTGGACGGGCGCTTGTTCTCTTTGAATATTGCATGTAAAGTCCGACGCTGGACATCAGTGAAGACCAGCCGGGGCTTCTTGGAGAGGCTCCCCCGCTCGCCTTTACCGTGGTCCTGCTCCTTTCTCTTGCACGCTGAAAGAATAAAAGGTTGACATGCAAAAGTCAGACATGATTGCCTATTATGTAAAAGAAACTACGGACATTCTGAAGCAGACTTTTTTGTCATGAAAGGATGAGTTTTTCTAAACATGGAAAAAACATGGAAAAAACAAAACAAAAACCGAAAAACTGCTGCTTTTGGAGGGTTTTATATGGTAATTTAATTTACACTAGTCTCTGGAACTGTCCGTGGTGCTTAAATCTAGCCATACGCATTCACTATCATAACCAGTATGATCACTTTGCCTGACAATAATAATTAAAAAAACGCTTATTAAACCACCCACTAAGCAGTCATTTTGAAGCTTACTGATGATTTCTGTCTTTGTGCGCGTAAATTCCCAGTGGGCGGCATAACGGTTTAGTTTACCAAAAAAACAACAAAAAAAACACAAGGGGGCGCTAAAAGACGGTGCAAAACCGCTTAAAGCAGGCATTTACTTGAACGGTCACACACATAAAGGCAGTCTGTTTTCTTAAACACATAAACCGTCTCAACTCATTAATATGTAAAACACAAATTTGCGTCTCAGTTCTATATGGTTCATTCTAGAGTAGCCTACATTTTCTTATTTGCATACAAAAGTTTAGACAAGAAATAAGCCTAGGCTACTCTCATTTGAATATTTAATATTAAAATACGTTAACAGTACATCTTTTGCATATTATTTAAACATTGATAATATTTAAATAAATTATTAAATATTTAATGAAACCTATATCAGTAATCCTTAGAGTTTATATCTATTGTGTCGTAACTATGCAAAAAGGTAGGCTACAAATTAAATAAAACTTGAATATAGGCTACATTCTATCCATGAAAAAAAAAAACGAAACTATGCGCAAGGAAAGCAGTTTGGGTAAATATTAACAAAAAGCAAATGAGCTCGCTATCATGTGTCCATGCACAAGGCCACTGTGACGAGACTCAAGCAGATTCCCAGGGAAATAACTGCGAACCTCTTTATCCTTCAGCACATTTGATCATCACATATAGGCACTGTTTGTCTGCAAATCATTAGACAGGCGCCAGATAAGCGCGCACACGAGGGTGAGGGCGCGCCCACGGTCACTCATTTCACAGTGGCTCCAAGCAACAAAACAAAACTTCAGGCCTAATCTTAAATTTAGCCCTAATAAATCGATATTATGTCATATAATTATATAATATCGTTATATATAGTCTGTGTAATATTCTAATATATAATAGAGCAGAAGTTCAGATATGGACTTTATATATACGCATATATATTATACGCATTTTAATAATACTTAGGCTATGAATTATTAGTATAGTTTTTGAATTACTGTTTTAATTTTTTTTAGCGCAGCCTTATGCACATTTGGATTCAGTTTATTCATTTTAAATAGACTAAAAATGTCTCATGGCTTTTTAGATAGTTGTTTTTTAAACGTTTAAATGTAAATTTGCACAATCTGTAATACATTATTTGATACATTTTAATATTTACTATGTGGCCAACTTTTTATAATATCACAATCATTTCCTTCATAGTTTGCAAAGTGCCTGACATTTTTTCAGTTTTTCATTTTCTTCATTAAATCCCAAATCATATCGATAGCAAAATGATTAACGAATACCAGTAAAAAAAATCCAAATTATAAAAAGTTTGTTAAAATCAAATTTATTGTCATGTATGATCTTTTAAACAAAATTAGGTAAATTATTTAAGGTTGGTTATAATGAGAATGGTAAATTGTTTTTTGTAATAAAATTAGGGTGACCTTTTAAAAATAATATAATGGTAATTCCTCATAATTAACAACCATATGCTAAAATATAAATATAAAGAGCTGAGGCAAATTAAGTTAAATGTAAAAGCATGACCGACAAATTCACAGCATAAAATCCCGCGTGTGAAAAAGGTGTAAAAGCAGTGATGTGAAAGACTGCTGAGTGGTCTACTGTCTTAAATTACTAAGGAAAAGGAGAAGGGAACTGAATTTGAATAATCAATATACCAATTCTATATTTACCTCTCAGTAGGCCGATCACATAGCCTCGACCATGTGTACTCGATCAATAATATACATCACTGTGTCTGGAACCTTTACTAATTTCAATATAATTTAACGGAATATAAAAATAATCACGCAAAACCAAAATAAACTAAATCTAACAGACATGCCTTAGAACGTTCAGTACTTAATTATTATGTTTGTCTGATAATAATAATAATAAATAATAATAAAAAGAGGCAAAAGATTTTGGGATTTTAAAGCTTATATCGACCAAACGAAAACAAAAATTTGACATTTGAAAATACATGACGTGAATGTAAGCATATTCCCTCCTTTCCTTTACAGAAACGTGTGTAAATAAAATGATATAATGTAAATTCAAATGTGTTCTTTTACTACGAATGTGGGGCAAAAGTCGAGCAAGGCCGAATCTGAATGAAACAAAACCAAATGAACATCAGCCCAACCTCAGTTTTCATAATACTCTGGCATTGATATTTATAATAAAAGAGATGATTCTCTTCGATATAGAGAAAGGAAATAGAGGGCAACTTAGAATGTAAAATAAATACTGACGATGTGTACGCGCAAAACTAAGATAATAACACACAAAGAGAGAGCGACAAACCTCTTCTCATATATTTTTGCCATGAAAGTTTTTTTCCCACCAAAGTAGCTTTTTCTCATGCACAAATTAATTACTCTAATAACTGACAGTTATGATGGAGCGGTGCAAAAAAGAGGGACAGTCGTGTTTGAGATGCTCTCTCTCTTTTTTTTCTCACCACTGGCTTTGAAAGGATCAGTGGCCCCCAAACCCGCCAGCCAATTGATTCTAATTCTCGTGAGGCAAATTAATGGAGCCCCAATCAGTTAATTGAGAAAACCTACACAGAGCACACGTCACTGGAGCTGGACAATAGATAAAGATATCTAACCAGAAGACAGAAGAAGAAAAACATGTCTTTTTTTTTGCAAACCCAAACACACACACTGCGACACGAATTCAGAACCCGTTTCAGTAGTGCGCGCACATAAACAGTAACATTTTTACGCACACCAGTTCAAAAACTAAATGTATTCACGTTACAATACACGTTGTCTCACCACAGCTGTACTATGTTATAAAAATATGTAGATCAGTGTTTATTAACGTGTCGCAAAGACAAGCTGACACAGGGACATTGCATCCATTTTCACATAGAGACAATGGGACTGAGGCCACCGAGGCTTCCAGACGCGCATTTCTGATCAAACTATTTCTGTTGACCCGTGCATTATCTGCACGCAACTCAGTCTGAGGATAGCAAATCCAAATAGCCCCAAAACAAACAAGAAAACCAAAAACAAACCCAATGTACGGCATCACTTTACATAGGCGGTCAATTTTTACATCGAGAACACAACCTCAAGTTTAAAGGTATCAGTGGCACAACAAGCACATAATAAAATCGCAAAACCTAAAATGTAAGCTTTGGAAACCTCGCAAAATCGATGAATGCTGGCCAGCCATGAAATGTTTTGAAGGAAATGAAATGAAATGAGAGTGATAAACTGAGGAGAAGAGAAGAAGTGTGTATTACCTATTGTTCTCTCACCTGCGAGCCTGAGCGCTGACATTCTCTGGAACTCAGGCTCCTGCAACCATTTCCACATCCTGCGGAAGGTTTCCCGACCAGACTTGAGCTTGCTCCAGGGCTTAGGGTTCCGGAGCAGGTCCGAAAGCGTCCCTTGCGAGCGGCACAACACCCTCTGAGCAAAAATGGCTTGCGGAATGCTGTATCTTTTCAGTTCCGTGGTGATTCTTTGGGCCACTTCTTTGGTATTGACCTCTTCCATCTGGCCCGAATTGCTGCCGTTGTTCAGCTGCGATCCGGGCACGGAGGAGTGGTTATGCTCCCGAGTGGAGCCCAGCACCTGCCCGTGGCCCTGGGCGTTGAGATGGGCGTGCGGGTGATGGTGGATGCCGTTGATCGGCACCATGCTCGCCGAAGACGCGCTCATGTGCTGCTCCCCATGTCGAGCTAACATCGCTGGGTGGTGTGCCTCGAATCCGTTAGGTGTGAGCATCTTCTCGGCGGGCATGGTGGCCCCGGGGTGCGCGTAGGGCGGTAGCCCCTGCTGGGAGTTGTGAATGCCGCTCAGTCCGGATCCCGACAGAGGCGACAGGCTCTGTCCCATGCTGGCCACATCCTTGTGGTAGGGAGAGTAGAGGTTGTTCATCGGGGCTAGACCCCTATCGTCCCTCATCAAGGTGAAGCTCCCGCTGACGTTCCCCGGGATCCGTTGGTGCGGGTGATGATGATGGTGGTGGTGGTGGTGATGATGGTGGTGCGGGAATTTGTCGGAGACGGTGGAGATAGGCGGTAAGGGCTGGAGCGGGGTGAGGGTGGTGTAGGTGCTGCTCATGCTCATCCCGGGGGGAGCCTCGCACGCCATGCTCATGGCCGGGTGCAGGTGCGTGGCGAGCCCGGGGTGCTCCGGGGGCCGGTGGTGATGATAGTCGCCGCTGTCTAGGATTGATGCCATGCCCATGGAGCGCGCATGGGCTGACAGGCTGCTCCGATGGCTTCTGTGATGAGCGCTGTCTCCGGTCATGAGATCCGCCGGTTCATGGCTCACTCCGTGCAGATCGCCAATGTTCTCCATCGACAGCTGGGCGTTCATTATACGTGCAAGCGTGTGGACAAATCATCTATCTGATATAGCGGAGCAGTGTCCACAGAAGTGCTCTCATTGGAAAAGTTCTGTTCTTATCTTGAATATTTTTTTTCTTTGCTTTCTTTTCTGATTTTTTTTCTTCTCTTTTTCTATGTTTTATAAAGTTTTGTAATTTTTTTGTAATGTTAAGGCCCCCGTCCCTTCAGCAGTGCATGGTGTCGGTGTGCTCGCGTCCCTCGCCATCTCTTGCCATGTCTGCTGTTGTCTCGCGCACTGCTCCGTGCTGCGGCTGCCGCTCCGCTTCCTCGCGCATGCGCGCTGATCCCGGCTCCTTTGACGTCACTTATTAAGGAAGATGCACCCCATTGCTATTAAATAGGAAAGCCTCCTGCTGGACGTACAGCATGATCAACCTCACACTGTTATATCTAATCTTAATAGTATATTTTTTAAAAAGTCAGTGAAATGGAATGTGTTGTGACAATTATGCTTCAGCTATGTGAAAAATCAGACGACCCTACGAAGTCACAGTAAAGGCTACGCGTGAATAATGCATGAATATAGATAATTTGTTTGGCAGAACCTCCTTAATGCAATGGGCGCAGAAAACACACTTCCGGGTTCACCTGGGGGCCTCTGTTTACATTAATATGCATATTCATTAGTTCCTGCTCCAAACTTCAGAGATCTTTACATGCACATATGACTGCAGATGAAATAAGAAAGTTTCCACACAATATAAATGTATTTTTTTAATTGCAGAAAATTGTGCAAATATACATATTGCTGAATGCAAGTCATCCTGTACCATGCAGAGTTGGAGTGTTTTGGGGATCAAGGACAGACGGATTGGTAATAGGCAGAGAAAGGCTGGACAGATGTTTCTATTGTTGTGCTATTAAGAGTAACGAACCAAGCCATCAGGAGTGTGTCCCGCTTCCGTGGCCTGGCAGTATAATGACACAGCACATTACGTTTCATTGGTGAACTTCATTGAATAGGCAAAACGCATGTCTATACCAAATCCATGTTACAAACATAAGTGTGTATTTCTTGCATATAGCCTACATAATGGTTAAACTCACGTGTTGAAAAACGCGCGCTCGCAGTAAAACTTGTATTTTACAAAATACTCATCATCAAAATCTGGCGATTTAAAAATACAATGAATGTTGATTGTGTAAAATCCAAAATTCAATACCATAAATCTGACATGATGAACTTGTAGAAGTTTTTGAAAGTTGGAAGAACATAAATTACCAAGACAGTTACAAGCCCCCCCGAACACCCCCCGCACATTACAGAGATATCACTTTGCACGACTTCACATTGTTTACAGTTAAAATCGACTCCAAAAAGTCAGTTTCATAACCAGTCAAGCGAGAGAATGGGATAACTGGACAGTTGGAGCCCGGCGAAAGCGTCCAAGCCCGGGTGGGGTGACAGCTTGCAGTGGTCAGTCCTGGGGCCCCCAGCTCGTGCGCATAGGGGATATGTCAAAGGTGACGCTTCAAGACTCCTGAAGCTAACAGCTGCGGGGAGGGAGAGAGATTAACTTTTTCAGACTTTTCCTTGTTTCTTAAGGACCTGCTTATAGTGACAAAACACATACATCTGCCAGGGTCAAGAACAATGCCACCGGATTAACGAGTTAAGAAGAACAAAAAACAACAATAATAATAATAATAACAATGTAAATTACGAACAATAGAAGTCAACTCCGATAATTTGTGAAGATTTGACAAGTGTTTACCGTAACAAGAGTTTATTAATAATAATAATAGTAATAATAATAAATAATAGCTACGTTTATTATTATTCCTAACGACTGAAAATTACAATTAAAGACTTCAGAAATGAAACATCATCGTCAAATATAACAACAAATAAAAGTAAATGCATGCAAAAAAAAAAAAATGTTTTCCCGCGTATTAGGAATTTACAGTCTGGCTCACGATATCATTTATTTTCACATAAACAAAAATGGAAAGCCATACAGTGCAGGTCACAGACTTTGCATTATCACCATCGACCATTAATTTGATGAAAAAGATCGTATTCAAGCACGAAATTTAGCAGCCAGCCACATCTGCGCACATTCTCATAGTGGTCGATATTTTTCATTCGCACTCGTGTCTCCGTGACGTGCGCAGCGGTGTGTGTGTGTCTGCGAGGGGGTGATGGAGGTTTTTTTTTTCTGTTGAGGCCTACCAAGGCGTCTCTCTGCCTCTGAAAGCAGAGTTTGTAAATCGTTTAACTATATACAGCAGTGATGGAAAGATCCGTTTGGATATATAAAAGAAGAGTAACGCGTAACTGCGTCTTGAAATCAATGTCGCAAAAATTGTAATATCAAATTATATTTTCTTATTATTGTTTTATAAACTAAATGTGAAACTGCTCATATTCAATAAATATACAATGATAAACTGAGGCTATGCACGGGAGACTTCAAAGTCTGAAAAAATAAAATGCAGTATTTAAAATTCTCAAAGATTGCATACGTTTTATTTTCACAGCGAATCAAAAACAATAAAAAGAGACTGCCAATGACACAAATATTGATTATAAAAAAATATTCTCCGCTTAACATTTCTTAATGTGATAGGTGCATTCACCCACAAAGAATATTCAATTATTTAAAGACTTTTGCCCCTGAACTTTCCCTCAAATCGCTGTAGGCTACTGTGTTTTATTTGTTGGAACACTATAAAGCTCCAAATGTGAATTAAAGCCAAACCTGAGCACTAATGGCACTATATGAAACAAACAGAAGTACAGATCAATATGAGTCAAATATAGACAAGTTGATGGTCATTTATAAATAAACCAAAACTACAGTTTGCTTTTCAACGGCATTTCAGTAATGAACTGGCAATTTATACAAACGTGATTCGAAAAAAACAAACAAACAAAAAAAAACCTTCAGGGATCAGGTGTAAGGTTTTAAATGATCCAATACTGTAAACTGCGAATAATAAAAATCACGTTTACTCTCATCCCTGTTAAAATATATCCTAAATCGTGTAATCTAATTCACATTCGTTGCTTTTGAAATGCAACTATTGAAAAAAATCGTTAAATATTATTTTATTGTGAAATGTTTATTATTATTAGCCTATTAATAATATTACAATTCCAGAGTTTTCAAACTGGATATTTATAGTTTATGACAGGGTAGCCTATATATAACATTGTTTTACGTTACCTTACCAACAATAAAAGTAGAATTAAATGGCAAAACGAATTAATGATTTTAGGATCTAATAAGCAAATCTCAGGAAAAAAAAGGGCCTCTGAGATTGTCTAAGAAATACAGATTATTGTTATCTTTTAGATTCACGATCTGCATGGCGTTCTGGACAGGGGATGATTGAAATATGCAACAATCGATTGTGGATTACATTAGCGGATCAGTTTCTTTCAATTGAAAGTAGAGTGAAAAGATACAATTACAGCAACACTCAGGATGGAATAAGTAACTGAAAGTGTTAATTGATTGATTTAAGAAGATCAGTTAGAGATCATTAGAAACTAGTGTGTTCACCAAAGCAGTAGGCTAACACATGCAGCATGCCGATTTTAATTTAAGATTTTATTTTTTTCATTTCAACACGTGCGGATCAATAAATCGATATATAAAAAAATGTTTATCCCATTTATAACTCATTTTGGCACACGTTTTATATAACACAATAGCCTATAGCTATAGTAATAAATAAAATGTTTATTAGCTACCCTATGTAAAACCGCAATAAAAGTCAGTTTATTTTTAAAAAGGCAATTTTTTTTTTCACGGCACTGTTTTAAGGATTAAATATGGGCAATTTTAGATTAAATTATTGTAAAGGTGACATCTGTAATCCTGTTCAAATCCTTAACCGATTCATTAAAAACAGCCAAGACGGCCATGCGCAATTGTTTGAGCATTTCTAAAATGAATCAATAATTCCTTTCAACCAGAGAGAAGTTATAGTTCATGACTATATAATAATTAAATTTAAATCAACTTCCCAGCTGAAGCAACAAGTTTATATTATCTGTAGGCCTACATATTCGGGTTAACTTCTAAAATTCTTAATATGCATACACTTTTTCTATTTGTAGATGCATACACTTTTTCTATTTGTAGGACTATGGATAGTCTAATCTTTATTTGAAATAATACAATTCTGATACGCGTAAGTAGGCCTATGTTTTAGAGAGAGAGTATGATAATAACACACACATTATGTTAATTAAGAGTATAGGTAAAAAGAGCTAATCCTCATTGCAAACTCGTAATATATTTTGTTCGACAATATGTGGCAATTCCTGTTAAATCAGCATATTTGATTAAGCAAGCATAACTGGAATGCAGATTAGTAACATGGTGTGAAGCAAACAATCTGTCTCAACATTTCAAAATACTTACATTCCCATCCCTTTACTCTTAATAGTTTCTAGTATACTTTCTACTTTTTGAAACTTACAGTAAGATCAGCAATGCATGGTTATAGTGTGTAGTGTAAAATGGGAGGGCAAGGCAGCCCTGAATCCAATCAGATAGCTACACAAACACACGAGCCTTCACTAGATAATTAATTATCACAATTAATGAGTATAACAGGTGACCTTCAGTGCGCCAGATATTTTGAGGCCACCATCATGCTGTTTGATCTAATTATGATGAGGCAGTGAAACATAAACCTCTTAAAGTGGCCCGTATTAAAGCTCAGATATATGTGTGTGTGCCACAGTGCAGACACACCCTATTTCAAAGTAACACAATTCAATGCATGAATGCAATGCTGAATGGAAGCTGACATGAATATACTGTGATTATTTTGAATCGGGTTTATGGGAATCATGACATGGCGTATGATTTACAGCACTGGATCAAGTTGACAGTGAATAAAAGTGACCCCAGACTTTAACCTTGTTTTCAAGTTCAGGAAACTCCGCAGGACGCCAAATGTCACTGCATCCAGTAAAACAACATATATACACACTCATCATCCAGCGATTCTTTCCGTTCTCTCTCTCTCTGTGTCTCTCCCTCACTCTCTCCACACACACACACACACACACACCGCGCCGCACCTTTCCATGCTTACCGACACGACGCGCTCTTTATATTATGATACCAGTCCCATCGCCAAAGATATTATCATTGCCAAACCATGCGCAGACGCCTGTACGTTTAGTGTATTATCCACAGTTTTTCAAGGAAAGCGGTCATTTGTTTAAGTGACATAATATGTTCAGTGCGCTCCGTAGTTAGGGCGCTTTCTGCATCCATCCGGCGCGTCTCGTCCAGCAGGATAATCGCTTTTCCACCATTTCCATGATCGAATCACAGCATCCACGGGCAAAAAACTCCGTTTCGGTCGGTGTTGTTTGCTTGTCTCTTGGCTCCTGATTCTGTCTTATCCGTGCATTTAAAGATGCGCGTGCATTTGAATAGCCGCGCGAGCAGTTATGGATCCGGCGCGGGCTGAAAGGGAATCAGTATGCAAATTATTTCAGTAACAATCGAAATGTTCGATCTGTGATCTGCGCACTCGCCTCTCACTCGCTCTCTCTCTCCATTTCTCATTCATAGCCCTCTTAAAGCCCATTTCTCTCAACATAACAGTGCTTTTTTTTCTTTTTAAATAAACATTTTATATATTAGATGTATAATATAAACAAAAACTCTGCCCGTATTATTTCAAAGAAATTATGATGAAAACACTATTCTTTAGAATTTAAACAAAACACAGATTGTCTAAAATATTTAAAAACACTATTAAAGCATATACACGGAAGCCTTCTAGCAAAGATCTCATAAGAATATGCAAATAGATTATTGTAAAACAGTGCACAAGAACACAAAACAATAAAGTTAACCCTAGTCTACAAATATACATTATCCTCTATTCCTATAATATCATAATTCAATTCTTTGTATTTTCTGTTAAAATATCCTTATTTTGGTAAGAAAGCCATTAAAGAAACAATGAATTTTGAACCACACAACAGATAATTTTATCTGTATAAAACATGACTGATTATTTCTGTCTATTTCAAAATTTGATTAGAATCATAGGCTCTATATTCCTGAAGCAGTCATCTGTCCCATATAATCAATACCATGTGCGTCATGTCTATCTGCTTATCCAGTTTCTTTATTAACGGGAAAATGTGATTGTAAAAATGATGTAATATGATTGACATTGAGCATTTTAACATATAAATATACATATACAATCTAAAATTTCTTAAGCTAAGCTAAACAGAAAGAAAATGCAGCGATCTGATTCTTTCATTGCCTCTGGCCTTGATCCATATAATATGCCTCATACATTTATCTGTAATAAATTAATGGCAGTACTTGCATGTGACTGCATGACATTTAAGGACTGATTTAGCGACAGTTCACTCAGAATAACAATCACAGAAAGAGACAAACCTAACATTGAACTGTTACATGCATTTGAGCTTCATCTTGAAATTGCAGGCCATCTGGCATTGAGATGGGTTTGAGGATGATGGGTCAAGTGTCACTAACTCAGGGTTCAAATGGCAAGCAATGGTCACTTCATTGAACTCGAGTCATCAGTTCTGTTAATGATCGTCTTGAAAAACATGATTGTTTTACCAAAATCAATTAAATTGAATTATTACTGCATCTTACCTTAACCACTAACACATATACCACACTTTCCCAATCATGCATGACAAGGATGGAGAACTGCTATGGTAGCATATACATTTGGCGTTTAGGATAAATCTATAGCACACACACACAGAATAATATCTGAATTATTTAGATTTTGTCACGGAGCTGATACCAGTGCTGTTCTGAACCACAGTGCGGTTTCAGAGCAGACCAGAGCTTGTTGATAAATCAGGCTTTGACCATGATAATCTTTCATCATTAATATTTAATTAACAGGAGGCAGCTTGGTGCCTGAGCCGTACAGAGACTTAATTTAGCAGATCCGTCCAGCCTTACAGACACTGGCCCTGTTCAAGAACATTTACACACATGCCTAAAATCTATTCATAATTCTGATAGATAGATAGATAGATAGATAGATAGATAGATAGATAGATAGATAGATAGATAGATAGATAGATAGATAGATAGATAGATAGATAGATAGATAGATAGATAGATACTAACTTATTGATCTGCCAGCTGCAGCCAACTGAGGGTCACTATAGCGTGGACAATATTTTTCGGCAACATTGGCAGGGTTATTTGGAAAAGCATGGCCTCAGAGAGTGAATATGGTGCTGAGAAGCTCACAGTCTCTGTTGGAAAGAGATTAAAGAGGTTTCAAAGCCATCTGACTGCCATTTATAGACATATTGACACACAGAGTATAGATCTCTATTTAGTATAACCTTCATTAGCGAAGACACTATCTCAGCCACTGCTGTGAGCTATACGTAATGTACCATAAGCACACACATTTGTCATGCACACATGGACAAAAGTTATTACATAATTACAACAGTTAATATTGCTAAAATAATCTGACATAGCTAGAAAACAAATCAAACAGTGAGTGACAGCAGTCCACTGGATATATATATAAGACTTTTGCTTAAATTTTTTTTTAGAAATTCAGTCACCTTTAGAAATCTCATCAACGTCTCAATCTGTGCTCAAGGTCAGGATTTCAAAGTCTGTGATTAAAAGACTCAATATGAACCATAAAAGGGCAAGAGAAAGAATTAATTCTTTTTGAAAAAGGCTCTTTTTTTTTTTTTTTTCATTCCCTCTCACAGCAGAGCTGAGCACTCGGAAACCACAGAGTATTCCTGTGTGCCGAGAGTGTTTAGAAAATCAGCTTTCCAAACAATTACCTACAAAGCCCTGGAGATAAATTATCACTCGGGCGCTCGCCTGCATGCAGAAACTTTACTGCCGAGAAAACGAGACGCTGATGGATCTGTCATCGGCAGCACACATCCTCAAATTTATGTGAGGGTTGTGATCTGCCCACAGGTGTCTCTGAGCAAACCCTGGTAAATGCTATTATCACAGCACTCATTGTTCTCCATTGTTAAACTAATCTCTGTGGTGGTTAAAACATTACTAAAACAACTAGTGGAAGGTAAACACACTGAAGACTGCAAGAAGTAAAAGTTTCCCACTCTCATGGGGGCGACTGCTTTTGTGAACGGCCAAGTCTGAGAAAGACTCCACTGTTTTTATCCAAGTCAAAAAAACAATAAAGAAATATATAGGATTGAAACGGAAAGTTATATCAAAATGCACACATTTTTTAAAAAAATGACAACTTCTAAATGCGTCTTGAAGGATTACTTCACTTATAATTAAAACTTTGTCATAATTTATTATTTATTTTTTATTCTGTGGAACACAAAATGAGATATTTTGAAGAATCTTCTTGTAGCTCTAACCACAAGCTCCAAAAAGTGTTTAAAATATAATATATTTTTTAAATGTGTTATGTTATAATATACTTGTGTATTATATGATTAAATGGCAACACTTTAGTTTAGGGCCCAATTCTCACTATTAACTTGCTTATTAGCATGCATATTACTAGGATATTGGCTTTTTATTAATACTTATAAAGCACATATTAATGCCTTATTCTGCATAACCATATTCTATATCCCTTACCTAAACTTAACAACTACCTTACACTAACTATTAATAAGCAGTAATTAGGATTTTTTTGAGGCAAAGGTTAATAGTAAGTTAATAGTGAGATTTGGATCCTAAACTAAAGTGTGACCTCAAATAAAATATGGCATGTTAAATATCGATCACATCAAACAACATTGGTCCTTGTGTGACCAAAAAGTCAGCAATGTCAACCTTGATGTCTAACTGCACCATACCTCACTTCAGAGTTGCATTGATGAGGATGAAGTTTAATAAAAAAAAACAACAACTGAAACCAGTATCGGAAAATTAGAAAAATTAAAGCTTATGTGCAAGCTGAGTACGCGGGGTTAGACAAATCATCCAAAACCAAAGACTTTCTAAGACGGTGCACTCATAGTAGTGTGAATGGGGAAAATGCCATGCGAAACAAGTTCCTCTATTTAAATAAAAGAAGAGCCAAGTCATTGTAAAGTCTTTGCTGCCATAGCAGGCAAAAAGAAGTATGTGAGCCAAGTAGTATGTCCGAATTCATATTCATAAAAGAGTAGGCGGATAACCAAATTCTAAAGTGCACATCCACTGGACACTTTAATATCCCATGAGGACACCGGAGAGTATATATGAATTTGACTTAATGCAGCGCCACGTAAACTGAAGGGGCGCCACTGCCGGGTGTGTGCCATCAAAATAATGCGAAGGCAAGACGAGACCAGCCGCCTTCTGTCAGGCACTGCAGTTTCCCCAAGGCCCTGTCCCAAATGGCACACTTCATGTGCATTTTCAGTCTTGCGGACTTACAATGGCTGCCGTGCATGTGTCCGTTAAGTCCATGAGACCATACGGTGTCCCATTTAGTCATTTTAGGTTTCAGAAGTGTGCTCGCGAACGCCCCCTTTGCAGTTGATATGCGGTTGCACGGGTGCAAGCTCAGCAGCAGACCACTTTCCGACAGTCAAAGTGTCAGTATGTCACGAAAGTGCGGACTCAGAGAAAGTGTTTAGACTCAGAGTGTTTAGGGTGCCATTTGGGACAGGGCCCAAATCAGCTGCATGAGCTCTGAGGACGACACAACTGTTCCTCGTGTTTATTCTGACACATTCAGCATATCTAATGCTTGCAAATTCGCTTTTCATGTAACCTTAATGTTTTATTGTGTCATGTTTTTCAAAATAAAACTGATACAAAAAATATAGAACCACTTTATTGCCATTTAAATAGTATGGGCTTATGTTGAACTTTAAGTACATGGCTCTATATTAAGCAGTAGGCCAACATCGAGTATTGAATGAAAAGTGTTTCTGTTCCTTCATGAAAATGTATAATACCTCTGTGTATTAGACTAGTATTGCGTCTTATCCACATCAGTTATGATAAAGTACACACACATCTTGCGAGCATCAGTACGGGAAGCAGAAAGTGTCCGACTTTACATCTCCGTTTCAACTCGTTGGAAGCCTAGTATATTTCAACTCAAACACACCGTTTGTGAATGGCAGTGAGGCGACACAACTGATGCTGTAAGTCACATGATAGAGACAGCATGGCGGATGAAGTATGTCCGAATTGTAACCGCACTACACACATCCATATAATATAAAACATTAACAGTTTAACAGTTTTGGAGCACGTTTCAAACTAAATGTAGTACCTACTCTACAGTAAGTGATTTTGAGAAAGAGCTGTGAATATTGCCGCTAACTCAACTGACTTTACTTGAAAAAGACTAGCATACTACTCCTACTAATTTTGCCATAGAAAGATTCATGAGTTATCGGCAATTTCCTTCTTCCCACTTCTGAAGTTATTACGAGCTCGTCCTGTTCAAATGATTTTTGTTGAGAGAAAAAAAATAGAAATTATGGAGGACACCAGGTTCTTTTTCTTGGGAAAAACTTATATTAAAAGCCAAAATGCATTGAAGATATTTAATTTTGAATAAAATGTAGCGGCCCATTCATTGACAACCATGTAAACATTTACCACGCTAAATGCTTACTATTCTGGAATTTCGGTCAATACATGCTATTTATAAAACATACAATATGCTTCAAATGGTTATTCATATATGTAAATATGCATTACTTTCACAACAAGACAAGGTGATAGCTGTTGTAGACGTGTGCCAGGTTTAAAGTTTATGGCACGCTCAATTCTTTAACTGTGTATCAAAATTACCTCCAAGTTTCACAGTTGTAAATATGACTTGAGAGGGCGTTCATGTCTGATTTCCAACTAGGAAACTTGTTTTTACTATAATTTGACGATAAAACACAACCTTGTTGCTGAACTTGCTTGCTCCCAACTAGTTGCTGAACTGATGCAGACTGATGTTCACATTGCTGAAGCAGATTGATTGGTTAAGATTTACTTAAGGTAGCGCAATGTTACCCAGAAAATGTACATCTGTATACTCAGATCTAAAATTATACCATGACATGAAATGTTACATCTTATTTTAGAATAAATGATAGAGTAGCATGTAGAGAGTTAAATGCATACTGTGAGACAGAGAGATGTATGTCGCTCTCTGAAACTGAGGCACACATGCACAGCTTGTGTGTCTTTGTGCCACAGAGATGTTATTTTTCCCAGAAGGGATGATAAAGCCGATCAATACACGCATACCGGCCTTCAGGCATTCAGTCTAGAGTCCACTGAAATATCGAGGTGGAACAGCACATCTGGATCAGCACTGTAACAGAAGCAGGTCTGTGAAACCTTCCAATGAAGAAAAATCTCAGAACCTTTACATTCTATAAACAAACAAACAACAGCATAAAGCAGGAATCATTAATTATCCTATATTTATAATGTCAAAGACTGACATAATCCATTAAGCAACAACATTTTTGTGTACTTAAATAATGTGATTGAATTATAGAGACTGTTGGAGATCTGTGTTGTTGTGTATGTTGCAGGATTCTGATTTAAGCCCACCTTCGATATGGCTGGACTGCAACATTTCAGTTCGGGTAATTTAATTATTTTTTAGAAACAAGCCTTGTTTCTCAGGAGCTGACTAGCCTGGAAAGTGAAACAGGGTAGTTGGCTGTATATGTGTGAGTGTATTTGGGCTGTTATTTTGAAGATGGGTATTGCTCTGATTAAAGCAAATATGTACTCAGAAATATTCATTTGGAATGAATGGTATATATTTTCAGTATAACTGTGAATTCAAACTATTTTTGGTAAGCGGTTTGGGATGAGTGAGTTTAAAAGAGTTTGGAATCATTTTGGATAGCTTTGTTTTTTGGATAGTTTTGAGACATGTTTGAAATGAGTTTGGGATAAGTCTGAGGTTGAAGTTCCCATGTTATTTTATATTAAAGGGTTCTAATTTTGTTTTGGAGGTCTCATAGGTTTACAAGCATCCATGGTCAAAAAATACTTTAATTATACATTGCAGCATCACCTCTTTTCTTACAGTGTCTGAAATGGCTAGATCAAGGATCTCTAAACCTCTCCTTTCCGAGAGTCTATATTCTGCCCTGATTGGTCAGATGGCCTAGTCTGTTGTGATTGGTCTGCCGCTTACAGCGCATGTCAGAAACTAAATGCCCATTACCATATCTGAATATCACCTCCGGAGCATTTCAAGCACTCAGCACAGTGATACGAACAGTAACGGTTTTACCATATCAATTCCAATGCGAGTCCTCATTCGTTGGAATTTTCGACATGTCGACAACATGAACTTTTCCAGGCCTCAGTTACAGCTACAGTATTTAAGGGCAGTTCAAATTGAACATTTTTCGCAGGCAGCCAATGAAGACTAGCCTGGTTCTACCAGACTCTCGTACATTTCATTTGTACATAGAGTCTGGCACCGCTCCATTGACAAACGTTAACGTCCTTGTAGGCGGGAACTCTATTGAAGTCTAAAACTATTGGATCTGCCCAGAGTCACTCTATCTGCCATAACCAATCGCTAACGTTTGGTCGTGACATATGTATTTTCCCGAACCCTGTGGGAGGATGGCCATAAACACAAAGCAAAGATTGTTCTTTCTCCGGCTTTAACTTCTTGATATTCGGCAGCGTTGCCACAACGGACTGAATGGCTTCCCTCGCATCTTTCTTATTTTGAACTACAACTCAAAATAACGCACGAGTCGACATCAACGTCATCGTTCTCAGCCACTCCCTCTGTTCGCTGATTGGTCCTACAAAAATTGATTTCTGGAAACCGAAGTCTACAGCACAATCCCAGACGTAGTACTGAAGGAAAATGAAATTGAGCGGAAGTGCGTTGGAGGGCGAAGCCAGGCTAAATGAAGACCAGGCTGGCATGCAAATATAACCTATGTAGCTTTGTAAAAGTAAGTAAGCCTGGAATTGCTGATGACTCGTTTCGGCAGTTCAGAATCAAATTATTTCTATTAGGAGAAAATAACTTTATTTGTCCTGAACTTTGATCTTTAAACTTTGCAGACTTTTTACATTCACAAACAGCATATTACACACTGCGGTGAATTTATAATTTATTACCAGAATAATAAAAAGTGTTTTTGAAAACACAAGATGGCAACCCGTGACATTGTACCCGGAGCTGTTCACTTCCTCAGACTCAGATTTATGCATTTCTCTGGGAACACTATCAACGTAAAGAATATGCAGCAGTCAGGTGGTACAAATCCAAACTTTACATTCGTTATTATTGCAATGTTATGTGCTTTAAAGTCCCCCGTAGTCAATAATTGTATCCATTAAAACTCATCTTTGATCACTAAAATGACATATTTAAACATCTTTTACTTGAAACAAAATTCTTCATGCCTTAAAATAGCTTGAATGTAACTCTACACCCTTGCCTCATTTAGTATACACAGTTCTATGAATATTCAAATTAGCCCCGCCTCTACACACTCACACCAGCTCAGAGGTTTACTCCTTGACGATCACACGTTGTCGTGATTGGTTACAAGGTAGTTGGTGACATCAAAAACACCAGCGATTTCAGATTGCATTTTTTGTTCTCTGCAGTTTTAAGGAGAAAATACTAAAGCAAAGGAGTTGACTTTTGGCATTTGTGCATGGTTCCCTTATCCTAGGGAACTCGAGCTGCGTCATCGCTGTGGGAACGCCCCTGCGTTGTGCGTCCTGAAGCACGTATCGAATCAGCCCAATGAGAGATGGAACGTCATAGGCGGGTGACGTCATCGACCAGGAAACTATAAAGCACCCCAAACAACACAAGCACATCAGCTTCTGTGCCTTCAGTCGCGCTATATGTGAAGCTGTCCCTGTGTGAATATTGTCTGTCCTTACATACTGTGCACCACACAAACAATTATATATATATATATATATATATATATATATTATATATATATATATGAGAGATATGGCGAACGAACAGCAGTTTAGGAAGTGTGTCCCTCCCTGCTCGCGTTATTTAACGAGTGGGGATACACACGATCTTTGTGTTGTTTGTTTGGGAGTGCAGCATGCCCAATCTTCTCTCGAGGGAGCTGATTGTGAGCATTGCGAGCGTTTGCCCATGAGAACGCTCCGCTCCCGCCGGGCAGTCTTTGAGGTGAGTGGTTCGGTGCGCGCTCCCCGCGGTTCGGGTCCCGCTTTAGCCGAGGCTGGGCGGAAGCTCTTATCTTGGGGTTCGCAGATGGATCTCGCAGCGGGGTTAGAGATGGGCTCTGCCTTTTCTCTCCCTTCACCTGTGAGATCCAGTGTCTCAGTCCTGGGTTCGGAAGCACGCACTGCGGTTTCTTCCGCTCAGGCTGAGGCACCAGTATTACATTTATCCAGTTCCGAGGAGCTGGATGTTGTCAGTATTGATATGGGAGATGTGGAGGATTCGCCACCTCGCACTCCCGAAAATGATGAGCTTATGGAGGTTTTAACTAGAGCTGTAGAAAAACTCAGTATTGAATGGCCAGTGACTAGACAGGAGTCCGTTTCGAAATCGAAACTAGATGAGAGATTTTTGCCGTCACGAGTGCAGCCTCCACGCCGGTGTCTGCCTTTCTTTCATGATCTCCACACTGAGGTGTCGAAATCGTGGAAAAAGCCAGTATCATATAGAGTGTTTAGTCCCCAGACTTCAACATATTCAAATATAGTGGGGGCTAAATTATGTGGTTATGGATCTATGCCTCGCGTCGAAGAGACGCTCGCAAGCCATCTCTCTTCCGAGGCTGCATCTTCCTTTAAAACACCGGTGTTACCCACCAAGCCTTTAAGAAATACCTCGGCTTTGGTGGGTAAAGCGTATTCGGCGGCAGGTCAGGCTGCATCATGTCTGCATACTATGTCTATACTGCAGGCATACCAGGCTGACCCGCTGAGGGACGTGAGTGAGAGTGAGGAGGTCGGTGCTGACGTAATTCGCGAACTGCGTCAGGCTGCTGATTTATCCCTGCGTGCCACCAGAGAATCGGCCAAACTAGTGGGTCGATCTATGGCAGCTCTGGTGGCCACAGAAAGACATCTATGGTTAAATCAAACTAATATAAAAGAAAAAGAAAAAGCTTTCCTTTTAGACGCTCCTCTCTCTCCTCTGGGTTTATTTGGTGATGCTGTAAATTCTGTCATTGATAAATTCCAGGAAGAGAAAACAAACAGCAGCTTTTAAAAAGTTTCTCCCGTTAAAAGTTCACGTCTCTGGGGCTGCTGGGCGGGAGCAGCCCCGGCCGAATACAAGCTCATCACATAGGGCGCAGCAGAAGCAGAGTGTCGCGTCTCGTGCTCCCCCTGCTGGACAGTGGGCTCAGCCGCGGCACTCTCAGCCGAAATCTTCTAGCAATAGACCTGATCTGAGGACAGTTATATTGGCTAAAAAGGCTTCGGCTAAGAAGAAGTCCTGACGCTGCAGCGTACAGGACACTGAGGGTGGTCCCTGCCGAGTCGGGAAGGTGTTCACCTCTTTTTACGGTGCCCATTCTTCCTCGGTGCCCTCAGGGGCCCGTTCTGCCAACCCCGCCTTCATGCCGGGGCGCAGACGGTCCCAGCGAGCGCTTTCCCGAGGGACGCTCGCTCCCTCTGAGGAGGGTTTCAGAGCAGTTAGGCCAGTTGTTCCCTGCCGGTGCGCCGTTACAGGGCGCTGCGTTTGCTGCTCAAATTACACCAGAGGCCGGTCTCGAGAGACTGGTACCCTTAGTAGAATTTCTGGCAGAGTGGAAAAGCCTTCCAAAAATATCTCAGTGGGTCCTGCACACAATAAAAACGGTTATGCTATCCAATTCAGGTGCCGTCCACCAAAATTCAGAGGGGTTCTGCCCACAGTGGTGGGCCCCGAGCAGGCTCTGGTAATGGAACAAGAGGTGAAAACGCTCCTCCAAAAGGAGGCTATAGAACGGGTTCCTCCTCCCAGTCTGTAGTCAGGTTATTACAGCCGATATTTCATCGTTCCAAAGAAGGATGGGGGGTTGCGTCCGATTTTAGACCTGCGCCTGTTGAATCGCTCGGTAGCAAAGCTAAAATTCAAGATGCTCACTATCAAGCAGATCGTGTCACAAATCAGATCCGAGGACTGGTTTGTCACGATAGATCTAAAAGACGCGTACTTCCACATTTCCATCCTTCCACAACACAGGAAGTTCCTGAGGTTCGCCTTCGGGGGCGAGGCGTACCAGTACAGGGTTCTTCCATTTGGCCTAGCTTTATCTCCTGCACTTTCACAAAATGCATGGATGCAGCCTTAGAGCCTCTGAGGCTTCAGGGCATTCGTATCCTCAATTACATCGACGATTGGTTGATTTTAGCTCAGTCAGAGCAGATGGCGGTTCGGCATCGAGATGTCGTTCTCGCTCATATCAGGAAGTTGGGGTTGAGGCTGAACGCGAAGAAGAGTGTTTTATCTCCTTCTCAGAAGACCACTTTTCTGGGGGTCGTTTGTGATTCGGTTTCGATGCGGCGCGACTCTCTCCGACCCGCATCGCTTCGATTCTCTCAGCTGTGAAACAAGTAAAGCTAGGCCAGCTGCTCACTGTAAAGCAGTTTCAAAGACTGTTGGGTCTGATGGCAGCAGCGTCCAACGTTATACCTTGCGGCCTGTTGTACATGAGACCGCTACAGTGGTGGCTCAGGACCAAGGGGTTCTCCCCGAGGGGCAATCCGCTCCGCACGATCAAAGTCACGCGGCGCTGCCTTCATGCTCTGGTCATGTGGAAAGAAACTTGGTTCCTATCCAAAGGTCCTGTGTTGGGGGCTCTTTGTCGTCGCGTAACGCTAACGACGGATGCTTCCCTCACAGGGTGGGGGGCGGTCATGAGTGGTCGCCCAGCCCAAGGTCTGTGGCAGGACCATCATCTATCATGGCACATATATTGTCTAGAGATGTTGGCCGTGTTTCAGGCTCTGAAACACTTCTTAGCAGACCTGAGAGGTCATCATGTGTTAGTTCAGTCAGACAACACGTCGGTGGTCTCTTATATAAATCATCAGGGGGGCCTGCGGTCTCGCCGGCTTTACAAGTTGGCCCGTCAGATCCTCCTGTGGTCCCAAGGGAGGTTACTGTCACTCAGAGCAATGTATCTTCCTGGGTATTTGAATATGGTAGCGGACTCCCTGTCGAGGCAGGGGCCGAGGCCGGGGGAATGGAGACTCCACCCCGAGGTGGTGGAGCTCCTTTGGTTGAGTTTCGGTCGCGCCGAGGTGGACCTATTCGCTTCCAAGGAACCACGCATTGTCATCTATGGTTCTCCATCAGTCATCCAGCCCCTCTGGGGTTGGACGCTATGGTGCAGCCGTGGCCGAGGTCACGTCTGTACGCCTTTCCCCCGATTGCTCTGCTACCGGGAGTTCTGGAGAGGGTTCGCCGGGACGGGTCAGTCTGCTACTAGTAGCCCCGTTCTGGCCGGCCCGAGTATGGTTTGCAGACCTGGTCTCTCTCCTGGACGGCTCTCCTTTGGAGCTCCCCGTCAGGAGGGACCTACTCTCTCAGGCGGGCGGCTCGATATTTCACCCCCGCCCAGAATTATGGAAGCTGTGGGCTTGGCCTCTGAGGGGGCCCAGCTCATAGATGCCGGTCTCTCAACCGAGGTTGTTGAGACCATTCTTCACTCCAGAGCTCCATCCACGAGGAAGCTTTATGCCTTGAAGTGGAAGCTTTACACCTGCAGGACCCAGTTATCTGCCCAGTGGGTGCAGTGCTGGAATTCTTGCAGGAGCGCTTCTCCGCAGGGTTATCCCCCTCCACACTAAAGGTGTACGTGGCGGCACTAGCTGCTTACCATGTCCCTTTCGGTGGAGTTTCTCTTGGGAGACACCCGCTTATAACTCGTTTCCTTCGTGGCACTTTGAGGCTGAGGCCAGCAGTTCGCACGAGGGTGCCTTCCTGAGATCTGGCCATTGTATTAGAAGGTCTTTCCCTAGCTCCGTTTGAACCTCTCGAAGAAGTTCCTGAGAAGTTTCTCACTCTTAAAACTGTCTTTCTTCTTGCTATCTCCTCCCTAAAGAGAGTCGGAGATTTGCAGGCTCTGTCGGTTTCACCCTCGTGCCTGGAATTTTCGCCTGGCATGGTTAAGGCTTTTCTATATCCTAGACCAGGTTATGTTCCCAAGGTCATTACTAATGTTGTTAGACCTACAGTTCTGCAGGCTTTCTGTCCTCCTCCATTTCAGTCATCTGACCAGGAGAAACTTAATTTGCTCTGCCCTGTTAGGGCGTTAGACGCCTATGTCCACAGAGCTGCCCTGTGGAGAAAATCAGAACAACTATTTGTGTGTTTTGGGCCACCCAGGAAAGGGTGTCCCGCGTCTAAACAAAGAATGAGCAAGTGGGTGGTTGAGGCTATCTCACTTGCTTATGAGTCAGCTGGTCAGCCTTCACCTTTGGCTGTACGAGCGCACTCTACTAGGAGTATGGCTGCTTCTAAAGCTCTATTGTCAGGAGTTTCCCTAAGTGATGTTTGTGATGCGGCTGGATGGTCCTCACCACATACTTTTATTAAGTTCTACGATCTAGACTTAAGTTCTACCCCTGGGGCACAGGTGCTCTCGTCCTCTGTGCGCTAGTTCTCACATGACGGTCACTTGCTCCTATGGCGACGTGGGTATTCGCGTTCCCACAGCGATGACGCAGCTCGAGTTCCCTAGGATAAGGGAACGTCTCGGTTACGTGTGTAACCCTAGTTCCCTGAGTAGGGAACGAGACGCTGCGTCGTTCTGCCATACTCCCTGCACTCCCGTTAGCGCTTCCTTCAGGCTTATCAGAAGCTGATGTGCTTGTGTTGTTTGGGGTGCTTTATAGTTTCCTGGTCGATGACGTCACCCGCCTATGACGTTCCATCTCTCCATTGGGCTGATTCGATACGTGCTTCAGGACGCACAACGCAGGGCGTTCCCACAGCGATGACGCAGCGTCTCGTTCCCTACTCAGGAACTAGGTTACACACGTAACCGAGACGTTTGTCTTAAAGCGTATTCACAACACACAAAGACAAATAAACAACACTAAAAGCTTGATTTTCATCACAGGGGACTTTAAAACATTAGTAATTAACCCCTTCTTCTTGAGGCATTGTCGACTCGATACGTTCCTGTTTTTTGAAGAGGCGTGGCTTTGGAGAGCACTCTGAAGAGAGGGTGGGATCTAATGCTTCAAAGCTAGCTTCTATTGCTAGCCTCTCTGACATTCCCTAGCCTATCTTTAAGTTTTGAGAGTAAATTGAGATGATTTTGTTTTGAATTGTTTTTAATAGTATTTTATGTTATGAGTTTGAACTATACAACCCTCCAGAAGACAGATTTTGGAATATGAAATTTTAGATGGGTTTGGAGAAGGTTTGAGTGTATTTGAGATGGGATATTTTTAGATTGATCGGAAAATGTTTGGTATGAGTTTGGGTTGGATTTGAAATAAGTTATTTATTTGGATTTGTTCAAGATGAGTTTGGGTTGGGTTGGGTTTGGCATTAAGCTTTAACAATATTGTGTGTAAAGGAAGTTTAGAAAGAATGAGAAAAGATATCCATCTGCAGAGAAACTGTATTCATCTACAGAACGACAAACCTGTGGCTTTTCTTTACCAGGCCATTTGTTTGTTTGTTAGTGCAGCATCATTTATCGTGGCCCTGATGCAACTACACAAGAAACAACAGATTAATCTCTCACAAAAAGTCCATGTAACTCCCCTTGTGATTATCTATCATGATGCCATGGCCAATAAAAAGGCAAAACACACACTGAAATGCTGAGCGGATGGAAGTGGCCCATCTATTTCCTGCTGTCCCTGCGGTGCTCTGTCTTCCTGCCATGGAGCGCTTCCTTCCGATTACACAATTACACGTCGAACAGCACTCAAGAACCGCATCTCCAGAAATGCTAATATCTGAAAGTTCTAGAGCAATTCAGTTAAGTATTCAATTCTAAAATCAAGTCTTCTTGAGATGACCTGCTATTAGAGGAAAAGGTTTTAGTTACATATGGTCATGTTTAAACACAACACTAACCTGAAAGCCAGCGTTACCTCATTTTTGTCCTAAATCACTGTAAAACATCAGCCATTTGTTCCACATTACCCAAAACAACGAATGCTTTATTTCTTATAATATTTAGATCATAAAATCATTGCCTCCTACAAATAGGCTCTTATTTCCTTTTTAATACACATTCATCTTAAGCCCTATTCGGACTGGATTGGTTTTACAAGGGTAGATGGAGTAATGTAATTTTACCACAGGACATCTGTAATATTAATGGCCAATAGAGTGGTGCAGGTATGACATCACTAGTAGGCCAAAACGCGGAAACGAGTTAGCATTTTAGCACTTCCGGTTCCATCGTCCCGCAGTCAATGGGTTTTTTGGATGGGTTTTGGTTAAATGGCTGAAATAAGGTCTGTGGTGAAAACAAGCTCAAGACACTTTCACGTTTTATTCTACGACATAAAATACACCATTATTACCCCACTCGTCATTTTTTTAAGCTGTTACGTGTCTTGAAAAAGGTAGTTGCTAACAAGTGGCTGGATTACAGAGGCTGTAGAGGAGATTAAATGTCACACACCGGCATTTACCTAAAGCTAAAAGAATTTTCATGCCTTGCCAAGTGCTTTCAACCTTTTTTTTTAATCTGAATGGTATGTGGACAACACTTGAGTTTTGCCACAGTCTTGTCCCACTACCTAGAATGCAACTGAATGCTTATTCAAGCGCTTCTATACTTAAAGAACCACAGAAAACTACTTTTAAACAGGAAATGATGGAATATTTACATACATATTTACAGCAGGTCTATTAACACAGGATTAGTATTACCTGAAGTAATGTTTCCAGAATTTTTTACAGAAGATAAAAGTCACTGTAATCTTTACTGACATTGTCCATAATGATTACTGAGATGGCACATTCAGACGGGACTAAAATCACTAATTTTAAAATAAAATCAATTATTACCAGAGAAACTAACTCTCCATTTAAAACTAATCCAGTCCGAAATAGGACTTATTTGTGACTAAGTAATTAATCAGTAGCATGTTTTTATGTAGCCTTGGGCCTAGGGCCAAATTAATATTTTTATAGTTTAACATCTTTTTTTTCTGAAATACGCAACTTTGACGGAAGTAAAATGGGTTGCGAAAGGCATTTCATGTTGAGTTAAATGAAATTAATTTTATGGTATTCGCTTTACCAAAACAAATTGGGAAAAATATTGACTGTGTCCAAATAGGTTTCCCAAACATTGCCCCCTACATCTGGTAATCTCAACAGGTAGTCAAAAGCAGCGCAGTCTCATCCCAAGAAGTCATATACTGACGTCTTGGGACGTCTTTTGACCATACGTCAATATCCGCCTTTTTAGGGTACCCTTAAACGTCGGTTAGATGACTTTATCGGATCCTAACTCTACCCCAGACCTAGCCTGACTTCGTCATACTCATATTCTGGTCAGAACATGAGTCTGAGACTGCTCCATAGGGCTTTGATTATGAGGCGTGTCTTAACCGAACCAGGAAAAACAACAACTCTGCACTCAATTGGATAGACCGACAACCAATCAGAGGAACGCAGTAAGTGACGTATGTTGAGCAACGCATAGTTATCAAACAGAACTCTGGAAAAAGTATGAAAAAAATAAGGAGTGTTAACAATCTTTGCCGGTGTTGCAAAAAGAACTTAAGCATTCGCGGAGTAGGCCTACTTGCATGCAAACACGAAAAGCATTTTTGAAAGAAAAAATACGTTTGAGGACGTGATGATTACGTTATTGGATGGATTATCTGTCCATCATCGTATAAAGCCCGCCCTGGCAATTTGATTGGTCCGACCATTTTTTGGCTGATCATAATTACTCCTCAATGGATCGAGTCCAGACCGAACTTCCCGACCAAAAAATGTTGTGGGCGGGGTTCGGGCTGGCATCCAGGCTACCCCAGACCTAAACCTACCCCTAAACCTACCCCGTCACCTACTGACGTTAAAGGTAAAGCGTTAGTTGTATGACGTCCCAGGATCGTCATTTACCGACGTTTAAGGGTACCCTAAAAAGGCGGATATTGACGTATGGTCAAAAGACGTCCCAAGACGTCAATATATGACTTCTTGGGATGAGACTGTGTTATCAAAAGGTAGTCTCACCCCAAACCCATGTACAGACTGAGTTGAGATTAACATGTTAGACTGCTTAAACATACCGAGCAATGTTTTGATAGCGGCAATCAGACTGATTCTTACGAAAGAAGCCTATATATGTGTTACCAAAGGCAAGCGAACATTACACCACTGAAGATCGTCACCCAAGACTGATCAACTTGTTTGCTGTCGTGCAAAATGCAAAATATGTGCATCAATCCTGAACCTCTCATACTCAAAACATTAAAGGGTTAGTTCACCCAAAAATGAAAATTCTATCATAGTTTACTTACCTTCAAGTTGTTCCAAACCTCTATGTGTTTATTTGTTCTGCTGAACACAAAGGAAGATATTTGGAAGAAAACAGATCTCATTCCCCATTGACTACCATAGTAGGAAAAAATACATACTATGGTAGTCAATGGGGAATGAGATCTGTTTTCTTCCAAATATCTTCATTTGTGTTCAGCAGAACAAATAAACGCATAGAGGTTTGGAACAACTTGAGGGTAAGTAAACTATGATAGAATTTTCATTTTTGGGTGAACTAACCCTTTAAAAGGTGACAAGCTGGAGTCACGTAGTGTTCACTTGGCTTTATTTGTCTTCACAGAAAAAAATATTCACCTTTAATAATGCTGCGCTGTTTTGTTCAAGTGTCTGGGGACAGTCCCATTAAAGACAATTCAGCGTGTTTGTGTGTTGAGGAGCAGGTTCCCATCTCCTCTCTTCTCCTCTAGCAGCTCTGTAGTGATAAGCTCTTATCAGTGTAGTGTGACGTTGAAATCAGGGTTGCGACCTCTTTGCTCCACCTCCCACAGAGCGAGCTGAGAGTGTTAACATGTCCACAGTGTTCACAGCTCCAGCTGTGGGGAAACTCTTGACTCAGCTCGATTCAAGTTCAGATACACTATAGCATTTTAGAGCATGTGTGAATTCAGTGCTTGCTTTGGCAAATCTGTTTGGCCATTGTTACGGCTCACAGAGTTTTTTTTATTTTTTTTAAAGTTCAGTTTTTTCACACACAGAGTATTTTCATTTATGAGTGAGGTAACTGTCAAAGTGTAGGGTCAGTCACATGACACTATTTTTGTGTGTGTAGATCTATTCATTTATTAAATAAACAAATGCTACTAGAGACAATGACTTGCATCATTGTTATTTTAGTATCATTGATATACTATTATAGTATTTGTTAATACTTTGATGTTATTTTTATATTTTTGTTTTAATTTTAGTTAAAGCTTTTTGTTGTGTTTTAATTATAAGTTACAAGTTTTTATTACATATTAGTTATTTTAGTGCTTCAACTTTAACTAAACGAAAATGAGAAATGTTGTCTTGGCACAAAAGGAGAAATAAAAAATATATGTATTTTTTCTTTTTAGGGTTTTAGTTTTAGTTAACTGTATAGTCTGAGTTGAAAGCACCTGTTCTAAGAGGCATGTTGTAAATGTTTTTTTTTTTATTTGACTTTTTTGTAGGGTATTAAAATTTTGAAGACACACTATTTAATTTTTTACTGTTTACTTGAAAAACAAACTCTTTCCTCAAAAGTCATTGTGGTATAACCAAGATGCAGAAAGACACTGGTGTCATGAAACAAGAAAAAAAAAATCATACAGGTTTGAAAGAACTTTAAAAGTTACCTATACTTTTAAATGTGATTTCCCCATTCATTTTTGTCAAGCCTCTTGCATCTGGATTATCAAGTCTAGTATGAAGTCTAGACTAGATGACTAGTGAAGACAGGTGCAAGTAATTAGTTAATATGGTAGCAAACAAGGGTAACAAGGGTAACTATGGAAACTAATAAGACAGCAATGTAAACACAAAACACAGGAACTAAAAACACAGGAACTATAGAGTCCATGAAAACAGAGACAAGGTAATCGTGACATAAAGGCATTCATGGCAATTTGACATTTCATGATTTTATGATATGGCAAGGTCAATTGGCAAATAGACAGGTGAAACTGTCTGACATGAGTTTTTTTGTTCATAAAATTCATTGAGGGTCTTTGTCACTGAGCCATTAACAGCAATAGAGTGAGTGAATGAGAAGAAGGTGAAGATATAGAAGGACAGCATCAGAAAACAAGCTTGAGTGAAAAGAATCAGGTCTATATGACTGACTCTTTCTGGACCTTATAGAGTGAAATTAAATCATCGCATCGCTCAGAGATGCTCAAGGGCTGTGATACAGTAATCTACCGCATTTACAGCGACCCAGAGAGAAATGAGAAGACATTATTTGCAATCAGAGTGTGAGAAAAAGACAGAGAGGGCGGGTGAGAGTGAGAGAGATACATACCTGCTCGGAGGGACCCAAGAGATGAGAGTCTTGTACTAAATCTCTCTATACAAAATGTCCTCCCATTACACTTACACATATACTATTTCCCTCATAGGCCTAAAATAAAACGGAACAAAATGTTTGCATATATATATATATATATATATATATATATATATATATATATATATATATATATATATATATATATATATATATATATATATATATATATATATATATATATATATATATATATATATTTATGCGTGTGTGTATGTGTGTGTGTGTGTGTGTGTGTGTGTGTGTAGAGATAAAATGACTTTTG